>OY744523.1:176605485-176645485 GCA_963556195.1 Sepiola atlantica | reverse complement strand
TGTAAAAACACTGTGGCTGATTTCCCAGGATATGCTCCTTTGTGCATTTACTGCATAAGGCCTGCCCATGCGGGTCTAGACGGATGTGAAATTAGTGAAACTTCCTAAAGGATGTCAACATTAGCAGTGGAATCGACAACTTTCTTGGGCTGGAGCTTTTTAAATGTCACTGGTGTGCTGTGAATCTAGGTACTTGATGTTGACCATTCCAACCCTTATTATATCTTCTGAAAGGACCTGAATCCTTGGAACTGGTTTTTCTTTAACTTTCCCGGGCGAATAAATGGCATGAATCCCTAACCGTCAATCCATCAATACTCCTTACATTATGGTCCACATTATCAGCTACGAACTGCACAACTTCAGTTTCAACAGGGGAGAGGGTTTCAGCACCATGAACAAGAGCAGCACATCTTTCGGATTTCTGGACTTTAGAGTAAGATGAAGAGAGTCTATTCTTATTTAGAGTATCAATTTAGATCCTCGATCCAAATTAGTCATGCATTTCCACTGCAAAGTGCAAAGGTGCAAGGAGAACTCTGGGTCTAGCAGCCAGCATTATCGCTTGATGCAAGTTTCAAATCATTGTCTTTGCCTGCAATTATTTTCCCGAGAAAGATCAACAATGTTTTAGGAACATACTCAAGAATCGCATCCTGTTCAAAATCATTCTTAGACAGGTAATATTCTGAACTTGTATGGATACCTTTAATGTCATTCTTGATAAGCTTAGCTGCCGGTTCTATGATTCGAATGACTTCTGAATCTGAAGTGTCTGTTGAGCCACTGAGACTGTATGGTTCAAAGACAGTGTCCTCAAGCATTTTCATCCAGTTTATAAACAAGATCGACAATGCTGAGTTGCTCCTCGTCATTTTGCTGCAAATATTATGTAACTTCCAAAAAATGCCTGCGTTCTTTCTGAATCTTCTTATCTACCAAGGTTTTGCTTCTCAGACGAATCAGCAGAAGAGAATGTCTTAGGAATGGTTTTATTGGAATCAAAGTTTTCAAAACTTGTTCTGTGATAACGTTCTTCTTCTGAAACAATGTAAGCTACATAACCTATTCTACCTTTAACAGTGGAGTCCCAACCATCATTTTTTCGGACTTTCTCACAAACCTTTTACACTATGTCCTTAAACACAATAGTTTCTACATGGAAAACATCAACACTTCTTTTTTTTCCTATCAGATTTTGCTCCAGAACCACAAAAAAGACAATGTTCCTTAAAGTTAAACACACAAAAAGCGGCTGGCACGGGATAGCATTTCATTATGGGTGTACATGTTTTTACGGTCAATGTTTATGTATTTGGGGTTGATCCAACGCTGTCTGCATTTCTTGTGATGACGTGGACCAATCGTAATTATGATCTTCTCTCCACGTTGTGCAGAAGCTCTGTTAATAGAATCGATGCCCTTCTGGCTGATGATAAGTGCTTCTTTATTACTGGACAGTTCATTGTTGCAAATAGTACACTTGTCAGCATCAGTAATTATCGGTACATAACTTTGGCCAACCTTAAATCGGAATATGATAGAATATTAAGCTCTTGCAGTAATATATCAAACGAAACACAAATAAGGCTTACAAATTATTAACGATATGAAATAACTAAACACCTTCTTTGAAAATCTCTGGAATATCAACCCTTAAAGTAAAACTACATATACCAGTAACCTAACATCTAAACAAAACCAAGCACTAGATAACATCCTAAATAATAATAACAATTATAAAAGAAGCTGACAAAGGCAGTGCGGTATTTATCATAGACAAAAATTACTATAAATCGAAAATTATAGAGGTACTAGAAAACAAAGATAACTACAAACCAATTAGCACTAACATTGACATCAACACCATTTCAAAAATCAGACAGATTTTGCACGACATATAATAAAATATTAACAAAGAAAGAAAAAGGATTTCTGAACAAACTTCGTGATTAAAACAGACAACTTCTACGGACTACCGAAGATACATAAATAAAATGAGATATGAAATGCCATCAACACACAAACATCAGAATATATTAGTGTCCCAAATTCTAATGACCTTACATTTAGACCCATAGAAGCAGGACCATCATACCCAACAAGCAGATTGAGTACCTTAATTGACATATTACAACAACCATTCACCGATCAAGTCAAGAGCTACATAAGAGACGACACACACTAAACTCCTTACCACAAATAATAAATCCCTTAGGTAAATAGGCGATATCATACTGGATTGACAAACACCCACAAATACTACACCACAGATTCACAAAACAATTCATCCTCGACAGCACATACATTATTCTCAACAATAACCTTTTTGAATTTAATAACAAAAAACTACACCCAAATTCTATGTACAGCAATGGGAACAACATAGCACCAACATATGTCACCCTAACACTGTCCTACCTAGAGAAGATCTTGTATGAAAACATAGAAGACATATATGGACAGAATATTCAAACTCTCTTAATAAAATCTTCGTGGGATACCTAGATGATTGTTTTATCCTCTGGGAACCCACATGAAATGGAAGCAATAAATTACACAGCATACTACAAAACCTACACCCTAACAGTAAATTCACTATTGAACACAGTCGAACAGAACTACCCTTCCCAGATGTTCTAATTAAAATATAAAAAAAATCACATAATCACAGACATCTATCACAAACCCACAGACACCCAACAATATCTCCATTTAAGAAGCCATCACCCAAAAGCTGCCTAAAATCTATACCCTACCCCTTAGCACGCAGGCTATGTACTATAGTCAGTGACAAAGGCGTCCGGATTGTCCGACTGGGGGAACTACGGAAAACTTTTACAAGAAGAGGATACCCTCTACAAATAATACACAAAGGTATAGAACTAGCAGAAAACATTCCATTAGAAGAAAAGGGTAATGCCAAAATTACAAATCCCAAACAACGAAACAAAGAACAGATATTAGCAAACATCTCAGCGCACAACAAAACAACCCAGAATTATTCACAGAAATAACAAGAAACCTAACCCTGCTCAACTAAAACAAAAAATTAAACAACATATTAAAAAGAAGATGATAATAAAAATCAAACGCCAACCAAAAAATCTTAAGCAAATTTTAACTATATCAAAACTCAACTAAAACACAATACAAGGGGTAACACAATGCAACAAGAAAATATGTGCGGTCTGTGACATAATAATAAAGGGAAACTCATACAAATTCATAAACCCAACATACACATTCACAATAAAAATATCTTAACCGCACCAACCCCCTAAAAACGTTGTATATATACTAGAATGTACAGATGCAACGACTCTTACATAGGCGACACCAAAACATTTAATAATAGAGTATCTATACATAAAAGCAAGATTAAAATAAAAGAAAATCGTAAATTATTCGTCTCCCAACATGTGCACTCATGCAGCGGAGGAATATGAAATATAATGCCAATATTCAAAAGCACAGAGTACACATACTTACTAACACAAGTAAACCCAGTATTGAACAGATCGTAACTCTAACTACACATAATACAGACCGCGCTCATCTACATACATTGAGGACGGGGTACACACATATATATAGACAGAGCCCACGGACATGCGCTGGCATGCACATATGCACATGTCCATGTGGGCGCCAACATGCACAGAATATGTGAGCCACATGCCAGTGTGTGTCTGTGCGAATGCAGGCATACAAAAATGGATGTGAATACACATGTACTTCTAAATATCCGCCAATCCTTCTACCAATCTTTCACTATTTTTCTATTTAACCATACGCTTATGTATGTCTATACACACACACCTATATATATATATATATATATATATATATATATATATAGATATAGATATAGATATATGTTTATATATCTATACATATATATATATAAACATACATCTATTTTTCTATCTATATATCTATATATATAGATAGATAGATGTTTATATATATACATATATATATATATATATATATATATATATATATATATATATATATATATATATATATATATATAGAAAATAAATTCAGAACTAACCGCACACACACACAATCACAACAGCCAATGCGACGTCAACGCAATAAAACAACAATTAATGTCAAAAGAAAACCACGAAACACTTTAAGAAATTTAGATGACCGATAAAATAAAGGTAAAACTAACACGTACTTAATAAACACACACAACTTTGACCCAGAGCATCAACAAATAATAATAATAAATAAAATTAAAAAATAAAAAATATCAAAATATCAAAACACATACACATATACACGCAAACAAACACATGCGCAGACACGCCCGAGAATAACAATTTTCCTCAAATTAAACAACACTCTTTCAAATCGAAAGACATTTCTTCAAATGGATTTACATATCTGACGAGAGCGCACCACGTTTGAAACACGTTATATAAAATTATAAAATCATGAAATGATAAAATAACAACCTAATTAATAACTGTTGACAAACACATTTAACAAATGTTGGTAGCCTTACTCCCTTACACACACACACACACATATATATATATATATATATATATATATATATATATATATATATATATATATATATATATATATATATATATATATATATATGTGTATATATATCTATTGTATTTTTCCGGTAAGTATATATAGAGAGAGTGAAAGATTTAGATATAGTCATGCACACACACACACACATATATATATATATATATATATATATATATATATATATATATATATATATATATATATATACATTAGGTACGTGCAAAATCAATTGCCCATCCCCAAAGTGTAAACACATTTTTACCATCCCTGCACTTTAAAATTCACTAAATTCAGGAAATCATCTAATTTTAATGAAATATTCGGTATTTATTAAGCCACGATCACGATATATGATGGAACAATAATTTGGTTTAAAAACTTAGGAAAATGTATTATTTTTTAAACCAATTTACCCCTTAACAAAAATTATATTTTTATATATTATTAAAAAAATGTATGAATTAAAAAAAAAGAAGAAAATAAAGCACTGTAGATGTTTAACATTCTTGTTTTTAATATTTCATAATTTTACGAAAAAAGCCCCTGAATTCGGTGTTAATAACATAACTATAACTCGTAGAAAAATTGATTTCTTAAATTAGCATTGTTTAATCAATATTTCTACCAAATAAATAATATAATTGCAAAAATATTACATGTGATTTTTATGGAAAGAGTTTTGGGGAAAATATAAAATGCTTTCTAATTATATTTCTCTGTCATACATGAACGCGTCATTATCAGCGTAAAACAATTTTATATACTTGAAAATAAACAAAAACTTGAAAAATTGAGTATCAGGATCGCACCGAAAAAAAAGATTTAAACAATATGATAATTTCTTCTAGCGATTGCCTTGGAGAGGCATGGTGGCCTTGTTCTGTAATAAACAGGCGGGATTAGCTCACCAATAATCACTCACTTCCTCCATACCGCCCTCAAAATGTTATTTTTGGAGATTTAACAATTTCGTTTATTTCACACTTCATCGTCAATTATTTGGAAAGATAAGACGTAAGTTTGTATTTGTTTTGCCATTTTTTCATTAATATTATTTAAACAGTTTAAAACAATTATTTATTAATAAATAAATTAAATAAAAAAAATTCAAATATGGCATTTTCTTTTAACATTGAATTATATTAATAAATAAGTGTTTGAACTTTTTCTTTAACGAATAAATTTTCAGTGTAATCATTGATTTTAATTTACTTTTTTACACTTTAAATAAACTAAATACACTTGTAGCTTTATTTTTAAAAGAATTAATGTAATTTATCGTTACGACAGGTTAAGAATAAATCGAGTAACTAAAGTATTTAATAATTATGTAAACCAAATTGATAAAATTGACGCAGTTCGTAACGTTAAAATAATTTTTAACAAAATTTCGAAAAAGTGTTATTTTAAATTCCAAGGAAAAACATTGGTAAACAGACGTCATAAATAATTCGAGAGTATTACTGAATTAAATACTAATACAAAGTTAAATATGGGTGGTTTCAGATGAAAATGAACTAAATCTTAATTGAATAAGCATTTTCTTTTTTTTACATCAAAATAAGAGTAGTTATATCAATTGAAATTATCAATAACCTTAAATAGAATAAAGAAATGTTTTTCAATTCCTATAAATAATCACAAAACCATTTTATATATAAAGTTAAAAATTATAAATTATTACATTTTTGTCTTCCATATATTTTGCATAGCAATTGCCAATCGGTAAACAAAGTTGTTTACTGATTGACTGAATGCCGAATTTTACTAAACGATGACTTTTTGGAGGATAATTTTGCTAATTTTAACTAAAACGCAGGACATTTTTGTTTTAAATCATTATTGATTTTAATGCAATACGTATCTTTGAAATAGTTCCAAAAAACTTACATTCATCTTTCAAGGGTGTTTTACAAGTAATTCCTTCAAGGTTCAAGATTCACTGAATTGTTTTTCATCCATCGTGATAACAATTTTACTTATAATGTTTTTCATGCGTAAATATACATTTTTACCTTTTAGGCTTTTATCTTTCAAACACAATCTACGTTTACACGAAAACTAATTAAAATACATAATTATAAGCGCTTTTTATTAATCATGGTCCGTACAAGACACAGTCATTTTTACAAGTTCCTAATATATATATATATATATATATATATATATATATATATATATATATAACTCAATGTGGGTTCACATGTAAAGGTCACTGGGGAAGATAATGGAAGCGTTCCGGAATATTTTAGTTCACACTTAAGGGGCCTGTAAGAGCATAACGCTCTTAAAATTTCAAATATATCCTATTTTTATGAATTTTAAATCATATGTATATGTTTTCTCTGGAGAACAATGGAAGTGGTTCGATTCTATAACTGTTCTCTTAACTAAATGAGCTATGGCAGCCAAACCTCCTTTAAAAATAAACACATATTTTTTTTTTATGATATTTGTATCAAATGTATAAAATACTTCAGGTACAATGCAATTTGTCCTGAATATCTACGTTACCTTCTACGTATCCACCATCACTAAGCGACCGATTATGAGAGAAACCCCTTAACACTTTAAATACGTATATCCGATTTTTCTTATAAGTGTTAATTTTAAAGTCGACTTAAAATGCATGGATTGTTTAGTTATCAATGTATTAAACTGAACACATTGTATGTGCGGTTTCAATTGTATCCTCTTCCTCTGATATTTAAAAACTAAAATTATATAAAATCAATGAACTCGTTTTTAAATGATTTAAAATTATAAAATGTAAGTGAACTTCTTTAGCACTAATAAATGTAGCTTAAATAGAAAAATCCTAAAATGCAGAAATAAACACACGTAAAAATGAGTAACCACATGCGTGTTGTTGTAACATAGCATTTCATAAACCAACTAAAATAATACGAAGAAAAGAAACGAAACTGAGACAACAGTGGCAGATATATAGTTATTGACCAACGTTGTGAGTAAAACACACACAAGCTATGCCCTGTAAATGAATTAAATGTTCATGCAAATGGTAGTACCCAGCGAGAATTAAAACAAAACAAAAATAACGGTCATGTGATGTGCCGACGATCACGTCCGCACGCCAAAATCATTCTTTGTACTCAACATCTTTGGGGTCCCTCAATGTAAAATCCCGTTTAGTTGATCATAAAATATCAGAATTCAAGCATAAAATATCAGAATTCTATATTTCCGACACAGAGAAATACTATAATCTGGCATCCTTTTATAAAACGGACTTGCGCTTAGTAGAAAAGCCAGTGGCTTTGAAGGGTCTGGAAGGATTGAATGACTGAGGAAGGATAGCCCAATCTAGATATCGACAGACAAACTACAGAAGCCTGATGTCAATTGCAGAGAGAAAAACACTGCCCGTCAACCACGAGTACATTAAGTGGGTTAAATGATGATGATAGAAGCGACGGGTTCTCAAAATCTGAAAGACGTTTTCGTTTTTGTTAACTGTTTATGCTATTCACAATATAGTGCGATGCTTTATACTTCAATGCCTTTAGGTCTGCAATGAGTATGTGAAGCGTTTATAAATGCATAGATGAACAGATTTATTTTGCATAGAAAGTAGCAATATTAATCTATACGAGAATTAAGAAATCTTATGTCTACTATATCGTCAGTATTTCGAAACTCGGTTGTTTAGATTCAGTTTGGTGAGGCTTAGCCGTTCAGTTACATCTGAAAGTGAGACAAGAAATGAAAGATGCAGTGTGAATATTAAACGCTGACTCGACGTGATGACAGCTGACTTAAAAAGTGCACCATTGTCGCATTCAATTTGACAAAGAGTCAACAAAAGGAGCCACTTAACAGAAATGAGAGATTGTGTTGTTTTTGGTCTGTTTGGAATCTTATTCGCAGATATTTTATTTCATTTTTCTCCGATTTAAAAAATGTTCTTCCATCTTAGCATACTCTACTTACACGTGTCGAAGAAACGAATGTAAGGAAAAATTGTATCGGTAAAAAACGATTATCATTATTTAATTAGAAATCACTCACTGTAAATATTTCTTAACTGGCTATTATTACTTACTTACAAAGAGTTCATATTTGAATCATTACGAGGGATTGCTACCTGGCAACATGTGGTATTTCCTAGAGTCTAAGTGACAACATTTTTTCCAAGAATTCTATACTCCATTCTTCTTGAGATAACCGTATTATTATTATTATTATTATTATTATTATTATTATTATTATTATTATTATTATTATTATTATTATTATTATTATTATTATTATTATTATTATTATTATTATTATTTGTACTCACTAGGAGTTCTCACAGAGATCATCGTCAGTGATTGCTCACCGAGAATAACCAGTGGTATTTCATGGTGTCTGAGTGACAACAAGCATCCCCAATATTCTTTTCGTGGCATTCTCTTGTTATAGAAGGGGCAGGCTACACCACTAATTAAGCAAGTTCTTTTTATTTTGTTTAGAACTATAAAGTTGGGTTTGAGTTTGGAATGTTCAAGAACATTATCAGGTTGTATGTGCATGCCTCAAAGAACTTTTATATTGTCATTCTCCTACACCACTTCTGGCTTATGCTGATACCACTTCTCATTGTGGTCCAATTAATACAGTTTGAATGTATTCTAGTGTAGTACTTGAGCGACTTTGACGTGTCTACATTTTTTATACTGATGTTGTGCTAACATAGGGAATATGCGCTAAGGTTTATTTCTCTCTCATTACACAATCGGCATATCAGTGATTCTGCAGTGTTGTCAATATAATGTTTGATCGACCTAGTGCGAGTGGCTTTTTCCTGGGCTTCAGTAGATCTTTTGTGATCGCCCCTGACCAAGCAATTCCATCTGTCAGTATCTCCTAATGCAGTATACTTAAATAATACAATGTGTAGTTTCTTCTGCAAATAATTTAAACCTTGTTACATTTGATGCTATTCTACCCCAGTTCTTAGTATTTCCTCTCTTTTCACTTCATGAACAACAGTTTCATTAATTTCAGATACACATTTATATAGACACCGTTCTTCTATATTCACAACATCTTCTACACATAGTAGACCTCGACCACCCTCCTTTCTAGGTAGATACAATTGATCTGCATCTTCTTTCTTTGCAAAAGCTCAATAAATTCTAAACTTTATCCGTGTTTTGGTATCCGAACATTTTAGTTCTTCTGGATTCCAGTGAAGTATACCGGTAGTATATCGAATGATAGCTACCGCTTTTGCAGTGATAGCATGGAGTGAATACTGACTGTGGAACTAAGAGTAAAGAATAATCCTTACTCTTCTGTTGTACTCAGCTGTGACATGCTTGTTTATTTCCCTCTTTATTATCTTAACTGGCTCTAGTATACCCAAGAATTTGTAGCCCCTCTCACTATCTACATTCTGTATCAGATATGTGGTTGGAAGTTCAAGGACATCTGAGTGGACAAGTTTACCTCTTTTTATAACAAAATATATACATTTAGTGATACCAAATTCCGTATGTGGTCACTAATTAATTTAACCGTATTTATTAGAGTATCAAGTTTGTTTTCCTTCTTTACAAACACTTTAAGATCATCCATGAATAGTAAGTGGTTGACTGTAGGAAGTTATTTCCCAAGTTTATATCTTGTTTTCACATTACGTAAAATAAGTTTTATAAGGACCAAACTAATGACAAAAGGCAAAGGACAATCGCCCTGGAAAATATTTCTCTTGATTTTCACTTTACATAATGCAACACCTCCGTAAGTTAAATTGGTTTATCGTTGCTTCATATTGTTCTTTAAAGCTGTTTGAATGTTGGGGCTATTCCGAAAATTCTCAAGCATTTGTAAATTCATAAATGTGGCACCATGTCAAATGTCTTCTTATAATCCCCCCCATGGCAAGGGTAGTAGTTCTTCGTTTGCACTTTCTCAGGATCATTTTATCATAAGCTGATCTTTGGTGCCATGTGATCTTTCTCAGCAGCCTTTCTGTTCCTCAGGCAGCAAATTGTTTTGGTCCAAATGATCATAAATACTTTCAGACAATATGCTACTGAAAGGTTTCCACATAACTGAGAGGCAAGTGATTCGTCTAAAGTGTGTCTGTTTACCTATTTTTGTCTTACCTTTTAAAATAAAGACTATAGTGCCCTTTGTAAGCCATTCAGGGATGGTATATGTCGTCAAACATGCATGCATCATTTGTGCAAGATATTTGTGAAGAGCTGGGAGGTTTTAAACAATTACCCATTGACTCCGTCAGGTCCAGTTTCTTTCTAATTTGAAAGCTTTTTAACCTTATCTTTCAGCATCTAAACGGTGACTGTTCTATTCGTTACTCGTTCTACTCTAAATGACACACCCCTTTCAATACCTTTGACCCATTCTGCACCATCTTGATGTTTTAATTCCTTTTCCCAAACGCCTTTCCACAATGCACGAGATTGATCAGCATCAGGTATAACGTTATTCCTTCATTCAATTCCTTCGCGTTGTTCAAAACGAGTTTATGGTTGTTCTCAAACAGTCTGTTTTGCCTATACTGCGCAATTCTCTCGCTGTAACGTTTAACCTTGGCAGTCTTAGCTACGATACGCTGTTTTAGTTCTTCAATTACACACTTGAAACCTTTTCAGATAAGTATTTCACAAGCGCTCTCAATTTGAGTTCGCCAATTTCGACAGCTTGTACTTGACATACCTCCTTTTAAATTTGTTTAATCTGACCATGTAAATCTTTCCTCCAATATGGCCCTTTCTTTACTCCATTTGTCCGGTTTTCTATTCTGAGTAACTTCGACACAATATTGGCAGCAGTTTTATTAACTGTATTATACTAATCAAGACTATTTACTAATAAAAATGATAAGACTTCATTCAGTTTGATCGTGACAGTTTTAAGTATTTATCTATTTGCAAATCTCAGGTTTGGCGACTGTTCTAAATTGCCAGGTCTAAGATTCTCGTTCAGCAATCTGGAAATATTAAAATCTTCCTCTGTCAACCCATGTTCAATCATATGTTTTGCGATTGCATCTGTGCAAACAGGCTGAGTACCATTAGTTTTCACTCTTAGAGTTCGTTGTTGTTTCTACCCTACATCAAGTTTATTCACATCCACAAGCTCGTCTAAGTGTTCTCTCTCAATTTCTTATTTTAGTTCTTCAATTTAAATAGCAGATAACCATTCATTACTTATAATCACACGGGTTCGTTCAGCTAGTTTTTCTTCTGATAATTCACACAGACGTAGCTCATTCATTGTCTATATCGTCTCTTAGGAGGATAACTTTTCAAATAACATTTCACCCTAATTATATTTAAAGCCGAAGTCTAATTACTTCTAGTTTAGTGTTAGTGTTTCAAGGGTTTCGCTGGATGACGACTTGAGAAGTCTCACTCGAACCTCGACCCGACGTGGCAGCTGTAATAATAAATAATAAATAAAAAATAAAAAATAAAAATAAATAAAAATAAAAAAAGTAATAAATAATAAATAATAAAAATAGATAATAAAAATACAGAATAATAAAAACAAAAAAATAAATAAAAATAAAAATAATAAAGTAAAAAAAAATAATAATAAAAAATAATTAAAACAAATTAAAAATTAAAAATAATTAAAAAAACTAAAATAATAATAAAAAACTAAATAAAAATAAATTAATATTATTATTATTATTATTATTATTATTATTATTATTATTATTATTATTATTATTATTATTATTATTATTATTATTATTATTATTATTATTATTATTATTATTATTATTATTATTATTATTATTCACCCACTAAGAGTTCTTACACAATTCATCATATGTGATTGCTCACTGGCAATAACCGACAGTGTTCCCAGATGTCAAGTATTCTCAACCTCTTTTGATAATCATTGCAAATTATGTTGCGTTATCATAAAAGCCATTTACCATTGTTTTCTTGCTGGCAACACCCATTTGTCGTCTCTAAGATTTAGGTGGCAATAAGTCTCCCCAAAGTCCCAATACTATTTGCACCCTTTCAGTGGAGGTAATTGCTCTCCTTCCTTTGTCTCCTCTTCTTGCCTGACCTTTCACAATAATTTGTGTAGTATCAGCCGAGGCTGGTGCCATCTCATTGCATGTGTGTACTTGTGGGTGGGGGGCAGTTTATGAAGTTTCCTGCAATTTTACTTGCCTTGGAATCATATGATGTTGTTTTTTCTATGTTTTCGTTTAATTTCTATTGGAACTTCTCTGTGGTTTGTTCACATTCGTAGTTTATGGTAGATGGTTTCAACATTCCAGAATTTTCCATAACATTTCAGCTGTTTTCATCATTGATGTCTGTTGTATGGTTTCAGTCTTCCCTTTGATTCCAATTTCATCTAGTCTTTTTTCCAGTTTTTTTATTTATTTCGAAACTGCTTCTAGTGATCTTACGATTATTGGTATAGCCTTGACTTTCTTCATGTTCCTTATCCCTTTCAGTTCTAAGGACAGTTTCGTGTAGTTGATTCGTTTTTATGTCTCCCTGATCTTCACCTCGTGTTCTATTTTGCAGTTTTTTCTCCTTGTCAACTATTATGACATCCGGTCTGTTTGCTTTAATGCGATTATCTGTTTGTACGCCCGTGTCCAAGAGGATTTTTTGATTTTCGTTTTCCAGTACAATCGCCGGTTTATGTCTGTACCCTGTTTTTCTGCGTGTTCAAAATGCAGTTGTTTGCATAGTTCCCAGTGCACTCCCTTCCCCAGGCAGTCATATCTGTTCTTGTATTCTTTGCTGAAATCACTTATTAGATTTACCGTTCCATATCTTTGTCCACAGAGTTTGCATTAACTGTTTCCTGGGTTTTATCTATTTTAGCTTTGAAATATTTAGTTTTAACCGCATTGTCCTGTAGAGCTGTTAGTATTCAAGTGTCTTTTATGTTGTCATGTCTAAGAGTTTTTGCGAGTCTTTTCTCTTGTCATTCTTATAGATCGTCTACGTAGCGCTTACTTTTCTCACTTTTCGCTTCTCTTATTTTCGTTTCTCGTTTCGCTTCTATCCGTATTGTTAATATTGCCGGTGTCTCTTGCTGCAGTGATCAGCCTTTCTGTATTGTGGGTTATTGATTTTTCCAATTCTTATTGTGTCATCCACACTGTCGTCTACACTTACCAATTATCTTCTCCTTCTTTTCTATTACGTGGAGTCTTTGAATATGATTCGCATGGGTAGTACATTATGGATAATCATTAGTTTCCTGGTATGCTTGTCAAGATGCCTAACTACTTCTTTTGTTTAGTCTATGTATGGCCCAGAATATCTTACTAGTGATACTGGATAGCTGTTAATTACTTTCATTTCATCATCATCATCATCATCATCATCATCATCATCATCATCATCATCATCATCATCATCATCATCATCATCATCATCATCATCATCATCATCATCATCATTATTATTATTATTATTATTATTATTATTATTATTATTATATATTTTTAAAAAAATTAAAATTTAAATTTTTTTATTATTTACTAACAGGAAGTGATCACACAGGTAACCAGTAATTGCTCATTTGCAACAACAGACAGTTTTCCCTTAAGTATGAGTGACAGAAAATAACCCAAGCTTATTATTATTACTTGAAGTAGTCGAGTATTTTCTATCATCTTCGACCTATTGAAACTAGAAGAATACCAGTCCAAGTATAAGCAATTAATGAAGCATTCAGTTTAACTTTTAATGTGTTTCTTTCTTTGGGGGTATGGTACAGTATTGTTTCCACTCCCTAAATGATGAGGTTTTAAAAACAAAATTATCATACGCCCACTACATATTATTGAATCTCATTAGTGCGCACACATACTTTTAAAAATGTATTTCTTAATCTAACTAAAATGTATTGCTTAATATAACTCAATATTTCATGTAGACAAATTCTTTTCTCTGATATATTTTCTTTATCTAACTTATTTACACAGTTTTGGAAGGATGATGCGAGTTTTGGTCGGACCACATCATACATAGTAAAGTTTACACAAAAATAACGTGTCTCCATGTTACTCACCGGATATATATCCTAAAATGAATAATGATCGCTTCATAATGAAAACATTAAAAATAACTTTATATGTATGCATCCCCTAAATGTTAACATTTACAAAACAATGTGCCCATGTTCTTCACAGTATATATATATAACATCTCTGCACTAATTGTGGTTTCTGATTTACAGGTGTTTGAACTAAGTCAGGTGTGAAATTGAGCCAGTTGAGTGTCGCGCAGTGATCCGGTTTTTGTATTTGAAAGTACGCACACCAAAGAAGACTTTTGATGAAATGAAAGACACTTATGGTGATGATGCCCTATTATATGACCGTGTAAACCACTGGCATCGTGATTCAAACATGGCCGGAAGTCTGTGGAAAAAAGCTCTCTGATCTTCCCTCCTCTACCATTGATGAGTCACCTATCTGTCGAGTTTAGACTCCTATTTTGGAATATCGACGCATTACTATTCGCCAAATAGCCCAAGAAGTCAAGATTCGTACATGGTCTGTGGAAACTATCATTCATGACTATTTGCATATGCCTAACGTATCTGTCAGATTGATTCCCAGGTTGCGCACACCTTTCCAGAAGCAGGAACGCGTCGAGTGCTCGAAGATGAATTTGGAGATATGCAAAGATGAGTCAAAAGTTTGTCAAAGGACTGATTACAGAGGATGTAACATTGGTCCATCACTATGATCAAGAGACCAACGCCCAGTGGAAGCACTTGGACTCACCACCCCCGAAGAAGGCAACGGTGCAGCCCTCCGCTCGCAAAGTCATGCTCACAGTCTTCTGGGACCAGGACAGAGTAGTGATGACAGATTTCCTGGCAAAGGATACCACAATTACACAAGGCTATTACGCTTCACTTTTGATGAAATTAAGAGAAGCTATCAAAATCAAGAGGCGGGGCAATATCAGCAAAGGTATTCTCCTCTTGCAGGACGACGCTCCGGTCCAACATTCGCATGTCGCCAGATCAGAAGCACGGACGTGTGGCTATGAAATCCTCCCCAGCCCCTTACTCTCCTGACCTTGCACCTTCTGACTTTCATCTCTTCGTAGCCATGAAGTTAATTTTGAAAGGAAAGCGTTTCCCAGATGATGCAGCCTTGATTTCTGAAGTTACGACGTGATTGGAAGACCAACCTGGGGTGTTCTACAAAAACGGTGTCCAGAGATGCATCAAACGATAGGAGAAATGCATAACTATGGGTGGTTCCTATGTAGAGAAAGACTTATAACTGTGCCAACTTTCATTAATCTACTGCTATGGGAAATGGGTCAGGAGCATTGCTGATTGAACGCCCTTCGTACTATCATTGTTTTCTTTCCAAATTTATTGAAATTGAACTGAATATAGCAGAAAAAGTTCCCTTGAAATTCTGCTTCAGGAAATTAATATTTTTTTGCAAATTCTAGATATTATTCGAGCGAAGCGTTGCCGGTCCAAATAATACCAAGTTTGTTCATGCTTGTTATATTTTCAAGTTTTAGCAATAATAAACAAAGACAAGTTGAAGTTTTGTTGTCGCATTCAAGAAAAGTAAATTCATTATCGTGAAGGTCTTAATAGAAAATGTAGTCGTTGTAAGTTTTTTTGTTGTTGTCACAGTTTCTACCATGAAGTTATACAGATGAATTTAAGTGTATTTAAATCAAAAAGGAAAATGTTTCTTATTTGCTTATGTTACATTTTAAATGTTATTAATATGTCGATAACATATTTTTAAAACATGTTTCGTGTTAATTGTAAAATATAAATAGTCGTAATATTTTCTCCGTCGTTGTAAAAGAGTTAGTTTTTCGTTTCATAAACGGAAGTTTTTTTGTTTTGTTTGTGTTTAAATATTAGGTATGTTTTATAAACAGATAAAGTCAGTTGATTAAACATGAAAATAGAAGCCTTTATCAATGCTAGAATAATTTTTCTTTTTATATCAATCTTATGAATTTCGGAATAATATTCCATCATCAGAGTTGACCAGTATTGTGTCATTTTTTCAGAAAAATAAAAATAAACAAACTTCTTTTTGTTTTTTGATACATTGTCTTCGTAATGGTGTGTTAACCGCGATGTTCTTGGCGGTTATGAATTCACATTCTGGTTGTCGAACGAAGATGCATTGGCTTGTTTGAACTTTTGAAGGATAAGCCGTTCATTTAAAAGCATGGGATGGTGAGTATTATTAAAATTGAAAATAGAAGCCTTTATCAATGCAAGATTAATTATTATTTTTTTTCTTTAATCCTATAAATTTCGGAATAATATTCCATCATCAGCAGGACCAGTATTGTGTCATTTTTCAAGGACATTATATCTAAAAAAAAAAAAAGTGCGTTTATTTTTATTTTTAAAAAACTTCACACAATACTGGTCAACTATTATGATGGAATATTATTCCGAAATTAATAAGATTAAAGTAAATAATAACACTAATCAACATTATGAATTTTACTTTTGATGAATACACATTCACCGAAAACAGTAATATTCTAATGTTCACAAAGCTGTGTTTTATGTTTTCTATTCTTTGGACACAGACTACCTAAGATGTGTGTATTTGTATCGTAATAATTAAAGATTTAAAATAAATATTTACTCACCATTGTTTCTAGTTAAATGTTGTTTCATATCTTTAATCGCGTGAAGTTTTTCTCTTTGCATCTGTCTCTGTTTGACTCGTAGGAAGTCGTTTACCGACCATGAACAGAGAACGAAGGTGAATGCAATGTATTTAGCAAGAACATGTAGATACCAACTTTGTTCAATGTTCAAATACTTTCCAATGCTTCTGGACAAAATAATCGATAGAAAAAAATGATTTATTATAAGAAAGAAGAAGAAAATAATTGTTTGATCTACGATAACCTATACCTTTTACTTTAATCAAACGTAAACTTAATAAGCTCAAAACTGCGTCTCGTCTATGTTTAACTAATTCAAACAATTGGATGAATAGTTCAGTATCTCAAACCTACAATTAATGATGACAAATGAGGCTCAATTTTCCTATGATCTATTGTGTAAAATTGAGAAACAGCATCTTATTTTAACACATTAATATAAAACCGTCATGAACATACAACATTCTAACTAATATACAACGATATTATGTCAGCAGTTTCACATCAATGACAAAATATTCAACGAACAATAAGATAACTATTTCAATGCTTATTTGTAATACCGTATCCAATAAAGGACATAGGAAAACACCCTAGCCAATGACCCTTTAAAATAAATGTATTCAACTCTATAATTTTCAAATTAACATAATGGAAGTAGTTATGCGTTATAGAGCCCCCTTTAAGGAAGCTAATGATTATTTGTCAATATGTTGTACACTTAAATTAATGTATTTATAAGTGTTGGTTTTAGAGTATTAAAACATCTCTCAATAGCTCAGTGGTTAAGATATTGGGTTGACAACAGCAAAGTTACTGTTAAAATAACATTTTCTTTGCGATATGTGTATATATGATGCTATCAGACACTTGAACCTGGACAACGCCGGGTAACCCTACTAGTATTTAAAATAATCATATATTTTTGTATTTAAAAGAAAGATCTAAATCTTTCACGACTACTGTACATCTAAACAACATCACATTAATGGATCAACACTATGACATTTATTATTCCTGATGTTCATAAACGAACTTCCAGATGCAATCGTATCCGAGATAAGGATATTTACTGATGCCACCAAACTTTATTACACACATGTAGTCAACTATAACACATTCATATTGAAAGCAATGGCTGAATCGTTAGCAAATGACCAAAATAGCTGGTACGAATACAAAGCTCATTTTCTTTAAAATTATGAAATAATTTTCCAAACACGAATTGTCATGGGTAATCGAACCTTTACCATGAATACAACGTTTAACCTCCTCGACCTAACATCCACAGGAACGAGTAAATCCATAGAAGATACTGCGAACTCTGCTCTAAAGCAGGTTTGCTCTAATTACCGAGCTGGTAAATTCTCGGATCGCATGCTTTTACAATTTGTTCTCTGCTCTCTATTTTCCCGACTGTGTCATATGCAAACATTTGAACATCTTGCTGCACACTTTCCAACTAAAGATGTCTCCATAATGTTGGTCCCTGTTCAAGGTAGTCACTTATGTGTCATAATTTTATCCCTTTCTTGGGATTAATAAAAGTAAAAATATACATGTAAGAGAAAAATAGAACGAAACTGAATTTACATCGACATTTAATTCCGAATTGTGTCACAATGTATCAGAAGATGCAACAATTTGTTAACAGCCTCTAGCGCATATATTTTGTCATATAATCATAGTTTTTCAAGCATTTTATATATATAATGCTTCAAGAATGATATATATATATATATATATTATACTAAGCCCCTTTAAGAAATTGAAGTTGAGCACTCTTGGGGATGTTAAAAATAGACTGTCAAAAAGCTCTAATGCAAAGTTCCGAATACGTTCGTCGAACACTCTCGACTAGTCTTCTATCTGTGCCCGCTTCTAGGTACATATAGATCTTAATTTCCCTTAACTACATGACAGTTTCCGTTGGTCGAGTGGATATGGTGACCGCTTGCAGATTCTAGGCTGACTCTGTGCACCTCACGACCGTCTGAAATTGTTAGTTTCTTGCACTGATGAGAGCAATAAGATTGAAACGCTAGCGTCTGTATGGATTAATAATTTAATATTTATTAATAAATATTATATATATATACATTTGGGAAAATTCATTTCTTAAGCATATTTTAAGTTTTAACTTAAAGAAAGAGCTAAACTTCCTTAAAAACATGTGATATTTTAATAAAAATTAGAATATATATATTATTATCTTGATTTTCTTCTAATAATTTCGCTCAGTACAACGAGCCTCATCAGAACGTTAAACAAAAAACAAATAAGGTATAAACTTTTTTTTTCGTAAGGGTCCTTCCTGGTCTTGTTGAAGTGGCGTCTGATATTGTGTGGACTTACGGCGTAATGTCTCTTTTAAATTTGAACTTAAATCTCGCATGGTCACTAGTAGGTATACATTTGAGAAATTTTATTTATTAAGCATATTTAAAATTTAAAACTTAAAGAAAGAGACGAATGCCTTCAAAAACCAAGCAGATATTTAAAATTAAAATCAAAATATTTTGTTTTCTTTATCTTGATCTTTCTTCTAATAATTTCGCTCAGTACAACGAGCCTCATCAGAGTTTTAAACGAATAAAAATTATTAACCTTTTTCTTTTTTGTAAGAGTACTTCCTGGTCTTGTTGAATTGGCGTCCGATGTGTGGACTAACGATGTAATGTCTCTTTTAAATTTGAACTTAAATCGCGCATGGTCACTAGTCGGTATATATTTAAGAAATGTCATTTATTAAGTATCTTTAAAATTTATAATTAAAGAAAGAGGCAAAATGCCTTAAAAAAAACATGTGTTTTATGTAGATATTTGTATGAAAATTACATTTTTTAGTATAAAATTGATGGAAGCGTCCAGAAAATATGAACTTACCAGTTATTTTTTTCTAATAATTTCGCTCGGTACAACGAGCCTCATCAGATCTTTACGAAAAAACAAATTTATACTTTTTTATTTGTTTAAAGCTCCGATGATACTCGTTGTACTGATATAATATAATAATAACACTAAAATTATGCATTCCGAAACCAATTAAAACATACAAAAAACACAACAACATAAAATTGACAACATCACATATGAAACCAGTGGTAACATTTTAAAATGCTTAACGTAACGCGATTTGGTTCTGTGTGCCATCCAGCGTTGCTGAATTTAAATCGTCAACCACCTCTTTGGAACAATGCGAAAAACGTACTATTCGCGTTTATCCGCCGTCTTTTTAAAATTCCCTTCTGTCTCAAGCTTTTTTGTTCATTTGCTTTTGACATCTAGGGATGATTCGACGAATAATAGAAAACGTTAGTGAAACCTGTGAAACTTATGGAACAATTATTATTTTTTTATTTTAATACAAAAAAGACTATCAGAAAAATGGAGAAAATAAAAAAGTTTAATTAAACAGACGAAGTCTGTAATTTTTAGCAATGTTTGCATATATATATATATATATATATATATATATATATATATATATATATTGTATAATTAGGCAAAATTCCTTCTTTTATTCATATCTGGTTAATAGTAAAAGATCTATCTTTCGACGAATAGAAAGATTGGATCACAAAAGGTATAAACAGAAGTTGGCACTCCTGTTCAACCAGATATATATATATATATATATATATATATATATATATATATATATATATATATATATATATATATATATATATATATATATAGGATCAAAATAAACCAAAGTGAAAACTTTTAGTAGATAGAACCTATTGTGAAAAGGATTAGCTCAATATACGAGATAGAGCAATAGTAGAGATAGAAGTGAAAAGAGTGATAAATATGTGACGATTGTCCAAATTTATTTCAAATTTCAATTGTTCAATGCAAGGTGTATTCAGTAATAGACTAGTGTTTATTATTATTTCCTTAAGCCAAGGCTTTTCAACGATCGAAATCTTATCATCAGAGGGGAAATACAGATGGATAAGTTGGCTTTCGAAAAAAACAAATTTCAAATATTTGAAAAATATGAAAATTATTATTAAAAATTATTAAAATATTAAAATAATTTTTGTTAAAAAAATTTTGGACAAGGAAAGCTAGCCCCAACAACTTTGATATCACCATGGGAGCCTCAGACTCTGCCCAGGTTACTGACCTAGTAGGATTATATTTATTGAGACAATTAAAGCTTGAATTCGGACACTTACACGGTGGACTTTACAGAGACGATACGCTCTTTATCTCTAGGGAGAGGCCCAGACAATACAACAACACCAAAAAAAACCTACACAATTTCTTTAAAAACTTCGGATTAATCATAACCATAGAACCCGAGAAAAGAATATCTAATTTCCTTGACCTAACACTAGACCTTAACTCCGAATAATTTAGCCCTTACCACAAACCTAATCTAACCCTATTTTACGTACATACACACTCCAACCACCCTAAATCCATCATTAACTCAATAGTCCCTTCAATTTCAAATAGAATTTCAAGACTTTCAGCTAATAAACCTAATTCTAGTTTTTATAATAACGCACTCCTTAACTCGGGATACACTGATAAAATTAAATATGAAAATAATCCCCCTCTCCAGGGGAATAAACCTTTAAATGTTATTACCTCCAAAATGGCTACACAAGATAGACAACGAACTAGCACCACGATACCCAAGAAATCTAAGAAATATGTAAATAGACACACTAAAACTATTAATATAGTTAAAACAGCTAACCCTGAAGAACACAGTGAAAATAAAAATAAAAAAACTAGAAGAAAGTATAATATTTGGTTTAACCTACCCTATAATTGCAATTAAAAAACTAATATAGCTAAGGAATTTTTCAAAATTTTAGATAACCTGTTCAAGCACCCACATAAATACAGCACTATTTTAAATAAGAACTCTATTAAAATTTCTTACTCCACAATGCCCAATATAGCACAAACCATCATCACATCTAACAACAAAAAAATTAAATCTGCCCAACAAACAGCACCTACCATACACCCCACTAATAACTGCAACTGCCAAAAATCTAGAGAATGCCCATTAAACGGTGATTGCATACAAAGTAACGTTATATATTCCTGTACAGTTAAACAATACACCCTTACACAAATTGATACCAATATGCAAAATAATGCCAACATACAATCTCCATCTTTCCCCTCAACCATCCCCATCAGCAACCCCCTCCACTAAATAACACCCTCCACACTGACCAACAACGACCACTAACTAATAATGGATCCGATCTCATCCCCCAAGACACCCCATTTTCCCCAACTAATAACCCTAACTTAAACTTCGACCTGAATCCGAGCATACAAACCGTAAGCATCCCCAATAATATAAACAACACAAATAATACAACAACAACCCCCCACAAAATTCATACCTATATTGGTGCCAGTGCTTTCCCCATAAAGACTCGAATCTCTAACCATATCTACTCTTTTAAACACAATAATAATAGTACCACTAACACCTCTCTTTCATACCTAATAAAAAACTTTAACATCAAAAAGATCCCCTACTCCCTAAGTTGGTCTATATAAAAAAAGTCAAACTCATATACTCCTGGTTCTACCTTCTGCCAACTATGTACCTTGGAAACTTATATGATAGCTACTGCACACAAGAACTTAAATGTCATTAACTCCAAAAATGAACTTATTTCAAATTGCAGACACAAACGAACATTTAAATACATTAATTTCATCACTCCCTCTGACACTCCTCCTCCCAACCAATAACCCCACCCCGTTTTTTAGCATCTTACAAATCTCTAAACTATATCCCATGGTAAACTTGTAACTTCGATTCTTAACGCCCCTAATCTCACCAATTAACCCTCCTAATAAATTTTTCTTCCCCATTACACCTAACAACTATATCTACCCGTGACACATTTAGTAGATTGAACTAACATTACTCCTCCTACTTCCCACCGATCATTAACATATCTAATATCTAGAAATGTATACCTTATCTGCAATATAGCTCCTATTATCCTATTATTTCAGCTCCACCTTTAACCTCTTATATTTATCACATTTTTTCTCCTGTCCGTAAACCCACCCACAAACCCCTTCATAGCCTCTTATTCTCACCCCTTATTATCTCCCACACTTCCACTATACCGTCCTTATATTGGACTCTTCCTAATTGCAACATATTCCCCTGTAACTTCTTTTTGTTCTCCTTTTAACTACGACCTTTGAATTCCCCTCCAATTGGGTCCATTTATATCCCCCTGTAATTCTTATCAGATCTCTAACACACTAGCTTCAAATCGCAAGTCTGCTTAACTTTTCTATCCAACCCTGGCCCATAACACTTATATTATTTCAACTGTCACTAGCATTTCTGTCCTATCTCCTTAATAGCCTCCATAACTCCATTGGTGAAATCTTTTTAACAAATTGATTGATTCAAGCTAGTTACATAACTACTTATTTTGGCCTATTTTGAATAATCCTAATCCCTCTAACTACTCGCGAGCCATTTTCTATCGGTGTATTCTCCTTTTGCTCACCTTATCTTACCTTTGACCAATCTCACCCCCATCCCCTCAAATCATATTTCTTAGAGAGGATTTTGTCCACTCTACTGTTTTCTCCAGTAGTGGCTACTATTTTCTTCCTTTTCCCCAATATGTCAACCCTATATGTGTTTGTACTTGCATGACATTTTTCTTTATATTATCATCCTGATGAAGTCTTATAAATAAAGACGAAACGTTGATGTACACATAAAAAAACATCCATTTTTTGGTTTTCCTTTTTCATTTTCCCATTACCTTGGATTACCTTCATCCTTCTCTTCCCATATATATATATATATATATATATATATATATATATATATATATATATATATATATATATATATATATCCTTAAGACTTACATCAGCAAACTTGCAAACTATTCTGAGCAAATATTCTTCCAAGCCAAGTTTGATATATTCAATTAAAATCTAGATATTAAATCGTTTCCCTTCATCTCAGATGATAATATCGTATATACGAAAGATATGTCAAAAGCAGGAGAGAGAGAGAGAAAGAGAGAGAAAATGAGAGAGAGTAACAGCAGGGCACAATATGAAAATAAAGCCGAGATTTTCAAATCTCTAGTCACATTTTATATCGAGCTCTATTAATTTGTACAATAAATTTACCATTTTAACATTCACCTTGCGATAATATGAACTGTCTTATACAGACCTCATGGGCACCATCATAGCCGCTACTGATACCTTATAATCACAATCATGTGAATACACATGCAACTAAATACACATTAACATTAATATATACTGAACTACATATACACGGACACATAGTAAGAAATATAGGCACATATTAACACATGTTTCAGAATTCTTTAGATGAAAATTGATAGTTTGTTTTATTTAGATTATTCGGATTACGATTATCTTCGATGGTATTCTAACAACCTTTCGGTCGCAAGGCCCTATGACGCAACAGATAAAAGTGCAAAGTGATATGCAGTTCTTAAGTTAAAGTCTTCTTGATGTTGAAGGTTCAATCCTCAGTACGGGCGATACAAAGAATACGATTACGAATTACTTAATACCCGGTCACAGATGACAAAACGAGAGCAAGCTCCCCCCCCCCCCCCGCCGTGAATTAAATAAAATGTCACGTTCGAAATTCGTTACACATGAAGAAGATTGGAGGCGTCATCGATTGAAGCGTTGTGAAAATAACATCGAAAATGAGAACAGTAATCCAAATAATCTTAATAATACATATTAACACATGTATACACATACGCAGACGCATGCAATCATATGTGGTTTTCACATAGCGGAAAGCAATAACCTAACGTGGAGAATAGATTCTTTCGATGTCCTGTACAGTTCTATAAAACATGTAGAGAAAAAATTACATATATAACGCTATAATTTGTACTGCTCCCAATAATGAGTGTGTTAGCGCTACATTAGATGATTGACTACTCATATGGAACCTGATGTACGCTCTACATTTTTATAAGTTGCGTTCTGTCTGGTTCACCCCACCGTGGTTAACCCAATAAATGCATTCACATAAGACTAAACTTTAAATAGCATTGTGTACCCATAACTAGATTCTCTCAAACTAATACTTAGAGAAACGATACTAGGCTTCATCAGTCGAATGTGTCGGAAGACAGTTGTGTATGTCAAGCATTCAAGTATGAACGGCACATCCAACTCTACATCTCAGGGCAACAACATTTTGGAACTAATCAGTCTGATTTATTTTGTCTGTTTAGTAAATTGAGATTCGATAAAAAATAAATCGGTTTCAATCCCTACATACGATGCACATCAAAAACATTGGAAGATCCCAAGACGTCTGCGTCAAGGTCGACACGTAGACAGACATATACAACCCGGGGATA
Source organism: Sepiola atlantica (assembly GCA_963556195.1). Taxonomy (NCBI): domain Eukaryota; kingdom Metazoa; phylum Mollusca; class Cephalopoda; order Sepiida; family Sepiolidae; genus Sepiola; species Sepiola atlantica. The sequence goes on along the minus strand of OY744523.1, from coordinate 176,619,867 downwards.
ATAGGAAACTCTTGCCAGCAACATAACACAGTTTTGCAGACTCGAACACGGATACATCGAATGACAAATCAATAATGATGTTGCGAAATTTGCAAGATGATACAATGTGTTTGATATAATGGGAACATTTGAAGATTATTATACGTTCATTTGATTTAAAAATCACATACCAAATTTTGTAAACAACTTACTTAATCTTATTAAAATAGAACTAGGTATCATCTCCTAGAGCATTCTAAAAAGGATAATTAATAAATCTTGAAATACCTTGAGACACAACACATGGACCAGTTCTGCTGACGTCAGACGATAGTTTAACTTCCTAAAAGATAAATGCAAGATGATATTCATATGGTTCGAGATACGTGAGTTTTACAATCATTCTTTAAGAATCGTCCCCGTAGAAGCTTAGACTTTGCAGAAAAATACACTAACTTCACTGATAGAGAATATGAAGTAATCCTAAGGTGAAGAAGTAAGTTAGTTAACAAACACTCAATATGGATCAGCAACTACGGGAAGACATTCGACGTACACATGGGTTTATATAATTCGACGTTGATTGCGGTTCGAGTTAGACTGTACATTTCACATACCTTTGTCAGACTAATCGACCGTAAATTAATTTAACTGTATAAGATGACGGGTTCATCCCTCTCCTGTATTGCCATGGCTTCCTGGCATTGAAGACCCAAAATGATACGAAAAAAACATTTAGCTTTTTAGAGTTAAAAATATCAATCTATCATTGCACTTCGTTTTATTTTATTAAAATTGTCTTTACAGTTGATTCGAATAAAGTGTTGAATCACATATACAAATATTTTTGTATGCATTAGTTATTTTATTTATGCATTAGTTATTTTTTTTAATCAAAAACTTACTATCATACACCAGTATACGAATATGAAGCCTATTTAAAATTCCCGCTTACACCGGCACTGAAACAAATAAACTGTATGATACGTACTTTACAGAAAGTTTGGGCCAAACCAAATTTAAGCTACAGCTTAGATAGAGAGAAATTCCGTTTTACTTTGTTTCACGAGATGGTTGTACATAAAATGGAATCTATCGGATACATCCTCTCGTCGTGTTGGCCAATACTTTCTATGCAGTGCTGTTTTACACTTGCTCTACAATTACACAAACATAGAAACAACATCTGCTGTGTGCAACTAGTCTGCATCCTTAATTCCATAATCATATATTTTATCATCTTTTTGGTGTTACTTCATTTATTATGACTTGCATTTTTTCTTGTTATTGTTTATTTTAATTATTCTTTATACTTTTTGTTATTCCTTCATTCTTTTTTCATTTGTTCTCCTTGTGTTGTTCCCATATTTTCGTCTTGTTCTTCCCATTGTGCTCGTTATGCTACTTGTACTTGTCGTTATTTTCTTTATTTTAATACAATTATTTTTCTAATCTTCTTCACCTCCGATTTCTTCCCTTCTTTGGTTAGTTCTGCTTCAGTTTATTCTACTTGTTCTTCCTCTTCTCGTCGCTTTTACGCCTTAGTCTTTTCTTTCATTCTTCTTCTTTTGCTTCTTCTTCTTCTTCTTCTTCTTATTCGTTAGTCTTCTTCTTCTTTTTCTTCTTCTTCTTCTCCAGTATCATCTCTTTTTTCTTCTAGTTCTTCATTCGCTTTCTTAGTTTTATTTTTTCTATTTTCCCTTCTTTTTTCTACTTTTTCTTTCATCTACTTCTTACTCTTCGACACTTTCTTCTAATTCCCTTTCTCATACGTTTTACCATTTTCATATTGTCTTTCAATCGATTGTATTTGACCGGTTTTTCCTCCTTTGGTAAGAAATACCTTGAAGGCAAATGCATTCTAACAAAGGCGACGGGGCGAACGTACGAGACAAGTTTTCCCTTTCATCTCTGTTCCGACAAAACGATACCGTCAAAAGGAATTTCCTTCTTTCATATCATTCGACACAAACAAAAAGAAATATCAAATTGAAATTACTCTTCCTGCAATATCCACATAACTGGCACTTTATTTAGCATAACCAATCAGATAACAGATCTTACATTATTCTCTCATTCTTCGTCCCCTTCTTATTGTTCTTCTTGTTCTTCTTCATCTTCTTTTTTTTTCTTCATTTTCTTCTTCTTCTTCTTCTTCTTCTTTTTCTTTCTATTCTTTTTTTCTTCTTCTTAATAATAATAATATTGTTATTATTATTATTCACTGCAGGCCCTCACACTGGTCATCATCAGTGATTGCTTACTGATGATAATCGTTGTTGTTCCTTGGATTCTAAGTGACAACACGGCTGCACAATTCTACAGTTAATTTAATAACCATTGCAACTAATTTTGCATTATTGGAATAACCGCTTACTATTGATTTCCAGCTAGCAACGACCATTGGATTTCGATATTTGAGCGGCAATACACAATCTTAATGGCTAAGTACTCTCCTCAGACTTACTGTGGAGGTTAGGTTAGTCATCTTTCTCCTCGATCTTTCCATCACCCTTGACGCTTCACTACTAGTTAGTATTGTATCAGCCAATGCATTCTATTTGTTTTTTTGGGTACTATATGAACTTTCTTACAGTTTCAGTTCCTATATGTGAATGTGGTGTTGATTTTTATTATGTTTTTATTCTATTTCTATTGCAATTATTATTATTATTATTATTATTATTATTATTATTGTTGTTGTTGTTGATCTCCTTCTTCTTCTTCTTCTTCTTCTTCTTCTTCTCAACTTTCGAATATTTTTAGTTGGATATTTTATTAAAATGAAGTTAATTCCCTTGGCATTCAAGCTGTACCTTAATACTATCTGAGTCTTATACAGGTAGACGATTCAGTCAGAAGTCATATACTTTATAAAGCGGTGGACGGATCGAACAATTTTTACAGCGTCCTTAGTAAACGGTTTTACTTAGGTCCTTCATTTTTAGTACCTGATGTCTTTCCAGAAAGATTTGTAACTAGAAAAAACATCGGGGATACTAATACCAACACCAGAACCATTCACACAAAAGAAGAAGCGAAAATCAGTAAAACGAGCGTGTTAGAATAAACGGCTTCTTTTATGAGATCCATTTATTTAAACTGAGGTAAAACAAAGATTTGGAATATAATTGATGAAGATATCTGCCTAGAAGATTTCCGCCCATTAACAACTACTATCATAAAGAACAGTTTCGATTGTTGAAAAACATTTCCAGATATTTAATCGCTAAACAAATACTGGAAAACACATTTAGACAAGACCTTATCAAAGGTCTTTGATATGTCAAGAGGTATCGCTCTAGAAACAATACGCCCTACGATAGATTAATCAATCCTATTTGATATTACAATACTCACGTGAAGTGTTGACTTTTTAAGACTAAATTCATCATCATCATTGTGGCAATATTACTTGCTTTGGCCGAAGGGGTATATCTTTGGACCGGCATCAAGGTTGCACCACGGCGTTGGACGGTTGGACGATCTTTGCCGGACTTTTGTGACGACGTGTGACAACATGTGCACGTATGGTCAATGTCTCATCTTGTCATGGCCAGTGAGCAATCATCGTCTGACGATAGTCACTGTGGTCTGCTTCTGGGACTGGCTAGCCGGCTGTTTGGTCGGGACCATCGGGCTGGAAATCAAACATTATGTAATAATGAAGCAAACCATTTTACTTATTATATATAGATATACTTTATTATATTTCGAAAAGAAACATCTAAGAGCGCGCGACAAGACGCGTGCGTCTCTGTCAGAATTCAAACCAGTCTCCCGATGTCCAATCTCTTTACCATTACAACCCTACCACTATATATATTCCCCAATTATATGACCTTCATGTCTTTTATCGTTTTTAGCACACTTTTCATCCGCTCTTGAAAAAGCCCACATCACATCGGGCGAAACGTTGAGCTTATGGGTCTTCCACTGTTCTATTTTTAATTTCATATATATATATATATATATATATATATATATATATATATATATAGTAACTATTTACTTCAACAGTGCTTAATACGAGGAGGAAACGTTTGTATTTCATTCCCGGGCGAAATAATCAGACTTATCGATACAAATTGTTTTAATGTAGCTAACTTAACGTAATTCTCTATGTCTCTCTCTATGCCCCTTTCATTTTTCTATTAGTCTGTCCGCCTGTGTGTGTGTCTGTCTGTCTATCTCTCGCTCTCTCTCTCTCTATATATATATGTTTTTTTATAATATTTTGATCAATATTTGCAAATTATTAATGCATAAATATATAAATATATATATATATATATATAGTAAGGTAGATGGTGATAGATATATATATATAGTCAGGTAAATGGTGATATATATATATATATATATATATATATATATATATATATATATATATATGTGTGTGTGTGTGTGCGTATGTATAGTCAGACAGATTGTGAGAGACAGCAGCTTCTTAAGAATTGCACTATTGCATGGCGCGGGCAATTATATTACGATAACATAAAAAAAGCTAATGATTGTATAAATTGTAGTGGGCTGTGGCCAAACCCTTCTCCTACTAGAGAGAACAACAATTAGTATCTCATCATTACATTAGAAAATCAATAAATGGAACAACGAATTAATATGATTTATATTTATTTCAGATTTGAAGAACGATTATCTTGATTAAACCTAAAGAATAAAATCATTTCGATAAAAATGACTATCGGAATTCGGTTCAATAATATTTCGTTATATAAAATAAGATATTTCAGCAAAATATATAATACAAATAAATATTCAACTACTAGCGCTTTGGTTTTTTGCTCGGAACAAAGTGTAGTATCTGTTCTGATGCTACACTTAGTCTATGTTGTTTGCGATCAGGTAAAGAAAAGTCCTTTTATATTGAGGCAATGTTCAGTTTGGTTCCAATCGTGCCTGTTTTGGGAACTCGGTTTTCTGTACATTAAAAGTTGACCATGTGTCTAACTTTTCCTGGTGATGAGGCAAGTAAATCTGCAACTACTGCATTTTAGAGCCCTTAACTATTCTCAAGATACTCCTATCCGACTTTAATGGTTCAGAGATTCTTAGACAAAGTGATGCTTGTGACAACACGTACAAGGTATAGGAAAATGTTATACTACAGTTGTCATATAGTTCAGTGATCCATCGAAACACTTTCAAATAAGTATTTAAAATCCGATTGTGTCAACATACATGTTTAATTATTTGTAAACAAGCTTTGGTGTCGCTAGCGCTTATTGAAAAAAAGATCTTTTCTTGAAGCATGATACGAGCGATGAATAAATATTGAATTCTCAATCAGACTTGTGTACAAATCTTCGAACATTGATGCGTTCAAATAATATTGTGTTGAGCAAAAGGGTTTCCATTCTTAAAACGGCTCATAAAATACAAACACATGATGATAAAAGATAATAAGTACATTACGTCTCTTTGATGTTCAAGTGGCTTTGAAATTCGTATAATTTATGTTCCAATCGTCGATGTCGTGTGTTCGTCGTAAAAGCTGCTATATTTAAGATGCTGAATTTTTCCTATAGCGTTTCTAGTACGATTAGCCCTTTTTTTATTTAAAGCCGCTGATGTTTGTCTAAAGTTATGGACCCACCGACGAATTGTTTTTCCATCCGTAACGGGATTATGACGACGGATGCAAAGTGTCTTCAGGAACAAAAAAACACTGGTAGTTACGATTAATTTACTCTTCTTAAGAGCCTCTGCTACACTAAATGCATGATTCTATCTACTCCAGGCTACGATGTGTATTACCTAAAATGGAAAATACATGCCACCACAGCAACGCATCTTTTCTTGACAAACATATTTCGTACATTTGTAGCGTGGTCTACTATTGGCAACGCCTTCCCACAAAGAGCGGATTATAAAACTAAATATGTTCTCACTTCAGCAGTTGAGGATGCGAGGAGTCTGGATTCTGGCATAAAACATCATCAACGGGAATTTAAATCTAACTACTGAAGTGTTTTACACCCCAGCACCAAGGTAAAATCTCTTCTTTCACCACCCAGAAGTAGACAACTTTTGTTGTTTTCTCAATAGAAGATAGGCAGCAATATGTCTGTGTTTCTATTCATGTTTTGCTTTTATTAAAATTTGAAATCGAGGTAACCTTTCTATACTAGTCTGTTATTCGTGAATGCTGCGCTTCACAGAAAACTATTTTAAAATTAATCCAGCGTAACATCACACGTAGAGATTATTTTAAAGGAGCGGAAACCACAACACCCAATAATTTAAATAAATATCGCTCAAATTGGGACACAGTTTTACGAACTGTTGCATTTTGATCGACGCATTTGTAGAGATTTCTCGTTTCAGCATTTTTAATTTTGTGTAAACCCTATGATATTTCCGCCAAAAGTGTGTGTAAAGGGGTTTCGTGGAGATAAGTTTGCTACAATAAGTGATATTTCCATGCGCCTTATAATGCAGTCATGCGTACGTACGCTATCTTTATGGAAGGAATCATGTCAAGAGTGAAATATCCAATAAAATTATGGCCCTATAGTGATTCTGCTAGATTATCTAAATTTAAAAAAAATCTCTTCTATTTTTTCGAAATTGATTATCTTGATAGATTTTCTTATAGGTAAAAATATGAAAATGAAATGTTAACCAGAAAATAGGAAACTATATTGCTGAAAACACGACAGTGAACAAGCACATTTTTCGAAGATAACAAGGCCTTTGCTGAGAAGCATCATCTTATCCACCATCATTTTACTGACTCCCTCTTGATTTAATTCCCAAAGCTTCAATACCATTTGAAAGGAACGTACTTTAAAACAACTAATTCGACAACCCCTGTTGTTTCTTCATGTTTCACAATAATAGACGCGCAATTCCAAAGAGGATTGTGTGTTAGGTGCAAATGCTGTTTTCTTAGAAAGTTGTGGAGGTTAATTTGATAAATAAAACAAAATGAAATAAAATTTATTTGCAGAATTAGCAAAGGTAAAAAGAATATTAACACAATTTGAAAATGGCTACATCTATATAGTCTTAATATTTCCCAATACGATTTTTTAAAAAACCTGGATATAGTAGCCATCTCCACTTCTCTTTTAAGCTCTTCCACAGAGCACACAATCTATTAGCATAAACACTTTCGGATGAAATAGAAGAGGATAGGTAACTTATATATCTGTGAATCTGCATTATCAAACAGAATCCGTATTTCTATTGGATCTTTCTTTCCGGATAAGATTTCTTTCTATAAATATTCATTACTGTATTAAAAGGTTCATACAAATGTAAGTGTTTTCATCCAAACACAAGCAGAGAATCCGAATTTCTTCTATTAAAATGAAATCCTCTATGGTCCATCGTGTGTGGGTCCTGTAAAGACAACCACTTGAAGCTGGGGTCAAAAACTCATCAAAAGATAGATTTCAATTCCCATTGATGGTGTTGCACGCTAGCATTGACTGCGCTCGCATCATGCACTGCACAGATTCAATGATCAGCAGTCAATAACTGTTTAGACGTCTGCAGGTTGACCACGCATTCTGGGAGTTTGTTCTATGTAACAGCGAATCAAACTCTAAAAGCACCTTTGCGACCATTCAGTCGAAATCGTCACAAGTACAGCTTATCTGCCTTTCCAGGATAACATTGTGGACATACGACTTGAGTGTGCCAAGTTCGAATCTAGATGGTTCCTAAATACTACTTACTTTATTAAACCAATGCCAACTCAAAACAGTCTGATTCTTATTGATTCATGCGAATTTAGGTTACTTCAATAAGCGCATTGAAAATGTTGACACACACATTTGTTAAATATATATATATATTAATATTAGAACGTTTGACTCCTATTTACAATTAATAGATAATATACGTTCATCTACTGAGCCAAAATATATGGAATCCTGATTTTCAATAATTAGAATTCCTCACTCAGCATCAAGTATAGAATACAAAGGAATACCGATCTTGGCGTTTGGTAACAGACAGACAATCAGAAGTATGTCATCCGATCGCCCATGACTGTAACACCGACTTATGAAATTTCTCAGTTTTTAAACTGATTCGTGTCTATCTACCGTTTTTATGAAATTAATCTGATTATTGAACTGGTTTAGTCACGGATCGCTAAACAATTTGTGAGAGAGATAGAGAGAGAGAGAGAGAGAGAGAGAGAGAGAGAGAGAGAGAGAGGCTATTGGTTTACATAATACAAAGACCGATCTATTATTTCGCAAATCTTGATGTGTATCAGAAAGTTTTCAGAGGAAATCTCAATTAAACCAAGTTTATGTTTAAATTAAAATCCTTCAGATAAACTTTTTGCAACTTGTTACGTTTATTAACAACATTTTCTCTGTTACATTTTGATGCGTAGCATGATAATTTATTGAACGTCATTAAACATGTATTGTTCAATCAACTCAAATTAATATATTTTTTATTAACGAGGTATCTTGCTATCCTCCACAACTTGTTAACTACAAATTTCAGTTAATCGAGTGAAATCGAACGTACTAGTCATAAACGAAAAGTGACCCAAGTTTGATGAATGATGTCAAAAAATAAAACTACTTTCTTTCCTAGACAGTTATCTTGCGAACAAATATCGTCCGCACCTTGTATAATGTATGAATATGTGTCGTCTTTGTTGATATGGGGAAAAAATCAATAAATAGAACAAATAGCGGATCCTGAATAAATTATTTTATTTACGTTTGGAGGTGTAAAAATTTACATTCCTGTCACAAGATGACAGCACCTTTCGGCTGCTGACAATAGTTTTAAAGCCGGGAATAAATATTCAATCCAAGCATTGTATTTTTAAACCGTGTTCATTTGTATCGCAGCCATTTGTAAATTGAAATTATGATCAATGAATACGAATGAGATTTGCGATTTTGTTTATTTCTGTGATTTTTCTCAAACTGGTGTTGAGCCAATTAACAAAAAGGTTACTACCCTCTGTTTGAAACAAAGAAAGCACAAAATATCTATTATCGGGATAACAAACATTAATTCATTTTAACTGACTTTTCTAAATTACGAGTGCATCCTTTCCTTTCAGTAAAATCTTCCCACGAAAATGGCAATCCAAGTTATACATTATTAAATTATGTCGCAGCCATTTTGTTAATTGAAATCATGAATACGAATAAGATGGTTCATATTTATTATTTCTCTGCATTATTTCAGCGTGTGGAAACTCGAAAAGGAAATCACGACTTAGTAGTTGAAATATATGAACAAAGTAACAATAGACATTTTTAATTCATTTACTTTAGCAAAATAAATATATCAACTAGTAAAATTCAAAAGTCTCTCCGTTAACCTCAATTAAGTTGGTAACCTCACATATTCTATTAATACTTAGTCATAGTTTTCCTCTTTTCTTCGCCTTTCTTTTAAGTGTACTTCATTGTTGTCTTTTTATTTATAAAGAAGGATACCTAAAATTATACACACACACACATACACACCGTATATACAAGTGATATTTATATAGCACCGAAGCAAATAATAAATTGGATATTTACTTATAACATAAAATAAATTAAAATTAACTTTTGAAAACTATTATTCAAATCAAACAGATACCAGCACCCATCAGCTATTCGCAATAGATTTCAAACCGAGTCAATATTTAGAACTCACAGATTATTGTAAGACATTTTTATTAATTGCTCACTACATGTCAAATCCAAGATGATAGGATTTTAGTTAATGAGGTTGAATAATTGTTAGTCGAAAGATGAAGTGAAGAACATTATAGGAGTACAAAAATTCATCAAACTTATTTACACAGTTTGGTTACTTATGCGTCGGTTTATGATAAGTATTGTTAAATATTTGTAATTTGTCAAATACAATCATAATACCTGAATACGAATACAATTGTTGATTTTATTTATGAATGTGTATTTTTTTGGCTTGTTGTGTTTTATACTAAGGTTATTGGCAATAAAACCAACACATTTTACACGGACTTATAAAAGTCCAGAACCAAAGAGTTTTTACTTAGTTTTGTGATATTTTTAATAGGCTGGCTGAAGAAGGATTTTCCAAACAGGCAGTAAATGTTGCTTGGTTAGCAGTTAGATTTGTCTCAGTACCGAGCTTTTGTCATGCATTGTCGTTTGCAACAGTTCCGCGATCTTTAACTCTTCTTTGAATCGTGCGACGATGGATTTTATAACTTGGCAAATATTTATTTGTCATTACCCTTTTGTTTTGTCCACGAACATCCGATCACCCGTAACCTAAAACTTCTCACTGCCATGTATTCTTCATCTTGTCCTTGATTTCACCTATGTACATCCAGTATATTACACGAGGTACACTCAATTACAACGAAATTAACCCATTTCTACTCATAATTGAAGATTACTGCATATGTTTTATACTACATATCATGTGTTCTTTGTCCTTCGGTTCCTGAAGCAAAATCCTTCTAGACTGAGAATTTTTTTTTACTTTTCCCAATCCAAAATGTCCTTTTCAGGGAGCTGGATTTTCCTCCTATTAAAAACTGATCTTTTGTCTAAGGGGAAGAAAGTACATAAAAATAAAAGTTCTAGTGATTTTATTCATTTCACTTTTTCCGTAAATAAACATGAAACAAAACTAACAAATACTTAAAAACTAGATAAAACTCAAAACATATATTTACCTGTCGGTATAATTACTCTGAAACAACAATCGTCGCTGTTTTAAGTTTTCAAATCTTACTGTATTTTTATCTGTCAGTAGATAACTTCAGGATTAATATAATTTTGAACATTTTAATAATACAAGCATGGGAAAAGACACTTAAAAAAATTGTGAACTCCCAGTAAATACCGACGTTTAAAGGAATCACTGTGAAAATCTACGTATAAGTAAACATTACTTACTTTTATGACAATTATACATGGCGTATATAGAGTTTAAGATAGATAAGAAATTTCAATCTATACATTTAACAATTCTTAATTTATAGCGCAGCAATCTTGTAAATTAAAATTACGAAAATGAATACGAATGATTAGATTTGTGCATTTGGTCTGATAAAAAGATCGCAACATCTTGCGTGATAAAGATGAAATCAAACAGCAAAATTATATTATCAGTATGCACAACATTGATATATTTGATCTCACTTGCCGTATTTAAATCAACGTATGAAGAAAAAAAATAGAATTAAATAAAAATAAAAGCTTTGACGGTATTCAGTTTCAAAATGTTTAATAAAAACACGATAGCACGCTACACTTTAGCCATCATTTTTACCTAACAAATAATTTAGCACAAACTTATATTACAATTTATAGTTTGTTTACTATAGACTAAGGGGTTATTATCCAAAGGGAAGTAAATTATTACATTTCTTAATAGAAATTATTAATCACCATTTATTTGATCAAATGACAGATTCTATTTATACTTAGTGATATTTATTTTATTTTACTATTTGTTTCTGTAACCAAAAGTAAATTGCGAAGAACACGTTTTTTGGGGCATGTTTAATTATATGCACATAATTTTTCATTCGCGTTTGATATCGAACATGTAATAGAAGATATCCACTTGAGTTTAAATAGGCTTATTTTCATTTAAATGCTTTCGACTATTTTGCGAAACATTTTCAAGAAAGTAAATGCTGATAATATTTGGAAATTAGACAATACTGTATACCTATAAATATATATATATATATATATATATATATATATATGTATATATATATATATATAAGTGTTGAGGTTGAAATAGACTAGATATACATTCAGGTTGTACACCTTATAACTTATTTCGACCCTGGCTTGGTCTCCTCGGATGTGGTTCCAACCGCAATTCAATTTGAATTGCGGTTGGAAACACATCCGACGAGACCAAGCCAAGGTCGAAATAAGTTATAATGTGTACAACCCGAATGTATATCTAGTCTATTTCAACCTCAAAACGTATTCATGCTCTGATTAAACGGACATAGAGCTCTCTGATTCGAATTCCTATCGAAACTATTCGAACCTGTTCACACTATATATATATATATATATATATATATATATATATATATATATATATATATATATTCCAAATACAGAGTATACACAATGGCATCAACGGTTTTTGTTCCAGCTATTTAGATACGTTATTTATTTTCAGTTATATCACATGAATTTATCCCAGCAAATCTTGTTCAGAACTGTATATCTGGAACATATTTCGTGTGTACACAGAACAGCAATAACAATCTACGAAAAAAGTGCATTCTTGACCAAAACAAAAAAACACCACAACAATAGATGTACTGTCAAATATATGAATATATGACATTATCTAATATATATATATATATATATATATATATATATATATATATATATATATTTATTTATTATTTAATTTGTTTTAGAATTTTTTACGTACATAAAATAAGTGAAAGTAAAACTTAATTTTAAAAAAAGACTCAATAAATATAGATAAACTGATTGTACATGCGATTAAGGGCGATTGAATGCAGTACTCTGAATATTCTAAAACACGCTCAGCGAGCAGAACATAATAATAAACACACCGGTGTCCTATCGGTAGTATAAACAATAACACAAACAAAAACCTGCGTATATATATATATATATATATATATATATATATATATATATATATATATATATATATATATATATATATATATATTTATGTATATATATATATAAAATATGAAACTAAAAGTATACTTTTAGAGGATAGAACCTATAGTGAAATAGTTTATGGTCAATATACGAGAAATTATGAGGATAAATATGTAAGAATGACAAATCTATTTCAACTTCGATTGTTGCACTCGGTAAAAGCATCTGTATTTTTCTTTCCTAAAACCAAGGTTTGTCAAAGATTAAAATCTTATCATCAGAGGAATTGCATAGATGGATAAGTTGGCAGTGGAAAAGCCAAAATTCAAAATTTGAAAAAATATAAATAATGGAGAGTAAGAGTGTGCGTGTAAGAATATGGAGTCTGTCCAGTCGATGAATTCCGTCGAAGAAAATAAAAATAAACATGGTTTTACCGAGTACACTTTGCATTGAACAATCAAAGTTGAAATAGATTTGTCATTCGTACATATTTATCTTTCTTCTTTGTTCATCTTTATATATATTTATGTATATAAACATATGCACATACATACACACATACACACACACACACACATATATATATATATATATATAGAGAGAGAGTCTCAAAAATGTAATTGTCAAGTTGGATGCTTGAATAAAACCGCAAGGTTGAAATAAATTATTGCATCGACAATCATGTAATTTCGTGTTATTATATTTTACGTTATATATATATATATATATATATATATATATATATATATATTACGTTTAGTATTTACTTAATCCTAAAGTATCATTAGTCTATTTTATACAATGTTTTGAATAGCAGTATATATTTTACTTATTAAGCATTCTAATATTGTTTTAGCAACATGATAATACTTTACATTACAGTAATAATCACATCAATAATTATTAAATCATAGTAAAAAAGTAAATTATCATTGTAATAGTTGTGATCATTTCCAAAAATCAAACATATTAGTTTACCGTATAAGATCTCATAGTGATTATTGATTGGATTTTATAACGAAAACCATTAATTTTTAATTACCTCTGTGGTACCAGTTTTCTATAATTCTGGTTAAAGAACTGATCTGCCAGATTATCTACCCATAAACCCCATCCCACCTTTTGCTAAAATCTTTGAATTATTAATCAATCTAGCGATTATCCGTAACCCCGAAAATGCTAAACTTCTCTCTGACCAACAGTATGAGTTTAAGCAATCACATTCTTCTACGAATATCCTAACGGTCATCTCAGAACGCATATACTGTGCACTAGATAAGACAGGTGAAGCTAGGGTGGAACCGCATGATATATCTTAAGCTTTTCACAAGGTCTAGCTTGAAGATCTTCTCAAGAAAATTAATTAGTACGGTATTACTGGACGAATATTAAATAAAATCAGATCCAAGTCGTCCTAGATAACAGAAGATTAAACAACATTCCATTAATGCGAGTGTGTCCAAGGGATCGATCCTTGGAACTTTATTATTGCTGACTTTCATAAATGACCTCTCTGGTGCAATTGCGTCCGAGATTGGTATATTCGCTGATGACACAGCGCTATATTGTATGGGAAAATCAAGCAAACACATATCCTAGGTAATGGCTGAATTCTTAGAAAATTACACCCAGTCTGTAGTGGGATAGGGGTAAACATTGATGGTTATATTTAATACTACCAAGACAAAGCTTATCTCTTTAACAATTATGAGAAACCCAATAAACCACTTATTGCCATAGGTGATAGCACCCTTCCCGCGAATCCAACATTCAAACTCATCGA
>OY744523.1:176437985-176600485 GCA_963556195.1 Sepiola atlantica | reverse complement strand
TATATATATATATATATATACATATAGTTTCTTGAAAAAGAAATAGATATCCGACAAAATATGTAAGTATAGATTAGAAACAGAAGAGAATAGAATGAGAACAAAGTTAATACAGTAACGGCAGCTGATCTAACATTTTAGTTTCAATTATGCTGCATAATTATTTGCTATCAAATTCTGTACTTACATGTTTATCTGTTTCTTGGATTATGAGATTAACGATTAATGCTTACATTATTTTGGATTCGATTTCAAAGACAACGTATTTCCCCTATTCTCGTATAATGGGCATTTGCTGAATGGCTGTAAGATATACATATAATACCGTAACAAACTGACCAAGCTGCGATCGTGTATCTTCGGGTACGAAGCATTAAGGGGAATCGAGTACGGTAGCTCATATAAAGCTGATACATGTAAACGACCAGCATAAATTAGAAATTTACACTTACGACTGAAAGCAAATGCGGTAAAATATGAGAGAACAATGGTTTATGCATCTTCTTGTCAGGCGCAGGATATGACCCATAAATCACAGTTCACTAAAATATCTCAATATTAAACACTCAGCACCATAATTTGAAACATAACATAATAGCTTACGGCCATTGAAAAAAAGCGAACGGTACCAGTTTGTGAAAACTTCGAATGCATCAAAAAGTACTGCAGACATGAAATTACTATATATGCCCACTAAAACTAAAAGTTTAGCCAAATTGAAAGCAAACTAACAGCATAAGAATCTAAAATAAACGTAAATAAAGAGGAATATAAATGAAATAAAAACTAAGGACGGAATTGCCGAATTTCTAAAGATAATACACATGATATATAATCGATGCATGGTAATTTGAACCACAAACTCCAAACATAACGAAAAGTAATACAAGAGAGTAAAAGAACGACATGCTTAAATTACCATTTTCTACCAAAACTTGTTAAGAATGTGGAATATTCAGCAAACGCGGCAACTTATAATACTTTGAAGCAATTGAAACAAAAGAAAGTTATCGAAATAGCTACATTTTCTACTGAGTTTAATATGAAAGATCCGAGCTGGAAAGCACTCCAGAGTGTTTTAAATGTCGCACGATCAGTTCCAGAGCTTAGAGCAAACCACGTGCCGCATCACGTATACTTATAATATCATTATGACAGTTATTTATGTTATCATTTATACAAAATCGCAAATATACAGACTACTAGCACACTAAAGATTCTCCGACGGAATATGGATCCGGAAAGAGTAATAATCAAGGCACATATGTCAATTTACGTGCATTGTACCATGGAATGCTGGAGATAAGGTTTCTTCAGCGTAATCGCTCATAACTCGTTCACCTCTTATTAAAGAACACTTACAAATATAGATCTGACCAAAAAGATAACGGTTAAAGTGTGCCAACATTTCTAGAACACACATCAATCTTATGCTATTTGTGAGAGGGCGAACATCAGAATAAGTTATTATGTAGTATAGTTGGACATAAATAAGGCACATAGATCAATTTGGCACGAACTCGCCAAGATGGCACTAAAAACATCATGTGCGCGATTAAATCAATATAGATATAATTTTCAAATTATAATAACGTCTGCATGAACACTGAATTCCCAATAGCAATAAACAGGGACCATAACAGACTGTACAATTTCAGTCACTCTGATTGTCTTGGCTATGTACGCTATTATAAAAATAGAATAGAAATAACATGGACGATCGATACCAAAAGCTGAAATAGACGATATAATCGGTAATGGAAAAAAAGATTGATGTGGTTAGTCTCGTATGAATACTTATGTAGGAAAATGTATTTTAAATCGTCAAGATTAAGATCACTGGTATTGTAACCCATTATGTTCGCCTAATCAGTTGTCAGTCGTGTTTTTTTTAGTTGGTTGTTTTCGTAGATTCCTCCTTGTAACGTTGTCTTCGTAGATCAAGGAAGGCAGCTACTTGTCGAACGATATTGAGATACGGCTTGGCCATATTGAATAAACAAAGTATAAATAAAAAGAAAATTCAACACAATTATGATATTGCTTCATGTATAGAATTCGATATAAATATGTAAGAAAATAATCATAGGAATTTCTTCTCCGATACCGTGTTAATGCGTTAAGAAATTCTATTCGATATTCATTCGAGACATTCCTTAATGTTATTCTCGCTAACAAAAGCTAATTGGGTTAAAGACTGAGGGCAAAGGGCCTATGGTTGATCGACTTTAAACAATTGTAGAGGACTTTATCTCTCTCTCCTGTTCGTGTCTCAAAAGGCGGTGAGTTAGGGTTTATATGTAGATCGGTCATCAACCAGGTGAACCGTACGATCCCGGTACCAAGTCTATGTCTTAAATCTAACACACGTTTCCGTCAAATAAGTTTCCTTAATTGTTTTTACGAAATTCCACATTGATAGGTGTATCATTTTGGAGTATATGTTAAAGCACAATTTGCCGATTCTCAATACCATGTGTTAAAACCCAGCCATTGTCTGATACACGAATCTTGGTTGATCATCAGGACCCATGCACACTGTCTGAAAGACCGCATATATTTAGTTAATTCATATTTTCAGATTATTTTGTCGACTGGGTTTTATCTGATAAAATTACTCCACCTCATGAAAAAAGGAATTGAATTTGTCTTTCGTTAGTTTTTGTTTTCAAGTCTTTAGATCTCCGACCTTGTCAAACGCAATCAAATGTCAAGGAATTATTGTCATATATTTTAATGACTCAGGTCCGCCTATAGGAGGACATTATTATTTTTTATTATTCCTAACTGCTTTAATTCGTTTGACCTTCAGCCTGGACCACAAACCATGCATTGAAATGTTCGAAATGTTCAGTTATTGCTATTTACGTCACCTATCACCCTGACTATTCGGTACTTATATGAAAATAATTCCACACCCACCAGATTACGTTTTTTATCGAGACTCGTTTCTCGTTCGTTTTTTATTCTGTGTTCCATCTGGCATTACCCAACGTTACTTCACAATTCTATTAGCACTTTACTTACTCATTGAGCAATATCTTTAGAAAATTTAAGATAGGTTCCCCTCTCGTAACTAAGTATAAAACGGTGGGAGGGGTATCCTTCTATGGGTAGTCAGACTTGTTATTCTTCGTATTTAAGCTACCTATTATTTACTTATTTTTCTTCATTCAATTTCACGAACAATCAACACAGGCATTTCTCCGGCCAGTAGGGTTAAAATGAGGCATGTTATACAGTGAGGATGAGTTTCTTCAGCTTGAACATAATGCTCGGATCGAGGAACACTGCAATATATTTTGAGTTAATGTAAGTGAACATTATAATAGTCATTAAATCTGGCATGACAATACAGCGATCCGCTCAAAGAAGACAATTACATAACATTTAGCAGGACCGGGGGAAGGCCGCCCAAACAAATCAAAATGTCTACACAAAACCCATTTACTTCAGTTAGCGATATGAAAGTGAGTACAGAATTAGTCAATCAACCTAAATTGCATAAAAACTTCGTGTCTTACATATTTTTGGTCAGACACTGTAATTTTCTCAAATAACACGAATCAAGTTATGATGTTGGAATGATCAATACGCTCAGAGGATTGGACAGGAGATGAATTAGTCGGCCAATGCCAAAAACACAGAGACCAGAAAGCGATTTTCTTTACTATGGAATAGAAACACATAAAATAAACAGTGAGATGGCTATGGTTCGATAGAGGATGAACTCGGATAAACCCATAGATATAATTACATTTATTAAGTTCAATGTAATTTATTTATAATTTACAAATCTATTTTTTAGAAAGCATACTTTTAATCACTGGAAAATATTTCTGAGTTGGAACCATTAATTATGTTAGATCTCATTAAGTACTTCCACATAATTATTATGATTCTTTTAGCTATGGAAAATGTCGTTGTATCAATTTCATTGGGATATAAAATTAGGCATAGGCCATCATAGAATTGAAAGTGAAACTTGCCCTAATATTATTTTTTTGTTGTTTTGTTTCAACCGCTTTTGGGGTTAAATAATGCCGACTCTATTCATACTGGTAAAATGATTTTATGCTGGAGGTTTATAATATTTTCAAATATTTAATAGATTTTGAATGAATTTATTTTATATGTGCATATTTCTTGAGTTAACAGTCTGCAATTGATTATTTTTTTCTTAGCGAAGTTTGGTTAATTGATCTTGTAGATATTGGATTTGGGAGTATAACCCCACCATTTTCAAAAAGGACATCATGATTTCTATTCTGATGTCTTTAAATAGTTCCTTCATTGTACCAACATTGTAGTGTTTTCGTCGCATGGGAGCAAAACCTACACCTTCTAACATAAATTGTTTCATTGTGTATGACAATTGACAAGTCGCACACAATTACGGCTCCTTCTGTCCAAGTAGGTATGCATGCGTTGCTTTTGTGTGACCAATACAGAGTCGAGAGATGATTACCTTCTGCGTTTCGTAACTTTTTAGAGCTCTGAGTCCATTCTCCTAGATCAAGTTGAATTGGCAATAATTTATTGAATGTATTACTGCTCTATCTTGACTGCCATTTCCTACTGATATATGCGTGGAAGTTTGTCTTGGCGTCTGTGAATAAACATTTACATTTATTGTTAAGGGGAAATTTTGAAGTGGTTTTCGCTGCTGTGTCAGCGTTAATATTATCTGTTTTATCTACATGAATAAATGTAAAATGTTTTCATTATCACACCTATATTAAAACAAAACGGCTTGCTGTCATTTAAGTAAATAATACAACATAGTCTTTATAAATACTGTATGTATAGTAGAGAGATGAGCTCTAAGCACAACTATTTGTATGCCCTATTCGCATAACTATTTTAAATAGTTGATAATATATCAATGTTTGGTGGCATTCATTTCTAATTCTATTGCCTTATTTTCTTATATAAATGCAATAGATTTGTCAATATGAATAGTAAGTAATGTAAATAATTAAATAAAAAGTAGATACACCTTTCTTACAAGATTATGTTCATTTATAGTAAAAGGAATTAATTTAAATGAAACTGGTTAATTAGTAAAATTACACTAGATTTATATGAAAAATATATAACGTAGGTAATACATACAAAACGAATACTTACTTAATTAGATTAATAGTCGCTGAAGGGCAAGTAGTTTTTTTCTGTGGTTAATAGCTGGTCTAATACGTTTGGTGAATTATTTGTAATGCCGGATTGTTTTAAGGTTTATCGTTTTAGTGCTTTATTTTCGGGTCGATTTTTGTGTATATCATCTGAGACTGATTGTAAATGTTAACCAAAGTAGCTCGGTGTCGGCATAATAACGTAGCGGTTCTCGTTAAATCATCAAAGTTAAAAAACGCTAGGCCGGATCGGTCTGTATCTTAAATAATTGCATGTATTTACGTTGCTACGACTAGTTTGTTAAACAATATTTTTTCCACGCAGCGCAACCACAACATTGCCTTTTATACTGTAAAGTCATAGCTGAAGTGCCTCATCGTTTGATCTACTCAATAGTAGATGACACCCTCCCACACACCATATTGGCCGGTGAAATATCCCCATAAAAAATTTTGCTTATAATAGTGAGAGGGAAATCTATCTTTAGTCCTTCATTTTATTTAGAAACCGGTGACTAGACTTATTATCTACATTTATACATGTATACACACACACACACACACACACATATATATATATATATATATATATATATATATAGATAGATAGAGAGAGAGAGAGAGAGAGAGAGGGAGAGAGAGATGTGTGCATATGTGGATGGAATTTTCTTTTCTTTTTTTACCTGCAGAGGCTAAAAAAATACCCGACAAGTAGACGGCCGAAGGCTATCCTCTCTTTGTGTGTTGGGCCCGTAGACTTTGTCAAGTCATTTTTCTAAGAGAAGGAAAACTCTGAGATAATAAACTTTGCTACTAACCCCTTACGTCTTGGCAGTAAACCGTTGGGGAGAGGGGCGTCCTTAGTCTAGTTCGACAACCTTCCTAGAGCTAGAATCTGGAACAAAGTATTCGGTTGCAAACCTATAATTGCTTAAGGAGTAGATGGGCTCTGCCTATAGCCCGGCCTCAGCACTCCTACTTTCTATATTAGCCAGGCGTAGAGGTACAAGCACTGGGACGCCTCTAAATACGTCTAGTACTTGGCCTTGTTTCCTGACTACGGCAATGGACGCCGTCTCTCTTTCTCTCTATTTGGGCAACTTGGGGAAAGTTTTTTGTCACGAAGTCCTACATGACTAGTATGGGTCGCTCTTGTTACGAAACGTTGAAGGTACAGGTTAGACAGCTTCTCTGGCTGTTGTTTCCGACGTGCCATGTCGCGCATGGAAAGGGACCCTACAGTTATCTCCAGTGGGCTTTCCGGAGGCCACAACCCCTATTGACAAAGTCACGACTAATGGACTGGGTGTGTGAGCTTATTGGCGCTAAATTAACACCCACTTTGCCCTCCCAACTCTATCTTAAAACAAGCATGAATACACAAAATAAGAAAACCAAACCTAAACCAGACACTCAGAAAAAAACATCTTCACCTCCACCCTTGAGGCTCGCATTCACAAATATCTGGGGACTTAGAACCAACATTAATGACGTATAAACTTTTCCCCTGACAAACCGCCCGGATATCCTAGCACTAAGTGAAACGAACCTTCAATCCTCAATCTCCTCTCACCACTTTGATATGACTGATTACCTTCCACTCTACCGTAAGGACTCTGACAAACATATGCATGGGCTAAGAGTGTACGCTTGGAACATCCTCCTTTTGACTAGAGAGCATAGGTTAGAATCAGATGACCAAGCCTACATGTGCTTTAGATTGACCTTACATCACAGAGTAAGTAACTTATATTTCTTATATCGTTCTCCTGTACACTGCTTGACTCTATCTCTGAAAGCTTAGATAGAACATTTTCACTCCACTCGAATACCCAAATACATCTATTTGTGGATTTTAATGCACACCACTGCGACTGATGCAGCTGGGAACTCTGCTTTTAATTTCTCCTCGGCTCACGACCTCTCAAAGGCTGTTACTATTTCTGACCCAACTTCCCGATCGCGCGGACCAGGAAGCCTAAATTATTTACCTGTTCTTGACCTCACTACATGAGGCTTGTGTGGCTAACGCCAATAGCCCGCTCGGAAACTCTGATCACGTTGTGGTAATGACTTTAAAAACTCGTCCCAAAGCTGTAGAGCCGTTGCGTAAAACGACGAGAAACTATGAGCAGCCTTATTTTGAATCTCTCAGGGATCACATCAGTGACGCCCCATGGGGTGTAACTTTCTTACTTCCTGCTGATCAGCGTGCAAATAAGCTAACTGAATGGGTCAAAGAAGGCATTTATGTTAATGTCCCCACGCGAAAATGTTTAACTAAACCTCACTCTCCTCAATGGTTCACCTCAGAATGTGAAGCTGCTATTGCTGATAAGGTTGAACTACTTACCCAGCGTCTCGCCTTAAACTCCACTCCGGACTCGGCAAACCACACCCTCCCTAAATTCCCATTGCAGACTGAAGCCACACTTGAGAACCTGGTCATCACCCCATCTCAAGTCAGAAACATCATAAAAAAACCGAACACCTCCAAAGCCTGTGGGCCTGATTTTATACCAGTAATAGTAATAAAAAAATGCTCTGCTTATCTGGCCCCTCTCCTCTCAAAACTATAGAACAAAGGCCTTCCGGAATCTTTTTTCCCTGATAGTTGGAAAATAGCCTCTGTTATACCAGTCTTCAAGAATTCTTGAGAGAGAACTGATCATTTATACTACCGTCCAATCAGTGTACTCCTATTCTTTGCTAAAATCTTTGTATTATTAATATATCTGGCGATAATCAGGCACCAAGTTAATGCTAAGCTTCTTTCTGCTCATCAATACGGATTCAGACAAGCACGACATACTGAAGATATCCTAACGGTCATCTCTGAACGCTTATACCATACACTGGACAAGGCAGGTGAAGCTAGGGCGGTAGCGCCTGATATATCGAAGGCCTTTGACAAGGTCTGGCATGAAGGGCTTCTCCTAAAACTGCACTAATATGGTATTACTGGACAAATATTTAATATAATGTGATCCTTCCTAACAAAACGAAAGATCCAGGTTGTCCTCGATTGCCGTGTTTTTTCTAAGCAACATGACATAAATGCTGGTGTACCTTGGGGATCTATTCCTGTACCTGATTTTAATAAATTACCTTCATGATGTCATTGCGACTGAGATATAATTATTTGCTCACGACACCACGCTCTACTCTCTTCATGTTGGCAACACCGACGCGCATATATCTGAAGCAATGACTAAATCTTTATAAAATGACCTCACGTCTGTAGTGATATGGTGTCAAACATAGATGGTAACTTTTAATGCAACAAATAACTACAAAACACTTCTTCAACCACCGATTGTCATGGCAAATAGCACCCTGCCTTAGAGTTCATCATTCAAACTCCTCAGTCTAACTTTCACAGATAACATGAATTGGAATAAATGCATTGAAAACATTGCCAGGGCTGCTGCAAAGAAAGTGGGCTCCCTTTACCGTGCCAGTAACCTTCTCACACCTGACATTATCCTATATCTCTACAAAGCCATCATCCGCCTATGCATGGAGTATTGTTGCCACATCTGGGATTGGGCATCATCCACTAGTCTCTCACTCTTAGTCAAGGTCTAGAAAAGAGTTGTCAACTTGATAGGTCCGTCACTATCCACCAAGCTTCATCCCCTGCCCCATCGCCGAAATCTTTCTTCTGTGGGCCGGTTCTACAAGTACTTCAATGGATTGTGCTCAGATGAACTTGCTTCTTTGCTACCCCCACGACGTAAATTCACTAGACTAAGCTGAAAATCTGCCAAATTCCATCCATTTATTGTGAAGGTCCGCAGATTCCCAGGGGCTTTCTACTCCAAAACTTTTTTCCTCGTGCCGCTGGACTCTGGTACTCCTTCCTTACTGTTTTCCTGACGTTACTGATATGATCAAATTTAAAACTAATGTAAACAGACATCTCGCTGCACAGCTCCTAATTTATATTGCCCTCTCCCCCCGCAAACTGTCACTCTTTTGTCTCAGTAGCCTCTTACGTCTACAGTGGCGGCCTGCTTTGTTTGGGGCAAACTATGTTAAAAAAAAGTACGAATACAACTACAACTGACGCCGTGTGTTAACTTTTATGGTCATATATGCTGTGTGAGTGAATATGGAATCCGGATCAACCCGTCCGCTGTTAACGCTGCAACAAAACATGGGAAAACATTGTCTGATGACTTTATCTGGACTTTATGTGGTTGACAAGGTAATCTTAACGCTACGCATATGGAAGTGTAATAATGACAACATCCAATTATGCAACCCTGCATACAAATGTATCCAGACAGTTGAGTCATGTATTTTTGTGAATTTCTTTTACACATCAACTATGGGCAGAGCTGATTCATCGCCAAATTATATTTACACTGCCATTCCATAGTAACAACTTACCTACTGACTATTTAGATATACCCACTAATTTAACACGCGCTCCTGCTAAACCAATCATAGCCTTTAGTGTTTCTCAGCTCTCCTTATACAGTAAATTACATTAAAATGCATGGAATGTATAAAAAAACAAATCTCGGATGATAATACCAAAAATATATGTTTTGGATTATTCTGACCACTGTTCCCAACTTGTTTGTTATTTTCACAATATTCCGGCTGATGTAACCTAAAGTGCATTTTTACTTGTGAATCTTTATGTCGCTCTCGGATCCGTGGTGCAACGGATAAAGCGTTGATTTATAATTATTTCTAAACGACATTCCTCTGGGAATTGAAGGTTTAAATTTATGCTACAGTCGAAAATAATTAAGAATAACAGAATAATTAATCACAATGTTATCCAATCATGGCTGGCGAAGAGAGAACAATCTACGTCCGTTGATTAAATAAATAATTGAGTTCCAAATTCCGAATAGGTTCCCGAATACGATATAAAGATGACCAAGCTCGAAACATGCACATGAAGTAGATCGGAGGTTACATCGGCCGATACGTTGTTAAAATAACAACAAAGTTGATAATTGTTGTTCGACTAATACACTTTATACAAATGATATGTGCTCATCTGAAAAAAATCCGGAGTTTAATACTGAAATACTTTGCATAAGGCATTCAAAAGAAAAACAGTATAACTTCTTCAATTGATACAATCTAATCTGAATTCGGATTAGCCATTCTTGAATGATTTTAATTTATTCCTTATCAATGTATTCAATAAATAAAAACCTTTTTCTATTTTGAATGAAATCTTCATTCACGTGTAAAGAGAGCTAATATTCCAAATAGAAATTGATTCGTTGTGTGGATGTGTGAAGATATTGTGAATATTGTTGTCCAAATATGATTATGGATATTCTTAATCGCAAGGTGTGACGCTAATACTCCGCGTCCTGCTGGACGGAAGTTTCTAAAGAGAGAATAGAAATCAGAATCTATAAATAATCTTGTTTAGCTAGAGTAATAATATTTGAGAAGAGTCAGAAGGCGGGAACCACCACTCAATCAAAAATTGCTCTTAACACACGAGGTTATATATAAACTAGGCATGGCTGCTTTTAATAGAATGAATGCCTGCAGATATAGAATGGAGAAATTGTAAAGCACAATATTTCATAACCAACCTGTTTTCCTAAGTACATGCGTCAGAAGACTTAGGAAAATAAGTGGGAATATAGACAGAGAGAGTGAGAGAGAGAGAGGGAGAAAGAATAAGTGAGGGGGTGGAAAAGAGAGAGATGGAGAGAGAGAGAGAATAAGTGAGGGGATTGAGAAGAGAGAGATAGACAGAGATGGAGAATTAACAAACAAAAGTTACTATTAAATAATGACTTTATGCCCCCGTGCTTTCAGCGCCCAACAGAATATTATATCTATTATTATACGAAATGTGAGTAGACCACCGTGTTTTTCTTTTTTTAAGACCATTTTCGATATTGTTTGATAACAAAAAATGCATGCTAATAGATACCTTAGGTTTGGCATTGAGTTATTGTTTTAAATAAATTCGATTTTAAATGTTCAAAGTATCTATAATTTATAATTAACTAAAGAAGTCACCCATCTGTCTCTTAACTGTTTATGTATTTCTCTCAGCCCCTCACTCTATGTTGATTGAACGACTTTCCAGCATTCATTGATGTCCGTGTGAGCATATATTGAAAGAGTGACTCCCCTATTTAAGCGTGACCATGTAATCGAGATATATGTGTTTGTATGTACATACTCACGTATGAAAATTAGATGGAAGATTAATGCCCCTTTATAGAACAATACTAAAGAATCATAATACTTGCATATAATGATATTAATAATAATACTATATAAAATACGACAATGATAAAAGAGCCGGAATCTTAAGGAACATCATCAAATGCGGAAACCAACCCACATAAACTACAACATAACTAGCGATACGTACTTTAAAATAGAAATAAAAGAAAAACATAGAAAGAACATCATACGAACCAAAAGAAAACTGGAACTGCTAGGAATTCCATAGATTGACCCCCACCTGAAAAAAGGTACACACACACGTCTTGTCTTGTACCATACACAATTGCCATGAATGATCAAGGAAGATGGAAAGACAAAAGAGGATGATTACAAACCAAACCTCCATTTAAATAGGGCATGCGAGTACTAGAACTTTGAGGAGGCTTATTGCCACTCACATTTTAGAAAAGGCCCATTGTCGTTGTCAGCGAAAAATCAATGGTAAACGGATGTTGTGACAACGCAAAATTATTTGCAACAGTAATCTACAGAGACGGAGAGTGTTGGAAATTATGCGAGACTTGTCGGACTATACGGAACACCATCGGTGATTATCAGTAGAACTCTTAGTGGGTTCACATAATAATACTAATACTAATACTAATAATACTAATAATACTACTACTACTACTACTACTACTACTAATAATAATAATAATAATAATAATGATGATGATAGCTAGCGAGACCTTGTGGAAATTCTACGGTACTTTCTACATCTACCTGCATAATTTACTGTTAATAATAATAATCCTTTGGAATGAACAATTTTCTCTCAGAGTCAATGCTATTGAGAAATACAATATAATATCTTCTGTAAAACTAATTTACATTATCGGCTTAATCTTCTTTAAGTAAATAAACGAATATCTCTCTTCTTAAATTATGTATTTAAAGTTGTAGCAATCTTATTCTTTTTGAAACAATAACTACCGTAAAAATAATTGTCAGCAAAATATTCTTCAAATCAATAAAACAAACGTCACTTTTGAAATGTATTTATGTAAAATAGTACAGAAGTAGAAGAAATAACATACTTTCATTTTGAATAATGTATATTCAATGCATGGATGAAATCAGAATTGTTTACTTTAGCGATATCGCATTAATCACCAATCTGGCTGGACGATCTCATTTTTGGAATGTGCGTGAAATGTGATAACGTATGTATGAAAATGAAATACCTTAGCGTATTATTATTATAAAGATACTATAGCAAAACGACTTATTGTTTTTAGTTCTGCAAGAAGAATGTCTTAACCGATATGTCACAGTCTATGCATTTTAGAATGGAATGAAAGTAGAATAACAAATGGTAGTAGTTGTGATACAACAGTTAAATAAGCCGTTTATTTTTATGTTTTAGATTTTATAATATTCAATGGCGTCGGACAGAAAATGATGTAACTCGCATTGTGTGAGAGGCGTGTAAGTAGTGTGATGTCAATTTAAATAATCTTTCGCAAATCTATAGTCTATAATCTCATCGAAGCGCATCCGGCGCTTCTAAAAAAATCAATGAAAATACTAGGCATCTTTTCTCCAATCCATGCACACGTTACTAACATTAAGCCTTTTTAATTCTATAATTTCATCATGATTGGTGTTAAGCAGCGTCGAGCGGTATTAGTTTTGTTTTAAAATACTTTAAGATGGCATAATTATAAATGACCGGGGTGGAGTTTACAAAAAAAAACAATACATCTAGACATTTCTAATTGTGAACTTAAAGAGTTCGAATGCAAAATACGATAAACGCCATTTTCAAAATTACGAAGCAATCACGACATAAAGTGTTCTTTTTAACACTCGACAACACCCCAAAGACATAGTTTACCCAATATTATACCGGGATGATTTCTATTTGATTTCATTTAAAAGAAGCTATTAGTAGAAGTGTAGCTTTTAATATTTTCGTTAATTTAATGTTTAAGGTCTCAATTTAAACAAATTCGATTTATCGCAATTTGCATTTTAACTATTCCCTTTTAAAGGGAATGTATGAGTTTGCCGAATCTGTAGTTGAGAAGGGTAGTCAACTTACGTGGGTTTATTTTTCAGAATGAGTAAAATTTCTGAACTCATAAACCAGTCACTAGAGTGGATTTAACATAGAAGTATGTAAAATTAATTTTTAGCAAGAGAATAGATCGACATTGTTAGTCAAGTTATAATAAAGTATATTTTTAAGACAATTTTGTATGCTATCATTTATTATAACTGAACTTCTAATAACCTAGATCTGATAGAGTACAACAAAAGTGTTTATCAATATATTATAACAACACTTTCTCAGAGTCAAAGAAATATTGCCGAGTTACCAGTTACCTAAGTTTCTGACTGAGTAGTGTTAATAGCAAATGTTGTGGATCTATTAAATACGGGGTAGACGTAGAACAATTGGGCGATTATTGAGTAGGAATGTATGCGGTCCTCGTGGGAGCGGATTACATTTGGTGCCTAGTTAAAAAGGATTACTTACCTAGTATATAAAGGCACACGAGTTATACATCAAATCAAAAAAAGGAGAACTCGTATTTCATTTTATGGATATCAAACTCGAACGAAAAACTCAACGATATTGTTGTATCGCCTTTCATCGAAATAAGATACACGTATCCCAGTACACTGGCTGATATAGTTTCTGTAGGTATATGGCTATGTAGGTCTATTTGTAAACCCTTAGGAAAGGTTTGTGAACAAATAGATATACAAATAAACAAACGCACCGACAGGAAGTACACTTGTCAATGTTTACATTGAGATTTCTCTTACATTCAGCCAGTGTCGCGTGATAGATTGGAGGTAAAGCTCCGACTGTATGCTCGATAGTGTTGTTCCGATCCTTGCTTAATTCACTAGCTGGTCTAGCCGCACTGAAAAGCTGTGATACAGTGAAAAAGTCTGTATATTGATGACTATATAAGATCACTTTCTTAGGTTGAGCTTTTTCGTAAGGAAATCCCCAACTGTCCTTGCTTTAAGACATAGCACATTGGGTAAACTAAATTCGAGCTCCTGGCACTTGACAATGTTTACATTGAGATTTCCCTTACATTCAGCCAGTGTCGCGTGATAGCTTGGAACTAGAAGCGCTGACTGTCAGTACGACGGTCGGGTTTCGATCTGGATTGAGGCACTAGCTTGTTTAGCTGCATTCAAAAAGCTGCATGTGGATGACTATGTAAACTTCTTTTCTTAAGTTGAGTGATTCCGGTTATCAGTAAAATAACTAAATGAATAGTTTCATTTAAACAGGATATAATTACCCCGTCTTCCAGTTGTAGTTTCGTTTACACAGTCGGTAGCAAACTTAATACCAACCACCGATTACTCGGTTTAAAATCACGCCACAGTGATATTTCTCTCCATCTATAATAGCTTATTGACCCACCTTAAATCAATCTGTACTCAAAGTACTCTATATTATACTTTTCTTGAATAATAAACCAAATCCCACCCTATAACCTTGTATATTGATTCATTTAACTTAAGCACATTAACATTACCCCCATCTAAACATTAGTAATATCATTCTCCTATTCATTTCAATTTCATACATGCGAATATAACTTAACCTATGAAACCTTGATGTCTCTGGAGTTGAGAAATGGTGTTAACTGTACATATAAACCACCTCCAATTCATGCCTTCAATTCTTTAACTAACTTTGAGATAAATTTACTTCTTAAACCTGGAACTACAAAAATTGTCCAAATAGTTACTTAAACACGTCAGCTCCTAAATACCTAATCGTTTGACCCCTTATCTCAATATGAACCGTTTTAAACTTTTTGTCTCAGTAGATTACCCATTGCATCTTCACTTTTAACGCACTCCTACCCTTCACCCTATCATACCTATAATCCATCAGTTTATTTCTCTCAATACTCCAAACTGTTAACTTAATGCTAGCCATGAAACTGTGTTAGTTTTATAGCACCACCACCTCGAACCCTTCACTGATATCCTTCCCGGTCTTGTTATTAACATCTATTTTTGCTTTCTATCGATGAGCAAAACAACCGACTATCCCATTTCAAACCAAACGTTAGCCGAAGTAAACTTCGCTCAACCCTCTACACCCACACCCCCCACCCCTATCACTTCCCCAACTCTCACCGGCCTCGAATTTAACTAAACTATATTTTTCAGTCTCTAGAAGCCACCAGATAAACATTTAATCAAAATTCCTCTGATGATAAGATTCCAATTTTTGAAAAGCCTGTTTTAAGGAAATAAAAATAAACATGTTTTTTAACGAATACACCTGGCATTGAACAACTGCAGATTAAATAGAGTTGTTACTCTTATATTCTTTTATTTCTCTTTGTTTCATTAATATATATATATATATATATATATATATATATATATATATATATATATATATATATATATTGAGAGAGAGAGAGATAGATAGATAGAGATTGATAAATACATATATATACATAGTTTTATAGATAAAGCTATATATAGATATGGCTATATATAGAGATAAAAGGTGTGTTATATACATATATATATATATATATATATATATATATATATCGAAAGATAATGACAGACACACAGTCAGAAAGAGAGAGAGAGAATTGGAGAAGATACAGAGACGAGACTATAACTGGGAGTGTTAGACATAATGAAAACAATATTGTGTTTTAGCGTTGAGTCAGGCGATTTCTGCTTTCCATATTATCGGATCTGAAAAGTGTCTATGACGTCAAATAACCGTTGCTCTGCAACGATGGCAATAAACAATAAAATCACAAATAGCGCTAATAATGAACGATAAGTGGGCACGGTTATTAACGACGCCATTGAAGCCTATTTCTGGAACGCGACCGCGTGGGAGAGTGTCAACCAGTTTTTACGAGTGGACATAAAAAAACAAATACAAAAAAAAACATTCGCTTTAATCAACCCAGTCATATTTATTGGAACCCTCGACGAATTCAAGCAGTTCATTTTTGATACACGTTCCTTAAAGGCTTTCTTAGCAATAACCTCACCTCTATTTTAGTTTATTTTTCAATGAAAAGCGAAATGAAAGATCAGGTGTAGAAATTAATTATAGACCTAAGATTTGTAAATAACACACCTCTTCTCTTTTACTACTAAACACGTGACATAGTGGTCACAAGGATTGTTTAAGAGATATTCTCAGCCAGTGATTGAAAGTGTGAGTTCAATTTCTCGTGAAGGAAATAAAAAACAAAACGAAATGAAATTAAACGCAGCTAGAGAACAGCATGCTTAACTGGATTAAATACATTGTCTGATTCAAAACAGGCAACAGAAAAAAAATAGTAAACAAACACGGCCGAACATTTATCATATAATTCCGTTCATATTCCCGAGTTCGACAGAAATATTCCTGAGTTTGAAAATATACAGCTGAAGAAGGCCGGAGGTTACAGCGGCCGAAACGTTGTGATGATAACAATCAAGGTGAGAATAGTAGTCTAAATAATCGAAATTATACAAACTACTAATTGCCCAAATGGTGACGACCATGCATAAAATAATTCATAAAAAGTCTGAAGTGTCAACAAGATATCTAAGTAGTGAGTTATTCCATGTGGCTTCAGAATGTGTATGCGCTGTTTGCAATTTACGTTAATTTATATAGAGTACCCTTACCATCCACTCCGAATCTGCTGGGTTGTCCACGGGAATTACGCTAGACGTCATTAAATATTCGCTTACCATGCGGATAGTATGGATTGCAGCTTTGTTCCGCCGAATTAAAAGACACGAGCTAGGATCGCCAGTTAAAATGGATGCTCTATCAAACATGTGAATATAACAAATCGCAGGTAAAACCTGGAGATCTATACCTCCTTCAAAGTGGAAAGAACCCAGTATAATAAAAGAACCTTCTCCATCGTTTCGGAAATGTATCAGGTGGTATAACACCTGATGCATTTCCTACACTATCGTCTCACTTACATTTATAACCATCTAAACCCTTCCGGTTTATGATTTTCTCACTAAAGAACGAAATCTGTACCCACTTAGTTGTATTATTCATCCTAATAAGGCTAAATCTTAATCAACTGGTGTCTTCGAGAACAATTAATAGAATATATTTGTTTACACGACGACGACATTCACTTTAATCTCACTACCGTTTGCTGCGTGGTCCTTTACAGAAATTTGCAAGACTAATTTTCCTACGTCTAATCCAACCATCAATATCATTTAGGCAGACGTAGCTTTTAAAATTCAACAACTCTGTCACTTTTAAACTTTGTCAACATGTTAGTCTTTTTCATGGTTTGACCTAATATATGACGGTTAATGCGCCAATGATTGAATACAATGACTAGATTTCGTTAAATACTTCGTTTTAATAGTGACATACATGTTAGGCCAGTTAGTAGTTAACGAAAGTTTTAATTTTTGATTTTCACTTTGAAAAATGTTGAAACTCTACACAAATAAGAAGTCTTACAACTGAAAATATATTTTCATTGTAATTTACCAACAATTTTAATCATCATCAAAAAAAACAAAACTTATATCGTTTTATTGCGTACTTAAAGCGTGTCTTTGTCTGTCTTTGTCTGTGCTATGGCGGAACACAGATAAATAGAGCCCAACAGCCGATGTACGATCTGTATTCAGTCAGAGGAATTTAAATTTGTTTCTACATATTTTTTTACCATATACACGATTTGATTCTTTTACTCAATTGTCAGATCCTACTGTTTATTTTCGTTGTGTATTTTGTGAATTTTTAGTTTTCTTTTTTATTATTTCCAGTAAACTATGACTACAGCAGTTGGACACGAGTTAACCAGTGCGGGGGAACTTTTCGTTTAATATAATAATCGATACAGATGTTTCTAGCGTCAATCCTTGATGAGTACATCCTTTTATGATTCCAGTAAAAAGAAATATGCTGGAGATATACTCGCGTTTCCCCGAAACAGATATAGCTGATATGGGGGAATCTTTATCAGAATCTTGCATTCTCTTTGATGAAACACGCCTACAAATGTGCTTGATCATGGCAGATGATATTCCTAAACTGTTGACATTTTAATTAACGTAGTTTATCGGGGAAAAACTGACCGTATATATTTCGACAGAATATGCGTTAAAAGCATGATTCAATGACGCATACTTTTATATACAGGGTGGGCAAAAATAAGGGTCCTATTTTTAAAAATTCATAACTTTTTTATTTATTGATTTAAAAAAATTTTTTTTTTAGAATAAGTAAAGGACCCCTTCCGAAGCAAGCATGAGCCGTATTAGCCCTAAGGAACGTACCCTCATTTAGAAAACATTATTTTTGCTTAAAAAACTCAAAACAGTGTAAAAAACAATACTTTAGTTTTTGTAAGTTTTAAGAAGTGTTTTTCGGCTAAAATTTGTTTTGTTTATTTCAAAAAATCTCGGAAGGGTCAGTCTACACACACATAAAGTTTGGTGAGTTTAACTTTTATTTTGTGGAAGTTATTCAAATTCAAGTTATTCAAATTTAAAGATAGGACCCTTATTTTGGCCCACCCTGTATAATACGTACCTATTTATCCCAAATATTCTACTACATTCCAGTATATCATTGTTTCCTTCCTCTACAGCTTTTCTTATATATTGTAAACATATAATTTGCATGCCAAAATATTCCTAAAAATACTTCCATTGTTTTTTTTCTAACTACCTGAAAAGTGACACACTCTTAATAAGTTTATGTATATCACACCCACCTTTTCTCATTGAATATCATTTGCCTTCCTGTTCGCATTTCATAAAATATATGTATCTTGATTGCGTCACATTCTGGCTGTATCCCTCATCATTTCCCTGTTTATAAACAGTGAAAGATAATAAAGCATGAAGCAAACAAATGATAGAATAGAAAAATTGGAATATTCTATCATCACTAAAATGTAGCATCACTATCGTAGTAATACTGTTTAATACGTAGTTCAAACGAAAACTAAACAACGAGAGATCGTGAAAGATATAGCGAGCTGAAAATACTAATTTTGGATTTCATCTTTATATTTTAAATGTTAAACTGGCTTTGCAAACTCACGTTTTCTTGATTCAAGCAATCTAACTCGAGCTCAATGCGCAACACTTTTTTAGTATATATATATATATATATATATATATATATATATATAAACTGTGTTTCTCGCTTTATTGCGGATCATAATATTGTTAATAACTTCAATGATATAAATCGCACAAGTTTGAAATTTTGCACACTGAAATAGTTCTTCTAAGTAGGTTAGATACCAAAATAGTTTGCAAATCTATACTATATTCCTAAAGTTATCGACATTTATGTATTTGTTAGCCATTTTTACTGTTTCTCGCTTTATTGCAGGTTTGTTAAAATAAAGTTCATAGGTGATAAAAAAATCCAGAGGGCATCTATTGATGTAAATTGTTGTCCTCCTACATAAACCTTTCTTTCTAAAATTGA
The DNA here is from genome assembly GCA_963556195.1 of Sepiola atlantica. NCBI lineage: Eukaryota > Metazoa > Mollusca > Cephalopoda > Sepiida > Sepiolidae > Sepiola > Sepiola atlantica. The sequence continues at coordinate 176,580,676 of OY744523.1, read as the reverse complement.
CCAGAGCTGCTCAATCGGGTTTTAGTCAGGAGAATAAGGCGACCAGGTCATGAGACTCTCTCCCTTAATGCTCAGAGATGCGAGGAACGTAGTCGTAGCCTTTGCTGCATGAGATGGAGCATTGTCGTGCATACAAATCAGTTGACGTAGACGAAGTAAAGGCAGGTCGTAAGCCAAGGTGACAAATGCTCATCTAAAAACGATATGTATGCTTGGCTTGTGAGTTTCACACGCTCCGGAACTCGGAAAGGTCCAATTAATTTATCACCTATGATACCCGCCCAAAATATAACTCCCCCGCCACCTTGTTGGCGACGAACGCGATCTGAGATAGCAGCTCCGGTAGGACTCCAAACATTAGCCCATGCATCCGGACCATCAAGTGTGGCTCTAGCTTCATCTGTGAATAGAACCTGTTGGAAATCCGTTTCCATGTATTGTTCTGCCCACCCAATGTGTTTTCCCTTATGGGTTTTGTTCGAGGGAGGCCTGGAAATGAGCTTCACGTTCCTGGCCATCTCATTCAAGACACTGCATCTGGTCTTCCTGGACATCGGAACAACGCCAGCTTTGCGAAAAATGGAGGCGCTAGTGCCATTTGGTTCCCTAATGATCTGTCTGCGTATTTTTCGCATATCGCGAGGGGAAATGCTCATTCTTGTACCCTTATCTTTCCTTGGTGCAGTGTTGGGCTTCTCCACAAAAGAAACCAAGGTCTTCTTATCCCTTCCCAGTTGTTTGGCTAAATCCAGAAGTGTCAATCTTTCTGCAAGGCCAGCTACAACGCGTTGCCTTTCAGTAGCAGTCAAACGTCGATTTGGGGGCATTTTTACAAACCTTCAATAAAGCGTGAAACAGTGAAATTGGCTAACAAATGCATAACTGTCTATAACTTTAGAAATATGTTATAGATTTGCAAAATATTTTGGTATCTTACCTACTTAGGAGCACTTTTTCAGTTGGTAAAATTTCAAACTTGTGCGATTAATATTCTTGAAGTTATTAACAATATCATGATCTGCAATAAAGAGAGAGAGAGAGAGACACACACACACACACACATATATATATATATATATATATATATATATATATATATATATATATATATATATGTATATATATATATACACTAGTAGAATACCTGTCACAGAACGGGTATAAACTATCAATATAGCATTAGCTTTAAATTTTGATGTTTTCCATTATTTTAGTTGAATCAGACGGTTTCAGTGGCATTACTCTAAATGCTTAAGTTTACAAAACAAAACAAAACACCATATGCTACAGTTACTAACCAAGTTGCGTCTAATACATGTTCTATCATTCATAGGTTAGGATTTTACAAACCGTATACATATTATTAACGCTCAAATTTAATGTACAGCAATTTTTTTGTTTGTTCATTTTTTGTATCTTACTTATTGTTAAAATAGAGGAGAGTGCGAGTTGGTGTGTGCACCTCTTAAATATTCATGATTACAAGAAAATGTGGCCATGTTACTCCTCGTTTTACCGAGAATATATATTTCAAAATTGATAATGATCGGTTTATTTGTTTAAAGTGTTTTCCTGTACTACGAATATATATATATATATATATATATATATATATATATATATATATATATATATACGCATACCTACCTTTATATATAAGCACTTCCTAAATTGTAACATTGAAAGAAAAATTCGCCCATGTTATACAACGTGTTACCGTGTATATATATATATATATATATATATATATATATATATATATATATATATATATATATATTCCGTAAATTCTAGAATGAGATCATGTCTATGCATACTAGTTTGAAAAAATGGTCGGCTGCGTATCTGACAGATAAACAGATATTCGATAAAAATCAGTGGCATATAAGGGAGCATCTTTACATTTTGGACGGATTGTAGTGTAGTATGTAAAAACATAATAGGAAATAATTACGGTTACGTTTTTCGCAATGATTTGTTGTTTATTAGTTCCCGGTGATGAAGGAAAAGTGTAAGTAGGAAGAAATTAGAGCGAAAAGTTTTTTCTTACCATCTGTATGGAGTATGTTTTTGTGAGAGTATTAGATGGCGATATAAAAGTAACATTTATTGTTAGAACGTGAGAATAATCAAAAATCCTCCTTCAACACGCTCGTGGTAAATTTAGTAGCATTAGCTACATGTAGTTATTTTCTTACTGTAGTCAAAGTCGGAGGGTAAACACGTGTTTAATTTATATATATATATATATATATATATATATATATATATATATATATATATATATATACATATGGGAAGAGAAGGATGAAGGTAATCCGACGTGATGGTAAAATGAAAAAGGAAAACCAAAAACTGGATCTTTTTTATGTGTACATCAACGTTTCGTCTTTATTTATAAGACTTCATCAGGATGATGATATAGGGAAAAGATATCATGCAAGCACAGATACATGTAGGGTAGACATGTTGGGAAGAAAACTAAAATAAAATGAAAAATAATGGCAGCGTCTTGCTGGACGTCCGTACTTGTTAGAGAATGAAAATGAGTGGGAGAAAAAAGGGGAAGGGTGGAGGGAGCAAGGACTACTGTGGCTGGCGATGAGAGAAAGAGGTGGGGGATGAGCAGGGGTAAAATGGATGGCAGAGAGAGATTGGAGGAAGAGGGGGAGGGGGTGTTTGACCAGATGGCTGTGGTCGAGATTGATAGGGAAGAGTGAGTTGGAATGTTTGTGTGTGGGGGGTGTATGCAGGGAAAATGGGGATGTGTAGAGAGGGAGGGGGGCTGTGATTTTGGTGGATGGGCGAAAGTTATGGTCTTAGATGGCGTTTAGAGAGAATGAGGGAATTTAAGAAGAGGTATGGGAGAAAATAGATGAGAGAAGATTCAGGGAGAAGAAGGAAGGGTGTGGGTGAATGGAAGAGTGTCATAAGGTTAGAGATGAAAATAAAAGTTAGCCATGATCAGGCAAAAGACTTTGTTCTGTGAGGATGATCTTGCTTACTCTTATTTTTCCTCACTTTTTTTCCCTCACATTTTTAATACTACAGTCCAAATAAACTTTCTCATGTTCCAAATATTTCAAATATTCCTCACCCACCCTTTCAATCACCCCCTCCCCCACCCACTCCAATCCCTCACTCATTGCTATCATTTTCCAAATATTTCAAATATTTCACACCCTATCACGACAAATCCTCCCTCTTCCCCCTCTCATCTATTTTCTACCATACCTCTTCTTAAATTCCCTCATTCTCTCCCAACGCCCTCTAAGACCATAACTTTCGCCCATCCACCAAAATCACAGCCCCCCCCCCCTTCCTCTCTACCCATCCCCATTTTCCCTGCATACACCCCCCACACACAAACATTCCAACTCACTCTTCCCCTTCAATCTCGACCACAGCCATCTGGTCAAACACCCCCTCCCCCTCTTCCTCCAATCTCTCTCTGCCATCCATTTTACCCCTGCTCATCCCCCACCTCTTTCTCTCATCGCCAGCCACAGTAGTCCTTGCTCCCTCCACCCTTCCCCTTTTTTCTCCCACTCATTTTCATTCTCTAACAAGTACGGACGTCCAGCAAGACGCTGCCATTATTTTTCATTTTATTTTATTTTTCTTCCCAACATGTCTACCCTACATGTATCTGTGCTTGCATGATATCTTTTCCCTATATCATCATCCTGATGAAGTCTTATAAATAAAGACGAAACGTTGATGTACACATAAAAAACATCCAGTTTTTGGTTTTCCTTTTGCATTTTACCATATATACATATATATATATATATAATGCGTGTTATCATGTAAACAATATAATAGTAAAACTGGATATGTCTAAAATATACTATAGATATTCATCTAATCAGTGTTTACACAGAAATCGAAACTCATGCATTAACGCATAACAGAGATATATAAGTAACTCTTGATTGATTTCTCTGCATTCTTAAGTCATGTTTTCCTTGGAAATCACAATGAAAGATCAACTAGAATAAATTATATGTTTTTTTTTTGTGAGATAATCACCATCATTGAATGTAAAAGTTATCATATATATATATATATATATATATATATATGTATATATATATATATATTTATATATATATATATATATAAATGAGTTTGGTTATACTCTTAATTAAAAGTGATTACATAGGGAGTACAAGTACTGACTTTAAGGCCAGATATAGAAACCACAAATATTAATTTAATAACCCAGATGATAATAAAATATGCATCTCATTACTGAAGAATATAATATCTTTCAAATATAAGAATATAGTTCCTCTAATAAAATGGATAATTTTGTAACAGTCGTCGATACGTACAATGCACAATCCCACCTGTTTTTGTCTTAGTGAAAAACTGGCCATTGTTATGTTACATGATAAAATTGGTTTACTTTATCAGTGAGATGAAATAAGTTACAACCCTTTAATGGCCCCTCCTCATCATCCGTTGGGGTTTGTGTCTTCGGGAAAGCTGAGGATACTCTAAATAAGATTGGCACGTGCTCTCCCTAATTGCTGGATTAAAAACTGACGGTGCCGATGTTGTTCTGATCTACTGTAATATATATTTATTTAATATTTATTTATTTTAATTGTTACATTTGCATTTATTACAATAATATTAAAAGTTTCATAACGGTTAGCTGCTGTATGTTTATTGCTATTTATAAAGACGAATTATACACACATATATGTATATACTTATACACTAATGTTATATTAGAAATATCAATATTAAATTTCCTTTCGTTACGATGTTTTATACGAGATAATTTAACATAAAGAGGTTATGAAAAAATGAAAGTGATATGTCTATCAAAGTAATATATATATATATATATATATATATTTATATAATGTTAGAATAATGAATAAATCAATAACAATAATCAAAAGTCCTTGAATTTCCTTACCCGAATTAAATTGTCGATTAGTTGATAATCACATTTAATCACAATTGTCAATTCATCATCATCTGATCTGTCTCACTCAATGTGATCACGCTACGAACGTAATAAATACTGATCACGTACGGTGAACACATTCTAATATATTATCGATTTCTAGATCGATACTCTGCAAATATAATAATCGTCGAAAATATTAGAACAAGACAATTGTAAATATAAGAATAAATCAACTATTTTATGCACGAAATGAAAAAAAATACTTATTTATTTTACACCAATACGAGGGGCAAAGTAAATTCGTGTGAATGAGTTTCCAATATTGAACGTGCATTTGCAACATATAACATATCACTTAATACGTCCCGAGCTTAACTAATAAATCAACACATTTTCGGAAAGAATTCTACATTATTTATCAACACAGTCTTGTTCTATTTCTGATGCATTGATTCCAACGCTTCTCTAACAAGTCGATGTGTTTTTGTTTTTTTTGTAGAGCGAATGGTTTTTAGACCTAAAATACGCCCCAGTTTCCGATATAACTTTTTCATTTGAGCCGAATCTCTTTTCCTAGAACATTGATAATTTCCAAGATAACTGCCCGTTTTTGACGACTCATACGTTCAGTTACAACCGCGTTAAACGTCAGCATATCACTTCTTAAACGTTGTTTCCAACGAATAACAATTATCAATATTTTTCTCCATAATGGAGTAATGCTTTATAAACACACATTTCAAGGTTTCCATTACTTTCAAAATATGCAACAGTAGCTTTACTTCAATAATTTGTAAACTAATAATCCAATTGGGGTCCAATTTTCACATGTGTCATTTAGAGGTTAGTACTTTATAGAAATCTTATACATTCTCCATTAGGGACGCAATCTATGTGTCATACCCGGGACTTATTAAGTGCTGATTCGAAGATTGTATTGAAGAGTGTAGCATTAGAATATGTAGCCAAACCTTAATTACCAGTAATCCACAGTGCCAAGGAGATACTGTGGATAAGGCGCAATATATACAGGGTCTCCTAAGTGAGGAGTTGTGCAATGAGATGCTTCTCCATTTAAATTTCTGCATGTTTGTACTGTCAGAAAAAAGAAGAAGCAGGGAAGGAATGTCTAAGGCTAACAATTTGAGGAAAAAATTTAGTAGAGTAGAGTTTTTTTAACCGTTTCAAAGATGGAGGGGTTAGTGGTTTGTACAGCAGCCCAGATGTGACCACAATACAATAATTTTATCAACCGAGAAAAGTTACTCGCAAATACAAAAATAAGCGCTGGGCATTATTTTTAAGGTAACAAAGTTTCACCGTTTCGGTCACGGAGTGGATTTACATTAGACACCTAACATCAAAGTGTATTAACAATCTGTAGATTGAAGAAGGGTTTACCTTAACATTCTCCGCAATCATAACTACAGGATGGATTATCTCCAATCTACGGAGATCAGTCATGTGGACGGACTGTCTAGATAGATACCGAAATATGTTAGCTCTCTTAAGGACACGGTAATTTCCTCAATACGAACAGCAGTTGAGGTAAACCCCACGTTGTGTACTGTCGTTAGAGAACTACCAGTGACACTTAAAAAGATAAAGACAAGGGCGATGAACGATGATTTTATACAAGATATTAAAAAGACCATAATAGAAAATAATTTTAAAAAATACGGAAACATATTGCATCTGCGACGATGTACAGTAATCGGGTGATCATTCCGGTGACATTGCAAACACGTATTCGACGAGAGTATCACGCTGAGCATACAGGCATATAACGGTTAAAGAATCTTATGTGAAGTTACGTCGAACATGAATTGAGATATTTAGAATACTGTTACATAACGTAAATAATGTGCATAAGCTGTCAAAACGCCTTCTATACAATTAAAACCTTTCTTAAACGGAAACCATATTGACTTTGCTGGGATATTGGACGGATTATATTATTTATTGTAGTGGCTAGCTTCACTAAATGCCCAGAAATACTTACGTGTAAAAAACTAACGACGTTAACAACAATTGTGTTTTTGCACGAATCTTTCGCACGGTTCAAAGTAGTGGATTATGTAGCATCGGATAATATTCTTGTTCGAATGTTTAAGAACAACAGCTCTTTGGGGAATCGGGATTGTGGATAACAGATTTAGGAATATGCTGTATATGGCGAAAGGGACGAACTTTACTCATCAGAGACATTTAAACCAAATCAGAAAAATATTGATGTACAAGACTACAAAAAGGAATTAATGGACGTTGTGTTTGACACATTCGAGTTACCAGTACCACAAGTAGTTTTTCAAAGACGAACGTATAAAAGGAAAAGAAATAAATACCGACTTCATGGAAGTCACCCCAAATAGGAAAAGTATAGACTCCGTACAAGGCTATGTTTAAAGGGATGTACTATGGTGTAAGTTGATCTACCTATTTAAGGAAAACATAAACTTACCCAGACACAATAAATACAGTTTCGACTTAACGTCGTGGCAGTTATTGGTCGCAATTTGGGCCCCAGAATTATGACGCGTACTTTTGTAGCATACATTAGCTAATTAACTTTTGTTCATTATACCACTGTGTTTGCCTTGATTATTACCGGCCCTTTAAGATCACAGCACAATTAATGGGCAGTACTATGAACCAAAATTAAGAGAAAACAATCAAATGAAATTCAGAGAATAGTTAAGCGCATGTGTGCTCTTACCCCAGTATAACACACCGGCCAACACTTCCCAGGTAACAGAAGTTGGGGTACCATAATGCGGCTTTAAATTTCTAGCCAATCCCCTTAGTTATCAGGCTAAGCTTCCTGTTTCCTAAACGCACATTACACTTAGGTGTTTTTCATCTTAGACATGATACTGCGGACATGTGTATTGCTCAGAGATTTTGGGAAGACCAGAATGTTACCTTGTTTCGTGATGGGATTGCAATGCGTCAGCTTCTTTGAGTTGATGTAATGGGATTATTATAAAAATAGTGAAAATATGATTGTTTCTGCTTTTCCTTTTTGATGCGGCTTCGAACATTTACTAGTCTAACGTATCGTACTTTGGTGATGATTGAGTAAGTAACCCAGTATCCCAAGTGTGTGACAAAAGGGCAAATTGCACCGCATGCCATTCTATCTTATCTATATTGCTGAATCCAAATATGTGCGCATATTTCCGCATCGATTCTAACACCAAAAACGCTCTCATCATATACTGACAGTACGATACACTACATGTTATTTATCTTTCTTATAAACATAGTTATAGTAAGTCTAATTTGTATACATAATTTTAAAATTTATTCTAATGTCGAACTTTACATCATGTTAAATTATATTGCATCAACAACGTTAAAATATCTCAAAACATCATATTTTTCTTTAAATTTGTAACGCAATTGGATTCGATTTTACTTGTTATAAATAAGATTTAGTTTTCTCCGTATTACTCAAACGTTATTGATTTACTTTTGAAATATTAATAATTAATTTTGATATTGCAATTAGGATCTATGTATCTTATGAGATGTTATTCAAGGAAACCTCCTGTAAGTAATCCTTATTACTAAGTATTATTAACAAGAATGAGCGCTGATAATCAGCTTATGTGAAAATAATGGAAGACAATGGAGGCGGATAATAACATAAGATGTATAGAAAGCATATTTTGATTCTGTGTCTATTGACGTTGTCTAGAATATTTTGTTTCTTTTGTAAAACAATAATCATACAAGGGAAAGCTGGTGCTGCTTTGATTGCACAATTTTAAAGTTGATTGAGTAAGTTCAGCGAACTTCTTCGTTAACACTGTTGCCTAATAAATAATGCTACCAGACACAGTTTCATAATGTATGTAAGTGAAACTTGGCAACTGACATGTTAGGATATGTGTTGCATGGAGAGTAATCAATTGAGAATAATAGGAAGGATGTGCAATGTAAATCACAAAGACAGGTTAAAATCTGATAACCTTAGAGCAAGATAACATAAGTATAAGAACATATATATAAAACAGGAGGTTTCGTTGAAAGAAGTAATGAAGGCGGGTGTATTAATAGATGTCATATTGCTGAGGTAACGGGACCTTTTGTGAAAGGGAACTCAATGGAAAATAATGGAGCAACTTTTAAGGATGGGTTTGAGTGATTTAATCTATGAATAGAGTAATTACGATTCCTAAAGTACATGGGATACTTGTAATTTGATTATATTTATTTATACAACCAACAACAGGTTTGGTACATTTTATAGAAAAACAAACATAAAAAAGAATATATATATATATATATATATATATATATATATATATATATATATATATATATATATATATACTAGCTGTACCCGGCCACGCGTTGCTGTGGCTGTTAGTTGAAATGAAGAGGTGGCTTTTTGGAGTTCATTTTGATCCAGTTCCTTAAGTTGCCATTTAATATGAATGGTTTAATTTTCCAATACTTGTGGATACACAATATTCTTAGTGGTTCCCGTTTCAGTGTAGATGAAGAGATTGTCCGGTTTTTAATGGTTCTGGTGGATCTGCCAGTTGAGGTAGTTTAATTTTCCCTGCGGCACAACACAATCCTTTAGTTTCTCCCTTAAATTTCAGAGCTTTGCAATAGGGACACACTTTAGTCATAGTGCCTATGTGAACATGGTGGCTTAAACTATAATCCTCATGAGGGTTGTAATGAAATGCTAGGCGATCCCAATCCAGGGATTGTTGAGCATGGAGCCTTGTTTGACGCCGATCTGCTAGTCTCAGCCTCTCGCGTTCGTTACGTTGTTAACGAAGCAGATCTGAAGATGCCTGACGGGATTGTTGTACCCGCAACCGTTCCTCTTCAAGTCTGGCTGCACGTCGCTGTGCTGATTCATTCGCACGTACTTGAATCATCCTGTGTCTAGCTTGTTGGTTTGCAGATGCCAGTTGTTCATGAGTTTGATTTGCAAGTAATCGACGCCTTGTTTCTGCACGGCGAGTATGACGACCTAAGTTTGATCTTCGGGGAGGGGGGGGCATGTTTGTTAGTTACGTATTAAATTTTACCTGTATAAATGTAACAGTAGGAAAGAATAATTGTATAAAGGTAAATGGATTAAAAAAAACAATCAATTATAACCCGCTTCAGGGTTGTCGAAGAAATGCAAGTATGTTTTTTTTTTATAGATGAAGCATGTTAAAAGTAAGAAAATGAGGAAGAAGGCCGGTTTAAAAAACAACGAAGTAGATACGAAATGAAATTAAAGCACGTCTGTTTAGTATTAAATCGTACCTGAAGGATGGTTAAAGTCTAAAAATTGAGTAAATGCGAAATGAAATTAAAGCACGTTGGTTATGTATTAAATCCTACCTGTAAAAATGGTAGGTTTGGTTTGGTAGTTTTGTTTTACGGCATATCAACCCTTTTTGGGTTATTTAATGCCGAATCTGGTCATTATAGTGAAAGTTTTTATGCTTCAAGTTCTTTATATCTTCAAATGTTTAATCAGGGTTTTTGGTTTGGTAGTTTTGTTTTACGGCATATCAACCCTTTTTGGGTTATTTAATGCCGAATCTGGTCTTGTTTTCTTCTTTTTTTTGTTTCCTTCCCCTTTTAATATCTGTTTCTATTTAACCCATAGTTGGGACCCTAACAGGTACTACCACTCCGGGTCAGGGTGGACCTGGGAGCAATGGTAATTAAGAGGAGGCTCCACATTCCCCAAAGTCCGTAAGCCGGATCTCACCATCGGATGTAGTTTAAGGTCATATCCAGGACCGGGAGTAGGGTAACAAAAATAAAAATAAAAAAGGGGAGGGAGAAAGGGAGAGGGGCTGTTGTTTTTGTTTTTGGTTTTGTAGAACATAATTAAGTTTTACAAACAAAAAAAAAAAAAAAGAAAAAAAACGTCAATGTAGGTGAATTTCGTCTCAGGGAGCCACAGGGCAGCCTGATCTGGTATCACCAGACCTGTAAAAATGAAACAGTAGAAATGAATAATTTTATAAAGGTAACTGGTTTTGTTTTTTTTGTTTTTTTAGAGATGAAGCATGATTAAAGGGAAGAAAATGATGAAGGAAGCAGGTTTTAAAAACATCGAAGTAAAGAGGAAATGAAATTAACGCACGTTGAGTTTTTTTTTTAGAGAGGTAACTGGTTTTAAAATAAACAATCAATTATAACGCGCGAGTAAGGGTTTTTTTTTTTAGAGATGAAGCATGATTAAAGGGAAGAAAATGAGGAAGGAAGCAGGTTTTAAAAACATCGAAGTAGAGAGGAAATTAAATTAACGCACGTTTTTTTAGGTAAGTATTAGTGTAAACGTTTGTTTAGGGAAACAAACGACGAATAAGGAAAACACTTTTTACGTATGAAGTAGATACGTGACAGCGGGAGGAGGAAGGTCAATCCGGAAGTGAAGTTGGACATGCAGATTCGCAGAAACGGATTTTAAACCGGAAGTGCAACTTAGTAGGAACGAATTGTAATAAAAAGTGTTTTTTTATGTGTAAAGTAAAAATTATGTTAATAACATAAAAACATAGCTCGGATGTAAGGATTTGCTATAAAAAGATTTCAGTGGTAATGGTATAGTGGAAGTATATTTCCATGGGAAACGAACAAACCAACTTTACATTTTTATATATATAGATATATAGATATATATATATATATATATATATATATATATATATATATATATATATATATATATATATATATATATATATATATATATATATATTATGCTTACAAATGTTAACAGTCTTTGTACGGATTTTTCTCAGTGGATCTTTTATAATGGGAAGTGAATTTCGACAGTAAACGATTCATAAACTGTTGTTAAGTTGTAAAGCTGATAAACACATCTAAAATATATCTATGGCATTGCAGCATTTTTATTTCATATTTCCTAATAGTAAAATCGGAAACTATGACGAAATATTTTGATTTACTTTGTTAAGTTGCCATAACTATTAATAAAAATATAGAAATATGACGCGTGTGCTATTTGTTTGCATTGTTTATCACTTATTTTAAGTCAGATGAATTATAAAAATGAATTAGGGAAACCATATCTGAGTCAAAAAGATATATCTCACCTAACTATAACATATAGGTCTATTTCATGTGTAAATTGCAACAGTTTTCAGAACTATGCTATATGTTCACAATTACAACGATATACACAACAGGTTTTTACTGTATTGTATGAACTTTTTTTTTACTTGATAAGACTTCCAATAATCCTAAATTAGGAACACTCTCTGACATATTTTTCGACATTATTTCAGTGTGATATTATTATTTACGTCTCTCATATGTTTGCAATATTACGTATTAATCTGGCCACAGCAAGGAAGTAGAATATTACTAGATTCCAGATCCTTGCTTCAACCCTACCTTATCTTACTACCTGGAAACTCATCTTTCCCAGACTATTCTACATCTTGTATAAAAGAAATATTCTTACATAATCTAGGAATCTGTGACGTATATTAATATACAGAGAAAAGTTAAATTCATTACATATACAAATAAAGATTTCCAAATATTATTATCGCTATATTTGAAAATTAGGGTTTGTAAAATATTTGGTAAAGAAGAATAAGAACTGAAATTATAATTAAGGAAAGGATTTGATATGCGGACAACAAAATAGTAATAGTGTAATATAATTAGGATGAGCGCAAAAAGCAAAAGTCAGAAGGAGCGAGAGAAAAGAAAACTCATAGCAAAACTTGTTCAGTAAAGACATGCACATGCTGGGGGGGGGGTGATCGCATGTCATAGATCGACTAACATTATGACACAAGTAAACGCCCACTCATGTTAAAACAAAAAACAAACAGACACCAACCAATTAATAAGAGACTCTGTTTGTCTATGAATGTTAATAAAACTAAAACCACATCCGGATATGTTTGTTGTGTTATAGTTACCAGGAACCAATGAAGCAACTACCATCGATAACAACAACAATAACGCCTCTGAAGACTAACCCTTCCTCACCGTAGTAGCGGCGGTTGTAATGTGTCAGAGCCACCCGACAAGCAAGGCTCTGGTGAAAATTCAGGAGAGCGATACACCTCTGATTGGGTGTGCCTCTGCGTTCACCATGCAAAGACGTATCAGGCACAGGACCGCAAACCAATGAGTGAAAGTGACGTTACTTCTGCACCATTTTGTGTATGTTCTGAGCCAAACCTTCCCCTAACCTCTGCACGCAACTGTTGATACGTGCCGTTTACGGTGTCGAGAACTGCAATCATGTAAGTTAAAGAAGATCTGCAATAAACCAGGCGAATTTCCTGCAGACAGGACAATCCTTAGACACCATCTTAGTGAGCTATATGCATATATCCGACTCACCTAACAAAGAAACGACCAAACAGCGACAAAAACAGCAAATATAAATATGGATGTATTCGATACGAAGCAACACAGATAAGTTAACCAACAACAATTTGAGTGCGACTCTTGTACCACGCAACTAGAACATCTCTTTTACACTTGAAACATTACCCATTTTACTAAAATAGCGGAATTTGACATTAAATTACCTAAAATTATAAGATAATAGTCGACACATTGTCTTAGTCTGGTATCTAAACACAACGTATGAATCCAGACCGTCATATTTGCTATTCATTTGCTGGCCTAAAATGTATACATGGACAAGCTGGAGTTTGAGATGATTTTCCTTAACTTAGTTCACCCTAACATAGGAAGTTGCCACTGTAAACGTAAAGGGCTTCTGAGAATTATTGTAAAAGTCTAGGGGGTCACTTTAAATCGCGAGCTGTGTAGCGAAATGCCTGTTAACATTAGTTTTAAATTTATGTCGATACAGTCTGGGAAACAGGAAACAAAGGAGGGGGTTCCAAACACCGGCAGCTCAAGGAAATAAGCTATTTGAGTAGAAGACTCTCCGGCATCTAGGGACCTCCACAGTGAATACATGAGATTTAGATGATTGTTAGGTTGGTTGAGTGTATTTACGTCGAAGAAGCACCAGGGCAGCAAGTTCATCGCAGCACATTCAATTGAAGTACTTTTAAGACAAACACAAGAATGCCACATTGCTGCAATGGGGCACGGGACTGGAGCTTGATGGATAGTGAGGGACTTATTAGATCAGAAATTCTGTTTTCGACCTTTTCGAAGAAGGCGATACTATTTGATGGTGCACCAGCCCATATGTGACAGCAATACTCCATGCATGGGCGGATTGTGGTTTTGTACAAATATAGGATACTGTCAGGAGTGAACAGTTTGTACACGGTATAGGAAGCCCACCTTTTTTCAGCAGCCTTTGCGATGTCTTCCATTTATTTGTTCCAATTCATATTAACTGTGAATTTTAGGCTAAGGAGTTTGAACGTTGGACACTCAGGTAGGGTGTTATTTGCCATGATAATCAGTGGTTTAAGAGGTTTCCTGTAGTTGTTGCAGGAAAGAAGCTTAGTCTTCGCAGCATTAAATGTTACCATCCATGTATGAACCCATTCCACTACAGACTGGCGGTATCTTTCTAAGTATTCAGCCATGGCGTCAGATATGTGTGCGTCTATTTTACCCATATGACGAGAATAGAGAGTGATGTCGTCAGAAAATATACGCATCTCATACACAAGGTCATCAGTGAGGTCGTTTGTGAAAGTCAGGAACAATAAAAAGTCCAAGGACTGATCCCTGGGGTATACCTGCATTTATGTCATGTTGTTTTGATGGATGACGATCGAACACAACCTGGATTTTCATGTTTTATAGTAATAATCTAATTATATTTGAGATTCGTCTAGCAATACAATATACATTAATTTTTATGAGAAGACCTTTATGCCAAACATTATCAAAGCACTACCCCCCATTATTCACCTGCCTGGTCGAGTGTATTTCATATACGTTCCGACATGACTGTTAGGATATCCGCAGTAGACCGTGCTTGCCTAAATCCATACTGATGGTCAGAATGAAGTTTATCATTAACGAGGTGACGTACAGTTCCGAGATTTATTAAACATTCAAAGATGTTAAAGAAGAGCGGGAGTAGACTGATGGGGCGATCATTCTGGAAGCCAGTTCTATCTCATGAATTCTTGACGACTGGCACCACAGATAAAATATTCCAGCTATCTTGGAAGCTAGATTCGGCAATGCATTTCTTGTAGAATTTAGAGAGGACGCATGGGGCTAGTCAGCAGAGCATTTCTTTATTACTATTCCTGGCCAACATGTTTTGGAGGTGTTCATGTTTTTATGATGTCTTTGACATGAAGATGGCGTGATTGTCAGGTAATCAAGTGTGGCTTCAGTCCGCAACGGGAAATTTGGGAGAGAGTTGTTTGTGGAGTCCAAAGTGGAGTTTGAGGCAAAACGCTGGGCAAATAGTTCAGCCTCATCAGTTGCCGTGCAAACGATATGATTGTGTTTTGATAGATGGGGAATTGTTGATTGCCACACTATTGAAGATTTCCCAGAAATGGCATGTACCTAGTTTCTGTGACAAAATGCATTTACTGGTCATCTTCATGCTTTCTCTTTGCTTCATCTATTAGTTTTACAATTATTTCTTGACGCTATACGTTTCTGTCTATTTTTAGTTGACTTGTGGCAGTTGAATTGTCAGAATGCTTTCTGCCTCTGAGCAATAGCAACACAGTTCGAGGTGGACTATTGTGATGAGGGGGAAACACAATTTCTCATTCCATTGGGCTTATAGTAGCGTCTCTATTCATTTCAGTGACATTGATTGAGAGTTCCGTGTAAACATACCAACATCTTTCGTCAAGCAGAATATAAACCACATATATAAAATAAGACAGCATGGTCGATTCGTTCGACAGGCGTCCATTAGATAAATGGAATTGGAGTCCAGGTCTTTATTCCGAATAAAATTTGTATTTCGCCCCCACCACGTCACGAAAATTGGCAAGCGAAAGGTGTAGTGTTTTGTCAGAGGTATATTTTGGCTAGAACTGTTTATATTTGTTCTCCAAATAGTATGGGCGAAAACGGGGATAGGTAATAATGCGCACTGTGTTTCTGAGACGTCCTCACGAGTAAGTACACGTAAATACAAACGGAAATAGATCTCAACCATATAACTGCTACATTACTGCCTGCTTAGGCTCTTAGCTGATAAAACACATATTATTTATTGGTTGTAGCAGCACTTGCCAATGAAATAAAACGAACATGCACATCACAGGAAGAGGATAAATAATTTTTCATTTTTTTCTTTGCTTAAAAGTGTAAAAAATATAAGTTCTTTTGCTGAAAAAATATTTTGCTGAAAAGAGAAAATATCCAACGAAGTTGTTAAATCATACGCCAGGAGTACTGAAGGTTCCAAGTGGGGCTCGTATAAGTCTGTGCACTATATGTTGCTGGCAGGATAAACAAGAAAGGGTTCAGGCAGTGATTTTACGTTTCATGTTCAGCCAGAATAATTTAGCTGAAATAAGGTTGACTGTGGCAGAAATTCTAAGGTTAGCCAATCTATTTAGAGAGGAAAATACAGTTTTTGTGATGAGCTTCGGGAACGGAACAGCAAGGTAAATCCAAATGGTCTCACACATAATCTGTTCATACGCTGTATTATGGGAATGTACTGTTGTTTGCGGGTAGCAAATTATGCAAATTATGGAGCTAACAGATTAAAGATAACCTAAGATGTCTAATCCAAAGTCAATTGACGAAGTTTAATATCTCCAAAGGAAGGAATAGCACTGAAATACATTGAACAAGTAAGTGATAACTCAATATTTGCATCGAACAGTTTCAGCCTATGCATAAGATAGGGTAGGTTGAGGTAATTAAATGTAGGGATATTTGTGACACTGACATTGGGTATGGGAAGGTAGTTTGAAGCCTAAGTTTTAGGTCATGTGCATGTGAGTATGCACAGTTGCAAGCGTGGAGTACATCCCAGTCTGTACTGTTACGCCTGAAAAGTAGTACACGTGGGTATGTAATGTTGCGCGTGACTCAACAATCTATACGTCATGTATGCTATTTAATAGCTTTAAACTTGTCTGCTTATAAGGAGTCTTATTTAACTAAGCAGCGAAAGGGGGTCGGCCACAGTCTGGTAAATCGACATTGTAAAAGGATTTCTAGCAATAACTTGTGATAAATTGGAAAAAAAGGGAAGAAATATGGACGTCAATATGCAAAACAAAATATTCTGGAATATATCGCCGACGAAAAATGTAATAAAAAATATATGTCTCAACTATAATGATGAAAGGTTTCCCGATAAGCGATGCATTAAAATGATTCAAACGGCAAAATGAAAGGCTGAAGTTAGCTGCAAAGTTATTTAATCGGCATACTGTGGGGTAGCTGACTAGGTAGATAGATGAGTATTTCAACATGTCCGGCTCATCTCACAATAAACTATTTGGACGCAACATTTTTCTTGGGCTCAGAAAAATCCAAATTTGCCATATTAGTTTGTAGCGTGCATGGATGCCCGCAGCGAAAGCTGGGATCGATTCACTGCTCATGATTGCTAGGTACAAACGTAATTCTAATAAGCACGAGTTTATTCAGTGAATCCATTCAAAATGTGAACGAGAGACACGAATATCAGAAGAAGCATATTCTCATTACGCGGGGGAAAGAAATACGGAAATATTGCGTCGCCGAAATTAATTAATTACCATTATGCTGGGCAAAGCTTTAAGAGAACTTTTTTACAGTACAAGGGCGGCTGGAGAACATTATCTGCCGGCTCAGTTTGAAATATAAGAAACATTTTGAGGAAATTAATTACATAGCGAAGGAACCTGAAGGCAAGATTCCAGCACTTAGCAAAATAATTCAAACAAAGGGCAACAAGCACAGGGCGAAAGTGGAACACAACGCAAAGCTGTTTTACCGAAAGTTTATCAGAGAGAAAATCACGGTGGAAAATCCACCGTAAAAGCAAGAGCTAGGAGACTACTGGAGGTCTCTGTTTGAGAATGAATTACCATACAATCAAGAGGATGTTAAATATAGCTCGAAGTAATGAAAGCACGCCAGAAATGCCGGAGCCAAAGATAACGTCGGGAATAATAAAACAAGAGTTGGATCAATTTCACCATCACAAAAAACTAGCATAGACAACATTCATAATTTCTGGGTGAAGAAACTAACAGCACTTCATAGACATTATAGTAGTTGCTTCACCAGATTGTTGAAGGGTGTGGAGGCCACACAAGCATGGCTAGTAAAAAATGATAGAGCCCTCATACCCAAAACGAGTGAGACACAACACCCTACTTAATACAGATCTGTTGTCTCACTACAACCTACATACTCTTCACTGACCTGGCTGCAGAGAATATTTAGAAACACATCACTTCTGGAGCGTACCTGAAAAACAAGCAGGGTGCAGGAGGAAGTGTTTAGGCACTAAAAGCCAGTTGTTGATCAATAAGACCATCCTCGTAGAGAAACCTAAGCATGGCTTGGATCAATTAACAAAAGGCATATTATAGTGTGTCCCACACATGGCTTTTGCGATGATTTTAATTCTATAAGATCCGTCCAATCATCAAGAACATCACGGCTGTTCATCTAAATATGTGGCAAACAATCATGACATTAAGCCACACTAATGGAACAATAACAATCCTTGACGTCAATGATAATCTTCCAAGGAGATAGATTTAATCCTCTACTGTTATACCTAGCGATAGATCCGCTAAGTAAATTACTGGACTAAAACCCAAGTCCCTACAATCTCAGCCAGGGCCACCGACAAGACCGAAACAAAAGAGTCAGCATCCTGCTCTTCATAGATGACTTCAGGCTGACTGAAGCCAACTCTGGCAGGTTGTCCATAACTCCCCCAAATATATTAGAATGGAGTTTGGCTTAGACAAATGTTCCGAGTGCTGCCTAAGAGCTGGAAAGAATATTCAAACGGAAAACATGCAGCTTTATGAAGATACGAACATCAAAAACCTTGAAAGATCAATACAAATATCTCGGCATAGAAAAACACGATTCAATTAAACATGCCAATGCGAAGGAAAAAACATTGGCGGATATATGAACGCCAAGTTTGAAAGATTTGCCAAACACAGCTTACAAATAACTAGCATAAACTAAAGAGCCATGCTTGTGATAACATACAGTTTTGGCATTATTGACTGGCCAGAGGAAAATGTTGACACTGTGCCGAGTAATTCACACAAACAAGTGTCTACCAAGGCTGTATTCGCCAGGAGGAGCACGATATATAGGTCTCTAAGAGATTGATCATCAACACCGAGTTACTATTGTGAGAACCGGCCAATATCTGATGAGCTCCCAGAACCCAAAGAGTATTGATGGTACAAAAACACCAAGAATCCAGTGAAAGTAGAAAAGCTTCTATCACAAAACTGGCCAAACATTTTGGACAGGATTGTCTTACAAATGAAGCAGAAATGTAAAACAAGCCTGTCACGGAAATAGCCCGGAAAGACCGCCAAAAATACACCGATACCTTCCATTGCGAAAAACTGGAAGAATTAGCCAACTAACTACGTGCTAAATATTTCCTAGATGAAGTATCCAAGGAATATAAAGATAAAAGAGAGGGCTCTATAGACTGCCTTAAAAGAGTCGCTCCACCCTGATCAAGAGAGAATGATAATGGCTACCCAAGATCAAGGCTTGATGACCAATACCTTAAAAAAGATGAGTGGTATCAGTGCAGGTTCTACCACAGAAAAGTGAAGAGTGTGAGCCACCTGGCATCCGGTTGTAAGAGAGTGTGCAAATACCTCACTGGACCATCTGTAACATGTTGAATTTACAGTTAGCGGCAATTCTTGGGGACATATATCAGAAAGTTGGAAATAAGTTATACATCATCCACTATGCCTATGTGACCCCTACAGCTACATATCTACCAAACGGAGCTGTAAAACCTGACATCGTGATATTAGACGATAGGGAGAAAGTAGCAACCCTAGTTAAAGTCATTGCCCCTAATGATGCTCGCTTAAAAAGAGCTGAAAAGGAAAATCATAACAAAATACTACGTATTTTTCGACATAAAAATGAACTGAAATCTCAAGAAGATTTCTGTCATTCCAGTAACTATAGGAGCAACCGGACTAATGAAAAAGAATTTCTAAAACTACCTGATGAATATAGCCACTAAATTAAATGCATCCGTTATACAAACAATTGCACTTACAGGGACGATTATAATCTTTAAAAGATCTCTCGACTAGAGTGTCTGAAATACCAGATGAATGTCTGTTATTCGGTAGGATGTCCTATCCTCAGTAAAAACCGAAAGATAAGAACATTTTTAAAAAGTGAAGATAATTTTCGGTTAATTTGACGACAATTCAAAATCGCACTTCCTATTTTTAGACGATCACCAAAGTGTCTCTATATACCATTGAACGACGATAAAATAAAAGCTATGACAAGAAACGTGGTGATTTAAGGGTATTTGTTCCAGACATGTTTTGATTGATCAAAAGAATTGTGTCTATTTCATGTGTGAAATATAAATATATATATATATATATATATATATATATATATATATATATATATCATTATTTACCTTGCCTCGATTATTATTATTATCATTATTATTATTAATATATATATATTAATAATAATGATAATAATAATAATAATAATAATATATATATATATATATATATAAACTATTACCTGAAACCAGAAAATGCAGTTAGAATAATCAATTTAAAATCACGAGACTAACGCTCAGCAGCACGCGGTCGCGAGAAATTGGCAGGACCGGTAATTAAAATTCAGATACACTTAGCCGAGAGGCGGGGGGTGTCATTGTTGTATACAGTGTTTAACGCTAGAGTGGAACTAGCTTTATCGAAGAAATGACAACAAACCTTACAATTGCAAACAAGGCTCTACTATTACATGTTTAAAGAGGCCTTTGAAAACAATATTTAAGTGTTATCCACATACAGACGACGTCGTTTCGGGCTCTATTACCCTCATCATTGTAGGAGTGGCGGTCGCAGGCAGTCGCAGGCAGTCGCAGGCAGTCGCATCGCCTCGAAGGCATATATATATATATATATATATATATATTTCATTAGATACGATAGACAACTTCAGTCTACATATATTAGTTATGATCCATTCCAATTTTCTAGTAGAAACTGGCCGATGTATCCGCCATAATCTCTTTCAACCCGAGTACATTCTGATCCGTCATCATTCAGCATCGTGGGTGGTGCTAAGATATGTAAAAGATGATAGTCTTTTTTCTCAGGAATCACATATTAATTACCATATCAATAAGGTCATATGTTAGTGTTAAAGACATTTAACAATATTGTCACTGTTATCAATATTTTTTTGCTGATAGTTGTTTTTTTGTTTTTATGAGTATAGCTTCTAGTATATGCAGTTTTTCTTTGTAGTGTGTTCTAGAATTGACGGGTTATCTACTAAAAGTTTTCGAGGTTGGGAGTATGTTGGGTTGTTAGATGTTGGGCGATAGTGCTGTTGTCAGACAGGTGCATAGTTAACCTCCTCAAAAACTTAATTCCCTGAAAATAATATACTGTTACCCATTTGCATATCATAGCCACATTACCTGAACTGATAACCACTCCTAATGATGGATCTTGGCGGGTTAAAAGAGGTAATGGCGGATACATTGTCCAGTTCTTGTTAGAAACAAGGAAATACATTAGGAAATTCGAACGGATCAAAACAAAAGTGTGTTTACAGTAGTAGGCTACTGTATTTAATTAAATATGCTGCTTAAATATACATATATTTAAATATATATATATATATATATATATATATATATATATATATATATATATATATAGGGTAAGATACACGAGAGGGCATGAAAATGAAATGCCATGGTAGACGTTAATACGAACGAAACCGGTCAAATCTCTCGTTTTTATTTTTCTTCTGTATTTTAACCTGTTTTCCGTTTGTCTTTTTTCACACATATATTTATAAATCTATATATATACATATACTTATATATATTAATATATATACATATATATACATATATATGTATTTATATATATATCTATCTATGTGTATGTATATATATATATATATATATATATATATATATATATATATATATATATATGTTTTACACATGAAATAAAATTTTAGGGAAATAGAATAGATAATATATAGAATAGTGGATAATCGAGGACAGTAACTTAAAATAATAAAAGAAACACATTTCTAAAAGCACAGCAATAGTACGGTCGCGATAACTTACTTTAAGTGATGGAAGTCGGTTTCACGATCGACTTGGCTTACAAAATGTGTTTGTATTATTATCTTAACTACTTACATTCTCGTGAACTATTCCATATATTAACGATACTATTGAGTACAAGTCGATTTAAATAAAGATCGTTTTATTAATGTTTGGAACTAACTAAACTATTCTCATTGTGAACTTAAAAAGTACATCTGTTTGTAAAAGAATTGAACTATCTAGCCAGTCAATAATAGAAGACGTATATAAGCATGAAATTATTCGTTAGCTTTAAGCTAAGATAATGGTATTAGTGTAAGTTTTCTAAACTGCGACACGAATGTTGCTCTATACAACATACGATTGCCTTGAAAATTCCGGCTTTTGTTTTTAATACGACGTTTAAAGTATTGTATGCTGTATGAATACGCAATGTAAACGAAATATGAGGTAGTGTAAAAAGATATGTCCGACCACCATGTTTAGCCACCTTTAAAGAGAGGAAACACAAACTTGAAAAGCAATTTAATCTACTTTGCGACTTAAGCACCGACAACATATCCCGAAGCGAACATCGATTACTGCCTCTAAAGAACAATACAAGGTAATTGATTTTCTTTTTGCTTGCTTTTCACTTTCGGTTAACTTTGATTTTTTGCAGAGATAATAAAAAAAGAGTTTTGCTTTCGTCGTTTAACAAAAAGCGAATATAAAAAAGAAACCAACTTTCAACAAGATACTCAATTTTTTTAAGTCAGTAAAAACACACACAAAACCACGTTTCTCATGTATCGATCATGGATAAAATATCTATTCAATTCATCTCTTTAGCTATAATAGAAAATAACTTAGTGATTTGTTTGTAATTTGTTAGGTTTTCGATTGTTGGTTATGTTATTTGTTAGGTGTTGGATGGTTTGTGGTCTAATTAAATGTCCAATCAACGTTCCTACTCTAAATCATTCATAACAAATGGGTCAGTAAACATAAACTGCTATGTTATCCATACATAATATATATAGGGGTTTATGCTGTAAACAACGAGGAACTTAAATCTACAAGGAAAACGATGAGTTTTACTGCTGTCATAAAGGCTTTAATTGTTACATATCCACATTTTCTGGGTCATTAAATGTAACATTTACATAATAAAAAACAGTCTTCAAATTCTTAATCTAATCAACTATTAATATGCAGAGTGATAATCCTCATAAAATACCACTTATGGAATTGTGAACACAATGAATATTTTCTGCAATCGAACCATAACATAACCGTAAACATAAGTCAATTCATGACTTGACCACGAATTTTCAGTCATGAATTTCCAACAATCGTTGTTTTATCACCGTTCAATGATTTCTGTGAACACTTCGAGGATCATGAATACACGTTTAGTTAACTGAATTTTAACTCCCAGATTTACATCTGTGGGATCATCTCTAAGATAGTGTTTTTCAAAACACCATCGAGAGTATTGCAGAATTTAAGTTGCCACTCAAATGAGGGTAGTACCAAAAGAGAGTCTTTCAGAGTTTTATAAATAGTGCACGTTGTATCCTAGGATACTTATGATTGAAAGGTGATTACCTAAAGACTGTTGCACATTCATGACTGAAACATGGTGAACAAATGAGGCAGGAACTAGCATTTAGGTATACAAAGTATTGTTGGATGTAAAAAAAATTGTGAACTGTATTAATGGTTACATCAAAGGTATTTAATAGTCATGTGGTTAGCAAAGTTACCCCAGCCAGGAATGGATCCAGAAAGTGTGGTTTGAGTTGTCCCCCTTTGCAAATTAGCTGTTTGGAGAATTTGAAAGCTATTTGCTCTGGTTTACAGTCAATTTGCATAGGTGGGGCAATAAGTAGTATAAAAACGGTACTCTTTTCATTGAGCTTCTGAAGAGCTGTAGGGAGAGCAGAGTGAGGCTGAGAGAAGAGACTGTGAAGTACAAAGAATTGTTCTTGAACTATTGATTACCGATTGGACGTTGAAAGAGATTAACCACTGTGGTTTGCCACCAGATTTTTCTTTTATTTATCTTCACGGATTGACCACAAGCTATTTCGGCAGTACCTATGGCAGGAAAGAGGATCAGCAGTGAAATGCTGCAGTCGTTCTCTGGAGAGGGGGATGTTGTAGCCTGGCTGAGCCAGGTTAAATTTGTCGCTAAGTTGCAGGACATCGCGGATGTAGCCAGCTTGATACCGCTGTATCCTGATAGTGATGCTCTGGCCCTATATTTAGAAATGCGGGAGGAGGATCGGCTGTCTGCAGACACCATTGAAGAGAAGTTAAAGGAAGCCTTTACTGAAGGATCATTTGTGGCATATGGCAAACTAAGCATTATTGTGTGGACCGGAGAGTCTGTCGATGTTTTCGCCAACACATCCGGAGGTTGGCGGGACTAGAAGGATTCAATGGAGGAGGCCGTGGACAGATGGTTAAGATGCCCTTCATGAATGGCTTCTCAGACCATATTTCCATAGCTCTTCAGCAACTGCCTGGTGTAAATACCATGGAAGTGGCGGAGTTGATTACACAGGCTAAGGTGCTGGCCAGGCAAACATAACGTGAGCAGGGAAGCGTAGCTGTCGCTCAACGAAGCAAACTGCAGCAGGAGATTGTGAAGGACGAATAGCCGAGAGGGCTGTGACAGAGACCCAGGTTTGCTTGCAGATGCTACCGATGCCAAGGCCCGCATATGGTGAGGGAGTGCAGGGAGCTGAAGCCGGAAGTCACGTGTTACCGCTGTGGGAAAGTTGGCCACATCAGAAGATTCTGTCCCCAGGGAAAACGGACAGGGGGAAGCCACTGCGCCGGTAGCTACCCCACTTATTCGATGAAGACGCTTCAGGGTACGTCGCCACAAGTAGAGGTGACCCTGAATAGGCGAAGTGCAAAGGCCCTTGTCGACACGGGCTGTACGTCAACACTTGTCACCAAAGACATGGTTGACACATGCAGTGGGACAAGCAGCATTACGGCAGTTGACGGCAGAGAGGTGAAGTGCAATGGCACAAGTGTCGTTCGGTTGATGGTATGTGGGATGTCACTAACATTCCAGGCGATTGTTATTAACAAAATTGTCACGGGCGTCGATGTGGTGCTAGGGATGGACGCAATTGCTTGACTAGGGGGCGTCACAGTACATAAGAACACCGTGAGATTTGGAGGGCATCAAGGGGCAGCAGGTGTACGATCCGAAAAAGATGGCAGAGGAACAGGAACGGCCGGGTCAGACAAAAGTTGAATGATAGAGGACCAAGATTTCTCTGCACACTTTTATGGTGAGAAATGGACAGTTAAGTAGGTATGGAAGGGAGCACCTCCCGTACTGAACAACAGAGTGGAATGCTACGAGCATACGTTGCGAGGAGGCGTAAGAATTGAATTTGAGAAGGAGGTGGACCGTTGAATCTGAGAGGGGATTTTAGACTATGGAAGGAGAAAGTGGAAGGCGTGCTGCCGTTAATGGCGGTTGTTCAGCCCCCAAAGCAAAAAGTTCGGCCAGTACTGGACTTCAGGGAACTGAACGTATACGTTGCGTGTCACAAGGGAGGCGATGTGATGGACGTGTGCGGGGAGACCGTGCGAGAGTGGAGGCAGATGCAGTAGGCTGCGGCGATTGTGGATTTGAAATCTGCATACCTACAGATCCACATTTCGCAGGAATTTTGGAAGTACCAGCTGGTCGGATACAAAGGCCAAACATACTGCCTAACTAGGTTAGGTTTTGGCCTGAATTCTGCACCAAAGATCATGGCGGCGATCCTCAAAACGGTGCTAAGCAAGGAGGATGCAGTCAGAAGAGCCACCAGTTCCTACATTGATGACATCAAGGTGGATGAGACGGTAGCAACTGCGAAGGACGTAGTAGAAAACCTCAACGGCTTTGGGCTGATCGCAAAACGCCCGGCATCGTTGGAGGGGGAGCGGTGTTAGGGCTCCAACTAAGGAAGGACCAGACAGGAAGGTTAGTGTTCTGGAGGGGAATGAAATATGGAGGTGTCTGAAACAATGAGCAGGCGGAAACTCTTCTCAATATGCGGAAGACTGGTGGGCCATTACCCGATTGCAGGATGGCTACGGACTGCATGTAGTTACCTCAAAAGGCGAGCTAGTGGAGCGAAGTGGGAGGATGGAGTTGATAAAGAGACTGTGGACATTATGAGATAGATTATTGAAGAGGTGAACAGGGAGGATCCAGTGAGAGGTGTTTGGCACGTACCCAATAGTGCAGAAGGTGTTGTGTGGTGTGATGCAAGCAGTATAGCAGTGGGGGTCACCTTGGAGAAAGGTGGTGTCATTGCAGAAGATGCTGCTTGGTTGCGGAAGAAGGACAACGTGGCTCACATAAATGTGGCGGAATTGGATGCGGTTTTGAAGGGCATCAACTTAGCCTTGAAATGGGGGCTACAGAATGTTGAGGTGAGGACCGACTCGGCCACTATGTTTTCTTGGGTCCAGTCCGAAGACAAAAATCGCCGCCGAGATGCTCGTGAAGCGTCGATTGATGACGTTATAGGAGCTGATTTGGAATTTAATCTTCAACTCAGGATAAGTATCGTTCCCTCAGCGAATAACAGAGCAGATGTGATGACAAGGGCGAGGAAGACATGGCTAAAGGCACCGAATGAGGCGGCTGCTGCAATATGTGGCTTGGCTGAAGACACTCCGAAGGATTTGAATGCCATCACCATTTCGGAGTGGATAGAACCTTGTTCTTGGCCAAGAAGGTGAACCCCAGAATCACAAAGGACAGTGGTTGAGAGATGCAACCGATGTCAATCAGTCGACCCTGCGCCGAGTAGACACAAAGGTGGTTAGGTTCAGGTGGCAGAGAACTGGAGCAGGTTGGCGGTAGACGTGACGCCCTATCGACAATGGTCGACTGTGGATCTGGAAAGGTGGCCATTTGGAAGGAGATCAAGGCGGAAAACGCGTGTGAGATTGCAAAGGTCATGGAAGAAGTGTTTTTGGAGAGGGGTCCAGTGATGGAAGTGCTAATGGACAATGGAGCTGCCTTTAGCTCAGCAGCCCTGAATAATGTGTTGGATAACTGGGGAGTGCGGCGTTATTTTAGGGCTGCATATAGACCAGGCGGAAACGGAATTGTGGAGCGGCATCACAGGACCATCAAGGCTGTAGCTGAAAGGGGCCGGATTTCACCGCCAGAAGCGTTTTTCTGGTATAATATGGCTCCAAAGTCCGGGCAAAAAGAGGAGTCAGTGCCGCAGAGGACAGTCGTCAAGTACGAGTGGCGGCATCCCCGAACTGCGCCTGTAGCCACAGAGGAAATGGAGAAGCAAGCGTCTGTGCGAGAGGAAGTGTGGGTCAAACCGCCTGACGCTCGCTGTACTACACGCTGGGGGAGGGGCATTGTGACAAGTGTCCAGTCCCCGAACAATGTATCCATCAACGGCATCCCTCGACACATCCTTGATGTGCGGCCGGCAGTGGTGTCATCAGAGGAAGAAGACAGCGACGTTGAGCCAAGTCGCGACGTTCACGAAGAGGCACTGCACATGTTGGTCGAGCGATTATGTGATGGGTTGACTAGTGATGATCGTGTAGATCAAGGGGGGCGTGTGGTTAGCAAAGTTACCCCAGCCAGGAATGGGTCCAGTAAGTGTGATTTGAGTTGTCCCCCTTTGCAAATTAGCTGTTTGGAGAATTTGAAAGCTAGATTGCTCTGGTTGGCAGTCAATTTGCATAGGTGGGGCAATAAGTAGTATAAAAACGGTACTATTTCCATTGAGCTTCTGAAGAGCGGTAGGGAGAGCAGAGTGAGGCTGAAAGAAGAGACTGTGAAATACAAAGAATTGTTCTTGAACTATTGGTTACCGATTGATTAACCACTGTGTTTTGCACCAGATTTTTTTTTATTTGTCTTCACAGATTGATAATAACTACTCTCTGAACGATACTTTATATTTCGCCTATAAATTGCAAGCACATGACTGAATATGAATATTCATGACTGAATATGAAGTGATACTTATTACGGATAACTGCACTATTCCGAAAGCACCAAAATCTGGTGCTCATCACCTTATGCAGTCTTCTGTTATATCTAAAATAAATTCTGTTCTGCTCTGAGATACATAACATGTACGTACAATCAGACTGTCAGAGTAGATATAGCAACAATATCAAATTCTGGCGATTCCGCACTCTCCACACTTCTTAAGTTGTGATCTCTCGTTCTACTATACATTAAGATAATATAAACGTGATTATAAAAAGGTCCGAGACAGGTGTATTTCATGGGTGGGTATGTGGGACTAACACCCTCGTCAAAAGTCTCCAAAGCAGTTTTTTATTGTTCATTATTTTTACTATCATGTTCACTGTATATTAAGACGAAAAAACACCCAGAGATAAGTGTTAATGAGACGGGAACAAATGGCAGCTAGGATCTTGATATAAGGTGGTTTTTCTAAACGGGGATTATTTTTTTGAAAACGTGTTAGTTGTCGTATTGCGACAAAATACATTAATCGTCTGTGAAACAATATTGTAAGTCGTTGATAAAAAATGTGTTTATATTTTTAACTTCACTAGTTGTTTGGAAATGACGATTTACATACGAATTAGTAGTCGATAAATTATTATCAATGTCTTCAACCGTATTCTAAATGTTTCCATTCACATTGTGTTTCAATATTTCAATATAGACTATTGATTAGGAGGTATATAGGGTTCAGGTGCATATCCCTAGGTTGGAATTTAATGAATTATCTTCTTTCTCAACATACGATGTGAAATCATTTCATTAATGCAATGTTGAAGCATTTGTACTAGGTTCAAACTCGTATTAAGCGAATGGTTTTTTAAATTTATTTTGCAAATAACATTTACAAAAATCAGATAATGTAATTCTACAATAATAGAATCACCATTCAAGTTATGCTTCTTTACAAACATACTGTCGGTAAAAGATATTGACAGATGCGGACCATGATCTTAAGGAAACATGCGGCTTTATATCGAATACATAGAGCTAAATTGAAAATTTCAGAATAATGTTCGTTCCTAGAAAGTGATATATATTGCTGCCGACTGATATTCAAAGAGTGACGTGTGTGTGGTATAGTTAATGGTAAACAATAAATATAGTATAAAGCTGCTGCACCATTAATAATTTATTGCATTGCCTCATCTGACATAATAGAAATTGAATGAAGTCACTACTACTTTATCTCTATTACTCTG
Organism: Sepiola atlantica; assembly: GCA_963556195.1. Classification (NCBI taxonomy): domain Eukaryota; kingdom Metazoa; phylum Mollusca; class Cephalopoda; order Sepiida; family Sepiolidae; genus Sepiola; species Sepiola atlantica. Next base: position 176,551,295 of record OY744523.1, on the reverse strand, counting down.
GATTCTTTCTCATACATTGTGTTATTGCTACTCTCTTTTCTATCTTTTATATTTCGTACAATAAGACTCATTTTCGTTAATGTACGCCCTAATTTTATATAACTTCATATATAAACTCATCTCCTTTGAGTACTGTGGGCCTTGAAGGATAGAGCCCCAATTTAAGAATTTTGGGGAGAATGAAGTTACACTTTAGTTAGTCTTAATTAGTTCCAGATTTACACCTACCCGTAGTAGAAATACTTATACACTTTCCAATTATATGTTTAATACAATTTGTTCTGAACAAGACACTAAACTTTCTCGCACACTTGGATAAGGAGTTTGCCTATACTTCACTACCACATCGGAATTAATATTTCTCAGCTCTTTACTTTTTTTGGTTTATCATATTTGACAACTCTATTTACAACTCAAGTATCCTTCAACTGGGTATGAGTCAAAACTGCATCCAATGTGGGATCTTTGGGGTGTGTAGGGTCATTAATACTCTCAGTTTGTTTCTGATCCAAAATTGTAGTACCTGTTATTGACCTGTATATGAGTTGGATAGAAAATATAGTTTCCAGTATTTATATTGATAAAACATACGGATACAAAAAAATAAATTAAAAACTAAGCGTATACAAAACAAAACATATAGACTTGTTAATTGAGGATACAAATCAATTTATTATTATTAGTTAAATCGAATCCACCCTTATACTATAATTACCAATTTGGATGACACAGTATCAATGCTGTTCTTAACCCCACAACCCACTGGATAACTCAATACACAATACATAGTTCTCAACTAATTAATTCAAATAGCCTCCTAATGCTAAACGTTCTCTTTCATTTTATCGTTTACTAGTTTGGCTAAAAAAACTTAGTTCAAATGGTAAAGAATTTTCGATTAGCCACTACTTTATCTACCCAGTGGGTCGGAGCTCCATTCAAAACGTCGAAGAATTTACTGTGAGTTTTATATTCCCTAGTAAGACTTACATGCAGTGTCGAATACTTAATAATTAATATTCTAGAGTTACTATTATTACTGAACCATTCTAATGATAACTATTTAACTGATAATTGAAATTCGAATATGCTTATTATCTAAATACGTGTCTAATTGTTCATGGCTTTTCCAGAATCCAACGTAATACTAATTCATTTGGTGCCGCTAATTGATTGTTAATTGCAGGAAAACGCATTTCCTTATTTTAAATGTAAAGAAAGATAAAGCAAAATTATTGGAATGCAATGTATCATATATCGCGGACCGATTCCAAAACTGATAGACTATTCTAGATATAATTAAATTAGATTTCTAAATATGTTTTATTACATCTTTACTGGTTCCCCATCTACATTCCAGGTCTAAGGCTAGATAGCAATTTACAGTTCCGGTGCCGACAATTCTATTGAATCCCATTCTTAATGTTTAGAAAATTATCCTTCGAAATGATTATATAGTAATATTCAAAATGCACAGATTGCATTTCTTTCTTTTTTTAAGCTAAATATATGTTCACTCTACCTACTATAGCACATTTGTTACTAATTAATTCCCGAACAAAATTTGATATCGTTGTAGGAGTTTTCTCTGCATTTAGATTAACTTTTTTCATAATTGAGCACGTATTGTTTCTGTACTCGTCCCTGAAGGTGCCACCAGTAAACCCAATATAGGTCCTAGTGTTGTTCTTCGTCTTTACATCGCATTCATACATCACCCTTACAATCCAAGAACCACCCGAAAAAGAACACTTCTTTGTGCATCTACAATTACCTTTGTGTTTTAATCACTGGCTAGCATTGTTGGTAGTTCTAGTGTTATAATTAAATTTATGTTATAAAATTGCATGGCTTATTTTAGTGTTATTATACCTAGTAATCGATTAAGCCAAGTTTTTTTAAAGTTAAAACAGATAACTTTACAGCATTTTTGTATAAGAATTCATGTTTCTTTCTACCCTTAAGAACATTTTTCTCCAGAATACTTGAAAATCCCTTTAGGATATTTGCCATTTTTTGCAACTTCCTTTTGCATAGCTTTTAAACTTAGTTCTTTTCTTGGATTCGCTAGCTAGCATATCTGTCCAATTATTCCTCTCGCTTTTCTCCACTATAGCCAAGGAAGTTGCAAACAATGGCCGGTTTTCTTACTTCAATTCCATTTAAGTGCGCTCCATCTACGTTTTGATTTCAGCATTTCACTTTTGGATTTATTTCTTTTTGAACACCTTCTCCATACTGCTCCTACGAAAAAAAGAAATTTTTTCGTCTTCTCGAAAATCTCCTCAACGGACACTTTTTCAACGGACAATTACCATCTGGACAAACCACATACCCTTTTTACACGAATTTTTTTCACCTCATTTTTAATATTTTTAATATTTTTCAAATATTTGAACTTTGGCATTTTCTACAGCCAACTTATCTATCTGTATTTCACCTCTGATGATAAAATTTCGATCTTTGAAAAGCCTTGGCTTAAGGAAAGAATAAACAAACACTGGTTTATAACAGAATACACCTTGAACAATCGAAATTTGAAATACATTTGGACATTTGAACATGCTTATCAATCTTATTTCTTTATAATTGCTCTATCTCGTATATTGAGCTTAACCTCTTCACTATAGGTCCTATTTATTAAAAGTTTACTTTTCGTTTATACCTGATTATATATATATATATATATATATATATATATATACATATATATATATATATATATATATATATATATACGTTTAAATGAAAAATAGAGAATAATTTTTTATTAATACATGGTGCATGTGTAAAGTTGTGGGGAGTCGAAATAATGATGGAGAAGAAACTAATTGATTCAGCTAAAGGCGAAAAGGATGAAAGATGGAGAAAAGAAAAATATTTAGAAGCTACAAAGTCTTCTCTTTGGGTTTCATTCTTCACGCCATGTTTTTGAACCCTTCAAAAAATATATGCGCCCGGCGGACGTTGACTTTTTAAGAGGTTTTCAAGATGATAAACAAATACATCAGAGAAATGCAAAGATATACAACAATATTTTGGACTTTCACTAGTACTTTTGTTATTTTTCTTTAAAACGATAAAATAAAAAACGGGTGAAAAACGAGTTAGAATGAAAGAGGGGTAGAAAGTGACATGAATGAAGCAATACCTTAGCCTACCATTCATTATGGCTTGAAATTTCACTATTGTAAGTGTTATATCCTAAATTACATAGGACATACTAAATTAAGAATACGCCGAGTGGTTTGCGTTTAACAGGGATCCGGTAGGAAGTAGAGACGTTTACTCTTCGCTCACTTCCAGATATGACTGCCCGTCTTATATACGTACTTTCGTATATAGTCAATACCTGATTATTTCCCTTTATGTTGGTTTCGTATTTATGCCAATCCTTACCTTTACAACACCTTCCCCTGAAGCTGAAATCTTCCTGATTTTAGCTTTAGTACCGTTTCCTTTTAGGATCAGGGCTTAAACGCATGATGATTTTCCTTTTTCTGGTGCTCTTCCTTCTGGTCTGCTTTTCCTGCGGTAAGGAATTCTGTCCACCCCGTATGGTATCTTCAGGGGATACATTCATGGTTTCAGGTATACATATAGGCTTTGGTATATCAAATGTATCACATAATGTTTCCATTGGAATTTCTTCTGTATTTTGCGAAATTCTGAAACGGATTTGATTTATGTGTCTTTTACAGATACAACTTGGATCTTGAATGGTATAAACCATGTTCCCAATTCTTTTCATAATGAAACCGCCCACCCAATGATTTTTTCCATTCTGAAAATTTTAAAAATACACTTTGTCCCCTGAGGAATAGCACTTTACTTTCAAGTTTTCTCCTTTAGAACTTTTCTTCTTCTCAGGTATAAGTCTATCGAAGATAGATCTAATTTTTCTAGCAAACATCAGTTCTGCAGGGGATGAATTAACATTATTATTTGGGTTCGGGTTTACCCTGTAGATTGGTAGAAATGTTTGTATAGTTTGCTCATCTGTGTCCATATTCAGGTTTTTCTTTATTGCCCGTTTAAATGTGTCCACAAAATTTTCTGCCAACCCATTTGACCTAGGATGGTAAACAGGTGTCGTGATATGTTGAATATTCATCGATTTGCAGAATTCTTTAAATTCGTGACTGTAAATGCTGTACCATTGTCACTTACTATGGTTTTTGGTACACCAAAACGGCTAAAGATTTCGTTAAGTGCATTTACAGTGTTCCTTGCAGTTGGATGTCTGGTTTTAAATATCTCTGGCCATTTAGAGAAAGAATCTACTACAATTAAGTAGAAAAAAACATTTAGAGGTCCGGCATAATCAATATGTAGACGTGACCAGGGTAGGTCCGTTTCCGGCCATGGCGTCGTTTTTACTGGCGGATCTCGGGCTGCTAACTGACATCCTTTGCATGCTTTGACACAGTTTTCTACTTCTTTGTCCATACCCGGCCAATATACGTATCCTCTAATTAAGGATTTCATTCTTGAAATGCCAGGATGACCTGTATGGAATTCCATTAATATTTTCCTTCGTAATGCCTGTGGAATTACGATTCTATCAGCATGCATAAGTACACCTTCACAAATTGAAAAAAATGTAGTTTGTCCTACTTTGTTACTTTTTTCCCTCAGTCCTAATTGACTTTTCATTTTCTTTATGAAAATGTCTTTTTCAGCTTCCTTTTTAATCTCTTCAAGGGTTATTGGAAGTTCACGTATCATATTACACATTGAACTTGTACATTCGCTTTCATCTTTAAGAGCAGCAATTACTGTCTCTTCGAAACTTTCGTTTCTTTTTGGAATCAACCTTGATAGTGGATCCGCGTGTCCTAACGTTTTCGATGACACATGCTCCATCTTAAACTGATAGTTTAAGAGAGTTACAGCCCATCGCTGTAGTCGATTTGCGGTATGCTTAGGAATGCCTTTCTTTGATCCAAATATCGTAATCACGAGTTTATGGTCTGTTTGCAATGTGAAGGTCCGTCCATGGAGAAATCGATTATACTTTTTGACTCCAAATATTATCGACAGAGCCTCTTTTTCAATCTGGCTATAGTTTTTCTCAGCTGCAACCAAAGTTCTTGATGCATGAGCGATTGCTTTTGTTGTTCCATCCTCATACTTATGGAGTAATGCAGCGCCAACGCCGTAATCACTGGCGTCCGTTGCTAGTACTAACTCCTTGTCTGGATCAAAATGCGCTAATGCCAAGTCTGATAGTAGACATTTCTTAATTTTTTGGAAAGCAGATTCACATTCCTTATTCCAACTCCATTTACTACCCTTTTTTAGTAACTCGTTAAGAGGAGCTCTCAAATTATGCACATTAGGTATGTATATCGCGTAATATTGAACCAATCCCAAAAATGATTGTAGCTTCGGTATTGAGTCTAGAGCAGGCATCTTTTCAATTGCTTCGGCCCGTTGTGGATCTGGTCTTCGTCCCTCTTTATCGATTATTTGACCAAGGTATCTGATCCTTTCCATAAAGAAATCGCATTTCTCCGGGCTCAATCTGAACCCAAACTCCTCTATTCTCTTAAATACTTCTCTGACGTGCTTCTTGTGTTCATGCAAATTGCTGCTCTTTATCAGGATATCGTCAAGTTATGACATTGAAAATTCCAATCCTGCGAACATCGTATCCATAGCCTGTTGAAACAGAGCAGGGGCGACCTTTAATCCGAACGGAAGTCTTTTTAGTTTAAAAATACCCTTATGCGTGTTAATGCACAGGTACTTTGAACATTCGTCATTAACTTTGATTTGCAAGTATGCATCCGAGAGGTCTATTTTGGAAAAAAAATTTCCTCCGTTTAGTTTTGAGAATAGATCTTCTGCCGACGGAAGGGGGTAATTGTGGTCCTGCAAACAATGATTAAGGCCCGTCGAAAAGTCAGCACAGACTCTTATTTTGTTATTCTTTTTCTTCACATATACCGTCGGACTTGCCCAATCCGTGTGGTCAACCTTTTCAATGACGTCTAATTGTTTAAGTCTCTCCAACTCCTTTTCTATTTCGTCAATCGATGAAAAACGTACATTTCTTTTAGGTTTGAACACTGGGGTGGCATTTTTATTCACCTCAAATTTTGCTTCTGTTTTCACACAGTATCCAAGTTTTTCGGCAAAAACTTTTGAGAATTCTGCATTTAAATCGTCCATGAAGCCTTCTATTTGGTTTGATTTCTCTGTGGTCAACCTATTACAAAAAGAATTAACCGGTCGTTGCCATAAGTTGGACAGGACAATCCAATCCACTCCAAATAGACTTGTGTTCCTTCCTGGTACTACGTACACTTTTGATTTGTGTGTTTGACCACCAAATGACACATTGCACCTCAGTTCTCCTTTGAATTCCAACCTTTTGCCGCACACACTCTTCGCCATCTTGCTGGTTTCTCTTAGTTCAGGTCGACCAACTCTTCTTCAGATATCTTCATCTATGATGCTAATGTCCGCACCACTATCCAAGAGTAATGTTACAGGATGTCCATTTATCTTTACATCGACATATTTACGCCTTTCGCAGCTTTTCTCTTTCCTTGTTCGAATCGTATTAACTTTGTCGGTCCTTCGTTTTTTTTCTTCCGGTTACAATATGTTCCCTTGTGGCCTTTGAATCCACATTCGTAACATATCCTTTTCTCGAACCAGCAGATCGTTTTGGTGTGTCTTGTACTTCCGCAGCATTCACACTTTTGGTCCTTGTACATTCTGGGAGTCTTTTGTTCCTGGGTCTTGTATGTTCTAGAGGTGTTTTGTCCTTTTTACATGTTGTATCCTGTAAACGCTTTTTTCTTCAATGCGGGTGGTGTCTCTTTTGATATTAATGAGACGTTGACACTCCTCGGTTACTTTTTGTAAAGTGACATTCGGGTCCGACTCCATAATTGTCAGGATCCGGGATCTGACATCTTTGTCCCTTGGTGCTGTGAGTCTTTGTACAAAGATTAAACATTTAAATACATCTGCCGAAATTTCATTTAATGATTCACATAAGCAATTTATAGTACATGCATATTCTAAATAGTCTTCGGATTCCGACTTCTGTAAATTTTAACATTTATATCTAGAATGAAAAAGGCTGTCTCTTTTATCAAATATTCTAGATAAGGTATTTATTGTCTCTTCAAAATTCACTTCCTCCGGTTTTTTGGGTAAAATTAAATTAGCATACTTGGTGTTTTCGTCCGTCCCCAGTTTTTGTAGTAACAGCGTAACTGTTTCTTCGTCGGTCCAGTCCGAACATCTTTTTGTAAAAACTGTTTCGTACCTTCTATAGTATGCTGGAAATGTAACGCCAGTATCGGGAGAGTAGTGAAATTCTGACAAAGAATTTGAAATACCCTCTGCAGAAAAATTAGTTTTCTTCCTATCTGTCGACGTTTGAATTTTTCAAAATTCTTTTGTTGCGTTAATATTTGGCGTTGAAGTATTTTTGTTTGCTCTTGTTGTGCCTCTAAAGTTTTTTGTGTCTATTCTTGCTGCTGCAGTAGCTGTTGTTGTAGCTGTTGTTGTTGCTGTTGTTGTTGTTGCTGCTGTATACTTAGAGTTAACGCCTTCGTCAACTCAGCCAATTGCTCCATTTTAGCTTAATTACAGTACAAAATATCTTTCCAAAGTTTACAACAATAATTTAAAAAAAAGTTCGTCAATATGCGTGTTCGTAAATTAGCAACATAATTTTTGCAAAAATAAATGTTTCACACAGTTTATACAATTTAACAACAGTCTTTTACTAGGTAAAACTTTTCAGAAAATAATTTAAGACAATAAAACGTTTCCAAAATTCGCACAACAAATAGTTTCAATTACTTTAGACAAAGCAATGAACAATTATTTTTCACAAAAATACGGCTGCAGTTGGGGGAGAGAAAAAAATATAACAATAATTTCTGAAGTTTTTAAAGAAAAAAAATCGTCAGCGTACTTTTTTCTTTCGAAATTCGTAATCTCACACTGCAGGTTTCGAATTAAGCTTGTGCTTCCCAAATATTTTTTCGTCAACATACAGATAAAGTTCAGTTTACCTTAAAATTGTTTCGAGTACAATTTTATTTTACTTTCCCGTTAGTTCTTACCGAAGAAATCCGTACTTTTTACGACTTTAGGTAGCAAAATTCGCACGTGTCGACTTTTTTTTCTTGCTGTCCTTGCAAATTTTCTTTAAAAAAATCATTGAATAGTACGGTTATTTATCTCTGTTAAGAGAAAAAAATATCCTCGTTCGCCACTGTTATATCCTAAATTACATAGGACATACTAAATTTAGAATACGCCGTGTGGCCTGCGTTTAACAGGGATCCGGTAGGAAGTAGAGACGTTTACTCTTTGCTAACTTCCAGATATGACTGCCCGTCTTTTATACGTACGTTCGTATATAGTCAATACCTGATTACTTCCCTTTATGTTAGTTTCGTATGTATGCCAATCATGACCTTTACAACAGTAAGCTTTATCAAAGTCGTTTCTCAGCCTTTATAATATTGCGTTTAAGAAAAATTTCGTACTCTGAATTAAAATACCGCTTTCTGATTCGAGAATTTATTTTTAAAAATAAAGATCATCATTGTCAATGACCTTTTGCCAACCACTCTCACACTTTTAACATTAAGCTAAAGCTCGAATCTCCGTGTTTCAATCGAAAAGTTCTCCAGAGTCTTATGAAATCAACTAAAATCGGCGATCCTAAAGAAATTAGAAAATCAGTAGAAATTCTTCCGTTGATTTTAAAACGCATGCATTTGTTAAGAAAAATTGCATTTGTTTTGAAATCTACGGGTCTTAACCGCTTTTACTCTGGCGTTTGTTAATGTAAGGTTACACATTATATAGTATAGTATTCCAAGTATGTCTCGCTGGTAAACAATCATGAGCCTTTCAATAAATTATTAACAAATTCAAGTGTTTTAAACTAACGAACGTTTTTCTACCGATTTTGGCATTTTGTTAGTTATCGAAGTAGGATAGACGTCGTCTGAAAATTGTAACACTCTATCAAAAGAAAAAAACACCCATTAATACGAGTTTTTAAATGTGACGAAAATTACCAACCAGAGATTAAAAATCAAAAATCCATGAGTTGCATTCTTCTCTTATTATTTAGTTTTTGTTTTTCCGAAATGGCAATTTTTGTCTACAAACAAATCATACCTGAAATACTTGAAATCGAGACGTCTGCCTTCAACGTGATGTTGTGGCGCGAACGGAAAGAGGTCTAAAAAAGATGCTATTTATTTTCGTTGTAATATAACAAGTTTTAAATTATAGTATTGTTAAGCATCTTCAAAAAGACTTTGTTTTTTTAAGTAGAACATATTTAGTAAGCTTCCTTTAGATAAATTCGAATGTATCATAATTCTGCAAAGCTGTAGATCTTTGTAGCTGAAGTAAACGAAGTTGTTAGCGGTTTAAGACTAGGACGGACACAATTTTCTCTTCTCTATACCGGCATATAGTTTGTTTTCTGACCATGCGCAGTGTGATATAAATTCAAAGCGCATGGCAGATAGAAATGCCATTGGGTGTACGGGATTCCGGCCTATGTACCAAGTCATGCTGACAGAGACCACGTATTCGGAGGAAATGTCCGATCTTTACGAAAATGTAAGATTCTTTGCTCTTGATTGTATCATAAAAGTGCAAAATAAGGTTTAGATCGAATATTAAATATACATTTCAACGTTAAGATATAAATGAAATAAAATATATATTTAGCAAGAGTTGAATAAAGATGTTATTAGCATACGAATTAAGTACGATTTTAGTAAGGCTATATATATACACTCTTATAATATCTTGTAAATACAAATAAAGATTTCTCAATATTCGGTGAATCGATCATTCAAAGTTTTACACAAAAGCTGACTTGTTTTGGCAAAATCGTTGTGTTTGTTTAGATTACACCGTGCATCGTTGTTCGTTGTTATTAATGCTTAAAAAAAAGATTTATTGAGTGATCTATCATAGTAGCCTTTTTCTGCAACTACAATTGTGTGTCGAAAACGCTAAACCGACTATAAAAAGGACTTATGATATGATTCTCCGCTACATGCACCTCTTCTGGTGCTATTACCGCCAATATATTTCGCCATATTGATACTGTGACAGGATTCTAAAATGGCCCATTACCAAAGGGGAAAGGAGAACATGCTGGTATTTCCATGACTGTCACTGATAAGAATTTGAGGAACAATGGTCGTCAGCGCTGGGGTAGACCTGGACAATCAATCAAATCTATTTTGATTGAATAGAAGTCATTCTTAGGACCATAGCTTTACTATTCACACCAACAAAAATATACAGCTTTATCATTAGATAGCTATTTCCTCCGGTCAGTTAACATTGAATGATTTTAATAAATAACTTGTTGCTTAAAGTCTAACTGCCCGATCTTTGGTAAAATTGATTCCTATCAAATCAAAAAAATTGAGTTTTATTATCAAGCTATTATGGTTAGATTATGAATAACGGATTGTCTACTATACATCATGTAATAAAAGAATAAGAACGGTCCCAGTGACCTTGTCTGTGCGTAAAAGAATGGCGTTTTCAGAGTGCATCCTGGAGTGAGCTGACATCGGGGTCAGATTTGTAGATGTAGGTGCAGAAGAACAAGACTCCAAGTAATATGCGGATGAGATCACCTGCGGATGCGACATCATGTGGGACCAGCGCGAGAGAGAATAATCACATTTTAAAATGAGATAGTTTTGGAAGCTAAAAGCGGGCGGTCGCTGAAAAACATATCTTCAAACCCACAACAATCTGAGAATCGCATGCGCCGATCTAGCGGTTTATCTGTCTATCTGTCTACCAATTTATTAACATGTATATATATATATATATATATATATATATATATATATATATATAGATCGCTTTCTGTATATCGATAATTAAGTCTAAATCTAACTGAATCTTTTCATGACGAAGTGTACATTACTCAATATATTTTCTCTCGATAAATCTCCAGTTTTGATGTGTGTCTTATCTTAATTATTCATTTCGGTAACGCAATAAAGAATTTATTTACACAGATACAAGCAACGCTGGTCCTAACCAAAGGAAACGACGGCATGGCAACGGAAGAAAAGGAAGAAAGGAACGATGAAGAACAAGATGTCGGCGAGAAAACGCTGACGACGAGAAGATACGTAAGAGCGACGGGGAAATACGCGACGCGAATATCAGGTTACGAAACGACGACACATCCATGAAGAGAAAAAGAACGAAGACCTACGCACGAATATATCTACATCAATGTATATATATATATATATATATATATATATATATATATATATATATATATATATCGTCGGGAATTAGCTTCCTGCACTCGAGATTGCGTAAGCATGAAACATCGATGTTTGTAGGTAATAAGTAATTAATATTTATTCATAAATATTATCATATGGGCCCCTTTACTAAGGCTGGGCACTCTGAGTGAATTTAATAACACGCATTACTACTAGCTTCATTGCGAGATAAAACACGATTTGTTGTTGATCACTGTTCGCCGCTTGCTGTAAATACTCACCGACTTAATATTTACAAAGTTAAATTCCCTCTAAAATTCCAAGCAAATTTCTGGTGGTCTACTGCGATTCCGTGGTGATTGGTAATCGGAATTAGCTTCCTGCATTGAAGATTACGTAAGCATGAAACAACGATGTCTGTAGGTAATAAATAATTAATATTTATTTAAAAATATTATATATATATATATATATATATATATAATCAAATATCTCTGTGATTACTTCACTATAAATGCGAAACGTAATCACACGCGGTGACATCGCGTATTTTACGAAATAATTTTAATTTTCTGAAGATTTTCTTATTTGCGCAGTTTGAATTTGTATTCAGATGCAAAGAGAGGTTAACTATTACTACACTTCTGATGATCGAAAAGTCGTAAGACTGCATTAAACATTGTAAGTTAAGCAACATTGATTTGCCATTGTTATATTTACATTTTATCTATGTATATCTATCTATCTATCTATCTATCTATCTATCTATCTATCACTCTATCTATATATATATATATATATATGTATATATATATATATATATATATATATATATATAAATATATGTATAACTATATATTGCTCTATCTATATATGTACATATGCTATATATAATAAACCATCTTAATTGGCCAATGTCCCAAGAGAGTTTTGCGTAAGTCGCCACCGGACGTAATCAATGCGCGATCGAATATTAACTTCTAATTGGATATGGCAATCCGTTTCATCTTCTCTTTAAGGAAAGTATTTTTGTTATTCTCAGAACTTGATCAAACACTCATTGAAAAACCTGTTATTTGTAAAATTTATAGCATTATTATTTCTCGGAGCTTTCTTTAGCCGAGACCTCTGTTGTTTCTCTGAAGTCTTTCCGCGTGGTCTTCTCGTGGTCCTTCCCGTAAGTACCCGATGTCTTTCCAGAAAGATTTCTAACTAGAAAAACATCGGAGAAACAAATGCCAACACCAGAATCACATGATTCACATGAAAGAAGAAAGACTTCTCAGCTATACAAGACTTTCATCTCATTCTTCAATTATTAGTTTATGAATCTCTTGGAGTTCTCACAACTGATATTGATCGGTGGATTTCCCTGAAATCTGAGTTACAGCTGATTTCCTAAATATTCCAGTATTGTCCATTTGCTTTTATTCTCACCCCAGTGAACGATTTATTGTGATGCGCTCCTTAAGTAAGTTGTATGATCTTTTATGGTCGAAACATACCATAGCATAACACCGAATAATTAGGGAATCTAGCAGCAGAAGCGGGAATTAAAATTCAATTACTGACAAGAACTGAGACTATTAAAATATACTTGCGCTCGTATTAAACTCCAGATATTTTTATTTGTTACTACTAACATATTTCATGCTCTAATCGATAAATTATTGATTAATATTTTGTATTTTGTATTGAATTAAAGTATTATGTGTGTGGCACACACAAAACACACACACATGCCCCATATATATATATATATATATATATATATATATATATATATATATATATATATATATATATATATATATATATATATGAAGATCAAGATACTTGATATAAATAAAAAACCTATATTGTCTCGGGAACGATCGTACACAAACTGTCGCTAATGTAAACAACTTTGAGGGTACATAAAAGATCCTATCGTAATTAACTTTTCCTAAGATCTACATATTATATATATATATATATATATACATATATATATATATAATACGTATGTTGTTAATATTTATATATATATATATGTATATATAATTATTAATGACAATATATGTATCAGCATATAGCACCAGATTCTTTTACTTTGTAGTCGCCTTAAAAGATTCAGCTCAATGCTTGTAAATTATTGATAACAGAGCAAAATTACTTTTGAATCCTTATAATACTTTTAGAAATAAAATAAAGAAATAAATGTTTAATAGCCCCCTTTGGTATTTTGGAATCATGTTTTGGTAACTGAAAGATATCTTCGCCGTGAGTGAAAAATCTCCCCTTAGTTTTGCATTTAATTAGAAACTTACTACTTTAGTTAATAATTCTGGGAAATTAAGCTTATCTTAATATTGATGGAAAAGATTTATTAGTAAATACTATATATCTTCCACTAAAACACCGAAGTATAATAATTTTAATAGTTGCTTAAATGGACAGCTGACACCATGAAACTAGCTCTAAAATGTGGAACTTGAATGAGTTTCGTACCCAAATGACCTAAATAGACATTGATGTAACTTTAGTAAGGAAAAATATCTTCAATTGAATTAGAATTTTCATAAATAAATCATAGAACTTATTAACTATTTTAGGAAATATTATTGAATTAAAATTTATAATTGTTCGCACAAGTCTAAGGATTTACTAGCTTTGAAGAAAAAATTCAAAATGGCGTATTAGTGAGCTTTCCCACGTGTGAGTTTTTTGCTCTCTCTTTTTATTTTGTTGTTGTTTGTTTTCACCCTAAAATGAACTAGTGTAGGTTTTTTCAAGACACTTTAATACAATAACTTTTTACTCTTTGTGATTTTTTTCTGATCTTTTTGCAGAGACGATATTGACATAAAAATGTTGTTTATATGTGAAAAAATAAAAATAATAAAATAAAACCATGGTTATTGGAATATAGTATAAATTACTTATATATATATATATATATATATATATATATATATATATATATATATATATATATATATATATAATTGAAAACCTTTATAGGAGAAAAATGATAAAGCTAACTATTTGATTAAGTTCCTAATATTTTTGTTACACCTTTTTCGTCAATATGGTCACGTGTATGTTTGAGAATTACAAAAAATGACATAAATACAGAAATAGAAAATTACAAATTCAACACATTACTTTAAGAGTGAGGAGTCAACATCTCCTCTTAAGAAACACACACACACACACATATATGTATATATATATATATATATATATATATATATATATACTGCTAAAAATCTAGAGAATGCCCATTAAATGGAAATTGCATACTAAGTAACGTTATCTATGCCTGTACTGTTAAACAATTCCCTCCAAAGACCATTATTAAATTCCCCACTCACCCTACATCTCTCCCCTATCTACAACCCCCTGTATCAAACGAAAGGCTAAATAACACCTATCACACAAACCAACAACCCCCGCTAACTAATAATGGATTTGGTCTCACCCCTCAAAGTATCTCACCTTCTTCAACTAACACTCCCGACTTAAGTTTGGCCCAGAATTTGAGCATACAAACCCAAAACATTCCCGATACAATAAATAACACAAATACTATAACAGCAACCCTATACAAAATACATACTTATATTGAAGTAAGTGCCTTCCCCATTAAGAATCGAATCTCAAACTATATCTACTCTTTCAAACACAATAATCACAATGCCACTAGCACTCTTTATCCAATCTAATAAAAGGCTTTAACAGTAAAAACACTCCCTACTCCAGACGTTCGACTATATAAAAAGGTATAATTCCTACACTCCAGGATCCACCTTCTGCCAACTATGTACACTAGAAACATTTATAATAGCTACAGCATCTAAAAGCTTAACTATTCTTAACTCTAAAAATTAGCTCATCTCTAATTGCAGGCACAAACGGAAATTTAAATACATTAATTTCATTACTCGATCTGACACACCTCCTCCCAGCAAACAACCCCTTTCTAGCATCAGACACATTTTTAAATTCTATAATTTGTTAATTTGTTAATCTAACATTCTTAACTTCTCCAACCTTACAAATAACCATTCCAATACCATAACATATCTTCCCCAGTACACCTAATAACTATATAAACCCATAGCATTTATTGTAAATTGAGAACTAACATTACTCTTCCTACACCCTTCCGATGCTTAACCGCTCTAACTTCAATACATTATTCCTACTAAACACTATAGCTCCTATTTCCTCTGCTTCATTTTCCCTTCTCCCTTTTTGTTCTTCTATTTGCTAACCTTCGCATACACGTATGACCAAGCCTTACCCGCATACACTTTTCCATTGCTTCTTATGCTTTTTATTTTACCTTCTTTTTTTCTCCTTTGTGTCTATTCTATCGACCCTGTATATAACTCTCTCTACCAACAATATCCTCCTCGTAGATTCCATTTATCTCACATTTAACTACGCTCCTTGGTTACTCATTCAATTGGTACATCTGCTTTCCCTTATGAAGCTATGTATAACTTAAACGCACCGGCATTTAATTTAAGTTTACTTGATTCAACCCAATCCTACCCCATAATACGTATAAGAGAAATCAATTGTAACAAGCAGTCTAACCTTATCCCCAAAATTATCCACCAACCCTAAATTTTAATTTGATTGAGTTGGACAGGCTTAATGTATAACTATACATTGAGCTTGTCTTACTTAATTATTTAATTATTCAATTACTTAATCATTTCATTATACATTTGGGCTTGCCTTATTTAATTATTTATTTATTTATTCATTTAATTATACATTTAACCTACTAGGAACCCCTTTAAACCTTTTAGAATATTTAACTAGTAAATGCTTATCTTTGCCCTACTTATTACATGTTAAACATTTGAACTACAGATGCCCGTTCATTGGAACTCTTATCTCCGCCACGGTAACCCTTTTAAACTTTCGAAATTATTTTTGTCTTCCGCTCAAAATCCGTTTTAACTACGGCCCCCTTCTTTTCAAATAATATATACACTCAATGACCTGAATCTTCACGTATGGCCAACCCCTACCCGCATCGGATCTAGTACCTACCAACAATACCTTTATCACTAGAACCCTTCCTCCCCCTCTCTTTTTCCCTTCCAGCAGCAGCCATGGCTCTTTAAACTAACCCTCCCACCTTCTTCCCTCATGCTTCACTTCTCCGTATTTCCAACCCACCTCCTAAATGGCCTCGTTTCTAACTTAAGAACGTTTTCTTAGAATCGCTTAAACATTTCACTACTAAAGTCATTTGTATACGATTAAACTCCGGCCCAGGAAGTATTTTTAAAATGGACCGATTTCTCATATTAATTCTGTTTTAGTGCGCTCTATCTACGATTTGAACTCAACATCTCACTATTTCTTCTCCATCTAAATCTCCTTTCATTGGACACCTTATCAACGGACAATTACCATCTGGAAAAACCCATATCTTTTTTACACGAACTTTTTTCACTCTAAATTTCTTAATAGTATTTTTTTAAATGTTTGAATTTTGGCTTCTCCACTGCCAACTTATCTATCTGTATAATTCCTCTGATGATAAGATTTCGATCTTTGAAAAGCCTTGGCTTAACGAAAGGATTAAAAACAATTTAATTACAGGATATACCTTGCATTGAACAATCGAAGTTTGACATAAATCTTGACATTCGTACATCTTTATCACTCTTCTTTCTTCTATCTTTTATATATATATATATATATATATATATATATATTGTAACTCCTGTAGTTCTCTTAATTCACACTACTTCGTATGCCTAAGTTAAAAACTTGAGATATTTAGATTTAATGAAGGAGATAAACTTATAAACAAAAAACACGAAACCTCACTTAACTGTAGGCACAATGGATCACACCTTAGTAAATTACATATAACCGCTTGAACGAATGCTACTTTTGAAAAATAAAATAAAAACTAAAACCTATTCACCTTAACATGCCCCATCATTCTATAGTCTACTTAATTCCCTAGAATTAATTACCACCTCCAACTATATATATATATTTATATAGTATACACTCCTTTATTTATACAAACAGTATTTGTTACACATGTGTATACATGTTTAAGCTGCGATCTATTTCGGAATTAAACTTCTTCGAGCAATCTTAGAGAGGGAGAGAAGGGGAGACAAAAAGTGAGAATTTGCTACTTATTTGCGAAGTCTTCGGATAAAACATATTTAAATGGTATTTTATACGCTACATATTTAAATTCGTTTGTTTTTTACTCGTGTATTTTTTACGTCCGTCTCCTGTTTTAAAGGTGACTCTCGCATCCATGGATTCCATTACGCTCGAACTAGCAAAAACAATATGAACTACATTTTCCAGTTTGGAGGCAAATAATATTCCGTCTTTTATAAATGTATTTATGAGGACTGCTCCAGCATGATATGCTCCACAGAAGTGTTAATATACCGCGGGGAAGACGGACTGAACAAATATACGTTACGCATCCTTATTCCCGACTATTCAAATTATTCCTGTGATTTGTATTTGTAGTGCTACTTATATAAAAGAAAGAAAAAAGTGTACTCTATAAATCTTCGAATTCTTTGCAACTTCCTGGTCGAATCTTTGTCGTATTGGAACGCCGCAATTAGCGTCAAATAAAACTGTCCTTAAACGACTCAGTCGTTTTTTATCGCCCGGCTTAGTGCATCGCTATCAGGAAAAAAAGAAAAATGGCCGATTTCTAATTAAGGCGTCGCCTGTGGATTTTATCAATCGTACAATGTAACACGGAGTATTACTACAATGCAGTTAATGTTAGGCAAATGCAATGATCGCTTTTCAAGATATGAACAAACGCTAATACTCAAAAGCGAATGACGAATCGCTATAAGATAAGTCTGTTTTGATCCACCCATCTGTCTGTCTGTCTCTGTTTCCCTTTTACTCTGTCTGTCTGTCTCTCTCTCTCTCTCTCTCTCTATATATATATATTATCTAGTCGTTTCATATTATTTGTTGGTATGTTGTGTCTTATTTGGATCATGTTGCACATTTCTGGTTCCCCGGGTATTGCTTTAATACGTCAATTCTATTGTTGACCCCTTCCTTGTACAATTGTGACTAGTGATCGAATATTTTGCTTTGTTTCTTCCTATCCGTCTTACTATATATATATATATATATATATATATATATATATATATATATATATATATATATATATATAGGCAGCATATTCCCTTGCAGGCAAGTATTGTTTAATATGAGACCCAACTTATGCTTATATATCCTTTGGTAGATCCTTTCAGTAGTCCAAATCGGAATCTTAGTTTCTGAGGGGAATTAGCTGATGAATTTGTCATAGTTTTTATTTGTGTCCCGAGTATTTTCAGACCCTGAAGATAGACCGGGGTGGGCCTGAATGTACTTGGGGCACAAATCAAACTAATGGAAAATTCAGCAACCAATTCCCCTCCGAAACTAAGATTCTGATTCGGACTATTGAAAGCATTTACCAAAGGATATCCAGGCATAAGTTGGGTCTTATATTCAACAATATATATATATATATATATATATATATGTATATATATATATATATATATATATATATATATATATATATATAAATAAATTTTTCGTGGTACACAATTTGATAACGGCGAGGAATACGGACGTTTGGGACATTTTTGGGAGGGTAGAATGAGATTAAACAAATATAAAAACGAGAGAAAACGATTTTACAGGACACTGTGTTAAATTTTACTACAAGACAGGCTCGTTTAAAAAAAAACCCAGGACACTTTTATACATCAGTTCGAATGTGAAAAGGCTCCATCCAAATGCAGAATTCAGAACTGGGTGGACCACTTCGAGAAGTATGGGACGTGGAGAACCTCAACGCTGTCAATAAGAACCGTACATGCCACTCGGGACGCCCCAAGAAGCAGACAGTCGAGCTGGTCGAAAATGTGAGAGAGTCTCTCCAGGAGAGTCCGAAACGCTCTGTGCGTAAGCGAAGTCAGTCCCTCGGTATCTCCCGTGAGACTTGCTGGAGAGTGCTGGTGAACGATATCAGGGCTTACCCATACAGAATACAGACGCTGCAAACCCTTACAGCCTCAGACAAGAAGCAGAGGAGCGCTATGCTAGTCAAGATGCTCGATACGATCGAGGAGACACCAGGTTTTCTTAACCTCCTTTGGACCTCAGATGAAGCACACTTCCATCTTGACGGAAAGGTTAACTCCAAGACAAATGTCTTCTGGAGGTCCCCCAGACCCAATGAAGTAGCCACCAAGCCCCTGCACTCTCCTAAGTGCACAGTGTGGGCTGCAATCTCGGTCAGAGGCATCATCAGACCAATCTTCATCGAAGAATCTGGCGCAGCAGTGACAGTCACCAAGGAGCGGTACGTGGAGCTCCTCAAAACCTTTAAGAGTGAGCTCCACACCCTCTACCCGTCGCTCATAAGCAAGTTCTGGTTCCAGCAAGACATGCAAGTTCTCACACCTCAAACCTGTCTCGAGATTGGCTGAAAGAGAACTTCGGAGGCCGAGTGATCAGTCTCAAGACTAATTTTGAGTGGCCACCCCATAGCCCGGACCTAAGCTCCCACGGATTTTTACCTTTAGGGCTATCTTAAGGACAGAGTGTACGCAGGGAAACCCAGAACCATCACGGAACTCAAGGAAGCCATCATAGAGGAGATAAGAGCGATTCCCAATTCAGTCTGTAAGAACGTCATGGACAACTTCGTTCTGCGCCTCAAGAAATGCACGGAGCTTAATGGAGGCCATCTAGAACACATGCTGTAGAACGGAGTAAAAAAGGTCAAAGACCCTAGTGTTTTGATGTGATGTTTTGAATATAATAAACTAGTTATGACCAAAAATTAATTTCATTCGGACGAAACACTAAGAAACGGGGGCATAATTAGAGTTGGGCCCGTTTTGTTTTGGGTCACCCTGTATATACATATATATATATATATATATATATATATATATATGTGTGTGTGTGTGTGTAAAACATTAATTCCTCACTGTTTTTTATTACCCCACTTCTATAATTAAGGCAATATGTGGGTTATTTTCGCTATGTTAGCTTTATGTAGGTATATGCAAAGGGAGTATAGAATTTAACAATAAGTATTTTTTATACTATATTTATATAAATAAATATTTCCCTGAATTTCCGTTTTTTTGGAATGTTATAAAGGATGTGTTAGGGAAATAATAATGGCACAACCGTACATTTGAAAATTCAAATATTTAAAATTCAACTTATATTTTATCCATGGAAATTAGACAGAAATTCATTGAATTCTAATCTCTTCTTAAGACCACTAAAGCTTATAGACATTTTAGAAAATCAAAATCTTGTAATTCATGTTCATTAAATTTCGAATAAAGATTCTAGACATAAGGTTTAGCAGAATTATAGCGTTTTTACTCTTTGTAAGAGGACATAAAAGTGATGCAAATCTATTTTTCCGTTTAGGAAACTAATTTATCGTTTATGTGATCGTTTCACGTTATGTGTCGTAGTGGAGGTAACATGTGTTTGTGGATAATTATATTTTACAAAGGAAGCATAGTTTCCATATAAGCCCAATCACATTGGTAAAAGAAATCAGTATTAAGATGAATACGTTTACGTAAAAAATAAGTGAATATGTTCAATTACTAGTATCGAAAATAAAAATACAGATATAAATAAATAAAATGGCAACATCTATAAGTGAAATACATTTCTTCAACTATTACTATCGGGGTTCTTAGCTCAGTGGTAACGCGTCGAACGTTAATATCTCGGGTCCCAGTTTCGAATCTAGTTAGGTATACCCAAACTAGTGCGTCCTAGACGAAACACGTAAATTGTATATATATATATATATATATATATATATATATATATATATATATATATATATATATATATATATATATATATATATAAGAGAATAGTGCAGTATCAGTGCAGTTCCAACGAGAGAAATGTATGTAAAAGAATAAGGCTACCAACATTTGTGAAAAGTTTTTTTCAACATTTGGTTATTATTTTGTTATTTTCATTATTTTAGAATTTTATATAACGCGTTTCAAGCGGTTGTCCGCTCTCATCAGATATGTAACTCCATTTGAAGATATGTCTTTGTATTCGAAAGAGTGCTGTTTGATTTGAGGAAATCTGTTATGGTTTGGCGTTTTTTGCGCATGTTTGGGTTGTGGGGGGTGTATGTGTTTTTATATTTTTATATTTTTATATTGATTATTTTTATTTGTCATTATTTTCTGCTTCTTTTGTGTGTTTAGTAATTACGTGTGTTTTTAACCTTGAATTTATCGGTCATCTTCATAGCTTGAAGTGTTTGGATTTTATTTTGAAATTTGTTATTATTTAAATTCAATCTAGCATTGAACAGATCGTTACTCAAACTAGACACCATACGGACCGCACTTCTATCAACCTTTCCTTACTTCTATGTATCCATCTATCAAACCATACGCCCGTGTGTGTGTGTGTATGCAGATATATGTATGTGTGTGCGCTGGGTGTGTGTGAGTGTGTATGTATGTCGCACGCACACATACACACACACACACACGGGCACACCAACCAATTCGGCGACAGGGCAATAAAAAATAATAAGTTTTTAGAAGTAAAAAAATAATAATTATTATTACTAACATATGGAGATGAAATTAAAACCAAATGTATAAGTGGGGAAATATTGGGTACTTTGAGGCGTGAATATATAAATAATAAAGATTTATGAAAAAACATCTAGAGAGACATATGGATATATTTTTCATCAAACTTAATTGATTCTGGATTAATTATGATTATGTAATAACATTAATAATGTCATCATATAGTACAATGTCTGACATAAATAAATAAATAAAAGGATTCTGTATTATGATCTTTAACAAAATACGGTGCACATAGCCTGCAAATAATCTCCAGAAATGAGACATGGACTACTCTGTGTAGCTTAATTGTCACAAAAATATTTTCATACTATATATATATATATATATATATGATTAATTTTGTTTATAAATGCAAGTACATGATCTGCGAGACTGTCATGGCGATGTTATCGATCAACAGCTGTTTAAATCTGAGCTATCATCAGAAAGAATAATAATATGATCGTTCCCTTAGGTCATACTTGAAAAGAATGAAGTTGGAGCCAATAGAAAGAAAGAAAATAAACGAAATTATAAATTTCAGATTGGAAGCCTACCTGGCCAGATTTGAAACCTCTGAAAATATAAATGTAATGCAAACTCATTTTGTGAATGAAGAGAAGAAACAAAAAAGAGGTCACATTGTCGTTCATCATGTACATTTATGTATAAATAAAAATAACGATATATATAGGATCTATATTTGATATTGAGCACTTTTTATATGAATTTTTCTGATGATTATACTGTTGATGTTTATCTTACCTTAAATAAAGTTTTCTTCTTAGGCTTTTCTCGTCTTCCTTTCTTCTGTTTAGAATTGATATGCTTTTTAAGTTTTTGTAAATTAATAATTTCTCTAATGATCAGCTATATTAAAATAAAGACAATATATTTTCTTGCCTTAGCTGTGAAACGCGCGTAAGATATAGAAACATGTTTTAAAAATAGGAAAAAAAACAAATGCAAGTCAGAAAATGAGGAAAGAGAGAAAAATAAAAAAAATATAAATCATTATAGTGGATTGATTTTTTTTATTGGTCATTGGAATATGGATACAAAGTATATATGTATATATATATATATATATATATATATATATAGCATGCATCACGAGTTATTTCAAATAAACAATCGATCGTAGGTTATACAATAGCTAATACATTTTCTATTTAAAAACTATAATTTACCATGTTTGTTTGCTCGATCTTGTCATTCTGAATACAGGATAAAATACGGTTATTCAATGCTTTCTGTCGCTAGCGAAGGTTCTGAAAACACGGGATAAACACAAAGCACCTGTTGATGAAAGCTACTGGCCATTTTCTTGTGTTTGAAAAAAAACACTGCCTGTTGCTAGCATTTGTTTTAGGGGAATAGAAGTTGTTCTTCATTATTTGTTTAGGCAGATATTCTTACAGATAGGATAGCTTGGAGAAGTGGTTTTCATTCCCCGGCATAGGGGTACATCTACGTATTTGACTGGGAAAACTCTTTACTTTTTTATTGTTTGCTCAGTGTGAATATCTTCAAATTTCAGCATTGCTAGATACAGGTAATATTGGGATGGAACCAATCTTCATTTAGCATAGGTGCGAGCATAACGTTATATTTTTCTGAAAACTGCTGTTATCGTCGTATCAACCAAACAGCGGTGTTATCTGACATTTGTAACTTCCAAAGACACAGGCTCGGGATAAGCCTTGTATAACTATAAGCAGAAGACAAAATAGGTTTTTAACCAAACAAATAAATGCCCCTGATAAAAATTCTCTTAAAGCAGTTAGTATTTTAAGCTCTCAAGATATTTGATTTTTTGCATTTACATTTCTGATCTTTGAGTATTATTAACTACCGTGAGCTGCCTTAATTTTCGTTTACTCTCGCCCGTCAGTGTGGTATTCTTTCCGCATAGGTGGTCACTTTGTTTCGAGAATAATAAGACGTATTCCGTTCTTGGAATTAAGTTAAGTAACCTAGAAAGTCCATAAGATTAACCAAAATACTTTATATTAACATTCATTGCTAAATTAAGAAACACCGAAAATGTAATTAAAATCGGATAATTATTTGATATTTAAGCGTTTCTTTTTTAAATCAGGGGTTATAATATTTTAGGGTAAAAAAAATACTTTCACTTCATTTCTAAATGTATCGATGAAGAAAGTAATACTACTCTTTATATTATCCGCGTGAATAACATAGATTAAATAGTCCGATAATTATTTTGTGTTGTCCACATGCGTTTTTACGTTGTATATGAATGCACTATGCACATTAGCGGAGAGCGAGCGTTAATCCTTTCATTAAACGCTCTTAAAGACATTGAAAGTTATTATAAACTTGCATCAACATAAGATGAAGTATACAGAGAGAGTAACATACATAAAGTTGTTTGTAAAAGATGATTAATTTGTTTAGTTAATTTTAACATGGCTCAATCCCAAAACGGGGACTACTTAGCATATTTGATGTGTGATTAAAATAAATATGCGTTAGGTAAATACACGTTGACAAAAACAGATTTAGGTTAATATATGGTGGCTGTCTTCTCGTTTTAGAGCATGACCACTTTTTCCCGTATCAATGTATTACTAGTGTAAAACCTCACGCTGAAAAGAGCAGATGTGGCTTTTTAGGCCTGCTTAACTTTTACAGACATACCACAAATGTGGCATGTGTTGTGATAATCTGCTCGGATGAAACATTTGAAGCCACTTCTTGTATGCGCTTAATTTTGAAGCACATGCATTCGTTGGCGATTCAGCAAACCGGCACGTGACACGGTTACATAAATTACAGGCTTGACATATTAGCTGTACATAACACACACAAACCGCCGTAGATTGTTAAAGGTTTATGATTGAGGCAAGCGGCACATATATTTAGTATCTATATAAAGATCATATACTCAAAAAGTACAAGAATATTAACAGGATTATAGTAGACGACGCTTGTGCGAGACGACGACCGCTCTACGATTATCGGTAAATATGCATCCGGTGACAGACCAAAACGTTTGATTACCAGAAGTCACGTCAATCGCAGGTGTTATATCGGAGTTTTTCTTCTCTTAAATGGCTGCTTTCACGAAATCTAAAGAGGGAATCCATCTTAGTATACTTATTGAGTATATATATATATATATATATATATATATATATATATATATATATATATATATATATATATATATATATATATACATTTTATATCGTTTCTAGTGATCAAAAGTTAAAAATAATAATTATAAAAATTATAATAAATAAAACAAACGTTAACGATTGATGAAAATATCCGTTAGAGACGCTGTAAAGGACGTCAAATATGCACCTTTTCATTCTGTTTTAGTAATCGAACGTTGAAAATAAACATCGTTGATAGCACTAATAAGGATCGATAAATATAAAGACATTTTGGCGTTGCACCATTGAACAAATGCTGAAGAAGAAAACCCTTTAAAGATGAGGTGGAGAACGTAAAAAATATGTACCTTTCCTATGTTGTTTTTCTGCTTTATATATATGCATTTGTGTGTGTTTAATACTGTTCATACCTTAAACTGGAGTATGTAGACATGAAAACGTTATATATATATATATATATATATATATATATATATATATATATATATATATATATATATATACAGATTTAGATTTTCCACTTGGAAGATAGTTTATTCAGTGAACACTGGGATTAGTCTAATTAAAATGAGCTGGATGATACTCAATTACAGGGTACAGAACATTCATACGTGTTTTTTTGAAGATTTACCAAAATATTTCGTTCACGAAATCATTCATCACAACAAAATATTTTTTTACTTTCAAAGTTTATTTATTTATCAGATTTTTCAAGGTTAAAGAGTTTTTTCCCTATATATATATATATATATATATATATATATATATATATGTATATACACATAATTTGGTTATCATGATTTTTCGAGACGAATGCATTTGTCAAGTTTATATTAGCGAACATTTTGCACGTTTTCAAAATATCGAACAATACAACACGAAATGCACTTAATAATTCAAGATTTCAATAGTCATAATAAACAACAGCGAACCTATTTTAGTTGTTTTCATTTTGAATTTTATATCGCTAACTTTGTGTTTGATATACTACGTCTGAAATACATCAAATACACACATTACTTAAGATTCTGAATTGTTTACATTCTGTTT
Organism: Sepiola atlantica; assembly: GCA_963556195.1. Lineage (NCBI taxonomy): Eukaryota > Metazoa > Mollusca > Cephalopoda > Sepiida > Sepiolidae > Sepiola > Sepiola atlantica. Next base: position 176,525,156 of record OY744523.1, on the reverse strand, counting down.
AATAATAACAATAAGAAAAGTGTGCATTAATTATTGATATTACTTTTATATTATGCACTGTAGTCTTGGTAGTATTTTATTAATTAGCAAGAATATCAATCGTTAACCCGGAATGAATGACGAACTGTGCTCATGCAGTCACCAACTCTGCCTCCAAGTTATTTTGATTGTTGTTATTAAAAGGTATCCACCACCTGCGTAATTATCAAACGCTTACGGGTTAAAAACGTCATGCCGGCGTGAACTTGTATAATGCATTTATTAATACAGGTTACAGTTAAACAACCATATTTTTCTGATATAAATAGTTAGGTCTTTCTTCGACTGATGCTGAATAATATCGAGAATTTGCATGATTACCTCACATATTTAGGCATTAAGTATACCACAACTTTATGCATTTTGCAGAAAATATGAAGTATGGATCTTTTGACTGTACATTGTCATATGTTATGTCGAAAACATTATTTGAAAAGAAATGCATTATAAATTTTATCTCAAATTTTATGGATAAGCACGATTGCATAAATATGCATGATTTATAGGCATTTCCCCTTTAATTAGTGTTGCTGACGATAATCTGGCTAAATCTGTTTGAATCTTTTTGGTTAAAAGATGCGCGAAAAAAATCGTCTCTGCATTCATTGTGCCACATTCGTCACCTCTACTTACACGTTTTCAAGGCTGGCACAAGGATATCGAATTATACGGTTTTTCTTTTTCCTCCATTTCTTGGCTGTTTAAGAACGGCACGTTTTATCAAATATTATTCGGATCAGTGACCTTCCTCTCTGCCTTATCTAAACGAATCGATGTGTTCGATTGACGGGCATTTCTCTCTGCTATTTTAAATTTTAGAGGGTTGGTTTTAAGAACCTCTTTTTCTGAGAAGGCCAGATTTGCTCACCGGGTTCGAAAATTATTGGTTGTTTTACTTCGTTGGTCTTAAAGTTTAATTGAAAGATGACAATATCACCGAGGTTTATGCGACCTATACAAATCTGCTGAGTGGCAAAGTGGTTTTGTGTTCATTTTCTGGATAACCTATATTTAATTTAATGCTTTAATTCCGGCTTTTTCTCATCCCTTCGCTGTCTTTATCCACTTTTTCTCTCGTCAAAAGAAACCAGCCCTACTACCAATGTAAGGGGCGATGTAATAGAACAGGTAGAAAATCGCAACGCATGGTCATAACTCTAGTTTAACTACTAGGTAGATGCTGATTGTTCTACTGGCGTACCAACCGAGTAGTGTGTACACTCCTTTTATCTTTAATTGGTTAGGTTGAATAAATCGTTTCACTGGATCTTTTTTTACCAATCTACTCTCAATATAATCTCTCGATAAACGTCTGGAGCAAAATATAGTCTCGACGAAGCGTTAATCCCTGCCACTTCATGCGTACGTTGAGCATGTTATGTGTCAGCCATCTACAGTCAGTTTGCTAGGTTCACTGTTAGATAAAAATCTCTCACTTTTTTGTGTCAGTCATATATTAATTAAACACTTTTGCTTTTTTTAAATCGCATATCCAGTGTCGATGAGTGCGTTTATCGACTTAGTATTAATTCTGACTTTAAAAATCATGTCAGAGCACTAGTTAGGGAGTTCAAATCCATGGGCTCCTTTCATTTTACGATTTTCAGTTTCTTGTCTAGTTTTCATTAAGTTTTGTATCGCGCTCATCACCTTCCTTACACGCATGTTTTCTGGGTTTTATATTTCCTCGGGACCGTTTTTTCTCTGACGATCTCATATAGTTACATGTTAGAGAACTGAGCTTTTGGTCAAGACGGTCATATTGGGCGGATATTTAGAGTATCAGGTTTTTTTTCCTTTTCCTTGAGCGAAGTCGTTTACTTCTTCATCAGATGACCATTAGACGTCACGCTTTAGTCTATTATGGCTAACATACCCTGACTCAAGTCGCTTCGATTTCAGAGAAATGTACCCACTATTTTCTCTATAGCTTTTGTCGATTTGTAACAGCCGTAGCAACCATCGCTTTTCTAAGACCATTTCTCGCTACATGCTTCAGTTTGTGGTACCCTTAATCTAGTATTAGAGGTCCTTTGTCACTGTAGCTAACTTACCCATTTATTTTAAATAGCCCATCGTGGAGTCACATATAGAGGTTTTAATTATATCGTGTTGATGACAAGGTCTCCTATAGGCTAGCTTGATTTGATCTGGCTACACCTTCATTAATGGAAGGGTTGATTAGCGTATCTATGAAGAATTCTGCTACACCTTTTTTGAACTCTGATTCCTTATACACTAACCTAGTAAGTGCATCCATCGTGTGAGCTTGATCCGTTAGTATCTCGCTTTGTTTCTACATTATTTTAATTAAAACCCGGGCGGAACTGTCAGAATTAATGAATTCGCCGTGTTGTGCTGATAGTTAATCGAGCAGCTCTCGATGCCATACCATGCATAAAACCAAACGCCAGATAAACCAGCTCCGGGTGTGTCAGCTGGTAATTCAACTATTACATTTTAAAACCTAAGTGCCATGGTCAAGTTAGCCGGTTTTCCAGTGAGGATTGTTATCTTCGATCCGCCTTAGATCACTTTACTTTAGAAAGTGCGGCTGGAATTTGCCATTATATTTAGATATTTTTGCAAGTAGAAGAGAGTCTGAACAACGTATCCTATAATAATGATATAACATATAAATATAAATTATAATAGCCAATAAAATTAGTCAGGATGGAAAAGAAGCAAAGCAAAATAGTCTCCAACTGTTTCTTATTTTCCCTAATTTGACGGTGAAATATTCATTCCTCTGCTTTTTCAGGGTCGCTGCTTAGTGTTATAGGACTGTGACGTATGAGTAAACATTCTATCTCGCTAGATTTAATGTAGTGTTGAATACGTTTCAAACTCTTATTCGGACTTAAGTGTCCACATTAATGAGTACATGCAGATGACAATGGACCTCTTCTCTTAAGCATATACTATTTCTAGGCTAATCATTAATATTGAAAACAAAACTCAGATAATGCTCACAAGTTCAAGACTCCAATAAAACCAAACTTCGACGTCAAAGGAAACAGGGTGCGGGTAGTTGATTTTTTGTGTATCGTCGCAACACACACACACACACACACTCTCTCTCTCTCTTTCACTCTATCTCTTTCTCTCTCTCTCACACTTTGTAATGGATTTGTTAGTTCTGAAATGTTTTACGTATTGAGAATGCTAGCAAAACTTTCGGTGTGCTTGAGTAGCGCATGTTGTTAGAGAGATGAATTACTATCCCAAAATGAAATTGAGTTCACAAATCGTGCGTCTTTTCAAATTACCAGGTATTTTTCGTTTCGCTGATATAGACCATCAAGGCCTTGTTTACCTGTCTACTGAGCAACCTGAGATAACATGAAAACAAGCAAGCTCATTGCTAAGCATAATAGAAATCCTGTGACCAAAGCTTTATAATCACATTGAGCGTGGAAATAGATCCATCGAGACGACGCAGCGATTGGTATGTATATAGCATGCGCACCAGGGCAGTGATAGGTACGTATTAGTATGTGCACCGGGGCGGCGATAGGTACGTATATAGTATGCGCACCAGTTTGGAGATAAGTACCTATACAGAAGGTGCAGACAGAGGTGGTACTTTTTATAGAAATAGGTCATACTTTTGCCCTTGGCAACGGAAGAAGAATGGCGGGGAAGAAACAGCTTTCGCAAAAGATAAAATGAGGAAGTAGCGGTAAAATAGGACGACTAGGAAAAAGAATAGTAGAAAGATAAAGAGACGGCTATAGAGAGAGGGAGAGAAATAGAAGTTTGAATATAAAGATGTTATATACGAGATTTTTCTTCTATTTTATGTTTTTATGACCCCGAGCAACGCCGGGTTGCCCTGCTAGTGAATTCATAAATAATAAAGGTGTATGAAAGAGAGTTGATTAAATAATACATTTCAAAAAAATATCACCGGTTATTTTGCTGCTTCATACGTTACTAAGACTTTACAGTATTGATCCTAATTTTTCGTAATCCTGTACAAGATATGGACGACAGCTCATCGTCGTCGAGTATCGAAAGAAGTGGTGCGATGGAAACAAATACGAGAGAAGAACTGCCGCAAAATTCGAGAAACAACATCAACACATTCGTAAAGAAGATTCAAAAACTTAGTAAAAAACACCGATATGAACCGACGAATGGGAACGTTTACTGAATATCACGGCGATGAAAACAATGGAATACACAATATAGGACATTTTTAGTAGGCGAAAATTATAAGAAATAATTACATCTTACCATATTTCTGATATTCATGTGTTCAACAGATAATTTGAATCGAATATACACGTTACACTATTACACAAAGAGGGTTTTAAATCGAAAACATTACATTTGTGTAATGGACAGCAATAAATAACGAATAGGTATTCGTACGAACATTTTGATATGATCATGGACAGAATGACCTACGTAGGATACGAGAACTACGAACAGCTCAGGTAGCAAGCAGTAAATTTCAAAGAATACAAACTATATACACAGCAGAGAATGAGATTACAAATACGGATATTTAGCACAGATACATTTGCTAAATGAATTACGAAACAAGCGACTTTACAAACGAACGATTCGGTCAATGCAATTGTCTACTTGCTATTAGAAAACGTTTTTTATATAACCAGTAAAGGCTTACATCTGGTCTTGTCAAATAAAGTAAAGTAGCAGAGTGCGACCGAAAGTCTCTCTTTTTATTAGCTACAACACTGAGGTGTAAACGAGGGGGATACTCATTTTATCAGGATTACTCCACTTACCCTTGATCCTCAACACTTAATCCTGAATGTTTAGCAATGGGGCATCAAGTAACATGTTTTGATGACTCGACAGAAGATTGAACCCTGGTATTTTTTTATTTAGATTTTTTATCCTGCTCCCTTAGCGAACACTGTTACTATTCGATGATAAATGCCAGTATACTGAAATCATATGCCCTTAATAGGGTTAAGATGAAAATTCATATACACAAAATGTACAAGAGCAAGGAAATTCACAGATTTTTACACTTTTATTGTCATTAATTAAGGGTATGACTACATATCAACCAAACCATTTCATTATCACATCACTACAGTATAAATCTCTATGACTGGTTGGATGAAGTGTGTGAGGTGCGCTGAAGAAATAATCCGGCCAGTAAAATACATAGCCCTGTTGTGCTCGCATACCCTTAATGACAATAAAAGTGTAAAAATTTGGGAATTTCCTTGCTTTTGTACATTTTGTGTATATGGATTTTCATCTTAACCCTATAAAGGGCATACGATTTCAGTATACTGGCATTTATCATGGAATGTCACTACTTTTGTAAAGACTATGCCTCAATACAATGGTCATTTAAAAGGTTTTTTAGAATTTTCTGGAAGACTAAGGTATATGGTAAACTGAAATTAAAATGCCATCAACTAGGCCCTAGAACCTTAATATCTGCCATAAATCAGCTGAATCCATCAAATAGTTCATGAGATACAGGGTGACACATACGTACGTACACACGGATAACATGATTTCATGTTTAAACTTTCTGGATCTCTGGGTTGCCTTGACTAATAATGCTGAAATTCTACACACGTATAGAACCTATCAAATAAAAATATTGTGCAAAGTTTTAACTAATTTGGTTTAAGAGTTTTTGAGTTATGATTGATCAAAGAGATGAGATTTCCAACATAAGCCATTCTTGAGTCTATTAAAGGATAGAGCGCTCTCGCGGATCCCTTGATTATGCCAAATAGGCTGGTAATAATGGCTTTCCTATTTAAAAATTATCAGCCAATCACAGTTTTGTATTTCTCAAGTCTTGTAAAATTCTAAGAACTCTTTCATAAATAGTACAAAATGGCAATCTGCACTTTAATGCTCTAATATTATTATTATTACACAAAACGTTTATCACAACAAACACACTGATTTGTTTAATTGTCTATCTGCTTCTAATAATGTCCCCAAACCTAAAACACAGACCAATTATAATTCACTGTAGACTTTGTTTATAACAAAACATATCGGCTCTAAGAGTTTTCTTATTGTGTCATTCATCGAATTTTAATCTTAATACTTGAATTTGGCTTCATGAACAAGCAAGTGTAAGGAATATACATCTTTTTTTTAAACTACACAAGAAATGTATCTAAATAGGTTTAAAATAAATAGTGGATTTCCCATGTTAATATTTTAATTATTTATTTTATGGTCCGATTTAAGGGAAACTATTTACGTAAATACACTTTGATTGAAAATATACACTGGAGTTGAAATAAATTAATGCTTTTTTTTGTTGTCTTTAACTTTTAATAATTTACAAATGCTATTTATTTACTGGAAATTTGTCATCTATGATAGTTTGCTTCTAATACAAGATTAAATAATTACAATGGATAATTCTAAACCTCTTGTATATGGGAAGTTAATGAGATAACATGTTTTGCTTTTAATTGAGTTAGCGTGCAGAAAGAAAAATGAAAAACCCAGTGGAGATGTTTACTTCAGCTTGTATTTCGTTAACAGAAGACTGAAGCAAATGACTCCACAGTACTTTAATAAACTAACTCTAATGAGAAGTGCTATCTTATATGATATCAGCTATTTAAGTTTGTAAAACCGCAACCATTAGATCACCACAGGTAATTGCATTAATGTTTTTTTTTTTAATATGATTGTTACAAGCCTAGGGAGATGATTACATTTCTGAATATCTTTTAAATGACCATTAATTACCTTTAAAAGCAATAACGCAAAAGGTAACGAAAATTAAGCTAATGCAAAACAGTCGGAATAAATTAGAGTTTGAAAAAAACTTGGATCACCGTTTACCATGATAAATATCTATATTAATAAAATTGTTTGAGCACTTCTAGTTGATCTGTGTATGTGTGAATTTCTTGCTTCGACTTGAATTATTCATTATACTTTTTCTATTCCCTATTATTCAAATATTTATTGAAATCGAAAAGGCAAAACTATAGAGTATTACGACGATATTTGTCAAATTGGATTAAAAAAATTATTTAATTACGAAATGAAATCCACCATATTGCATTTCGGTTTCTTCGTAAACAAATGAGCTATTTTAATTTTTTTGTAATAGCTGACAAACCAATAACTAATTGAAGCATTAAAATGATTAGCTCATCTTTGTATATTGTATGTTTTAGAAGCTATTTACATCCAATAAATTTATCAAATAAAACAGTTTAGTAATAGTTTTATAAGTATGCATGATTATATGTTTCAATCATATAGATACATTATATATTTATTCACAAGGTTTAATTCATAATTTAATTACTAAACGATATCGTAATGATACAAGGTAACTATTAAATAATTAATAATTTAGTATGATGAACACCAGGTTTTAAATAAAGAAAAGTTAAATAAAAATAAAATTAAAATGACTCCCATGTATTACCGGATAAGTATAGCAAGTTATAAATGAGTTATCTACATAGAAATCAATGTTTCACCCCTTTTTTCTCGGATGATTTTTTTAATCTTATAAGTGAAATTTCGATGATTAAATATCGTCTGCTGCAGTGATTTACAAAAGATCAATATATTCTGAGATGGAAAAACGACCCTTGCAAACATCTTAGGCAATATTGCGTAAATAAAATTCAATAGACATATTATTTCAAAATGTTACTGAAATGTTCATTTTACTGATAAAATCATTATCTACTGGCTGTATGAACGCAGAATTACCCTGAAGTCTTTTTACTTCCATTTTTGTTTAGATTTTAAACTATGCGATTACTTAGTTTTACTTAATTATTACGGCATCATTTAGTCATTATATTATACATTAAAACAAATTTTTATAAAACTATAACCAATTATTTTTTTAAATATTAAACTCTAATTATGAAATTATTAGATGCTAAGAACTTCAACATTTTCAATATTTTAATACATGATAATTTGCTCAGAATTCTAAGAGAATAAAATGACTTTCTATTCGACATTTCAAATATTTTCAAATACCTCACAAATTTCATATATTCACAAAGTAATTTATTGTTTTTCAACTATGAATTAAATGTTGAACTAACTAACATGAATAGTGTAAACTGAATGCATACCAGTGGATTTAATGTCGTAATATAGCTTTTTTAATAGGATTTTAAAAATTTTATTCAATTTTACACTAATGTATTTTTTTTATTTTAATAACTATTCGAGTAACTAAATAAATACTTATAAAGGATAATTCCATGTGGAATTATCAATACACGCACGAAGTAATCTCTTAGTTTCATCATATCGAGATATAGACACAATTTGAGTTAGTAAAATAATAGCTCAAACCTGAACGAGAAGGGTAAAAAAAATTAAGAATGGGATATCAGGAAACATTGATTAAAAAACTTTGGATATCAAGACATGTACTCAATCAGATTCTTGTAGAATTTGAAAGTAATGCCGGAATGAAAAATTAGTAGGTAGGTATGATCTTGCGAAAATCTATTGATAGGGTGCTATCTTATACTTTAATATAATTGAACATCACATATTTGGTAGTAGTTAAGAATGAATCAAATAATGGCACGCAGTTAATTTGATTAAAATCGGATTAAGCGTTGAAGCAAATATGAAACTGAATTCGAACAAAAGATATTTTTTAGATTAACCAAAACAAAAGATATGAGCCGCGAAAGCCAACAACGACAACAAAAGTAAAGATTATGGGGCAGAATATTGCTTTGTAGATATGTCAAAAGTTATAGCGAAACTGTTGATAAGAACTGACTGGAATTTAATTAGTGTAAAATTAATTAAATTGCTGAGAGATAATCTTATTCCTAATTTACATGATGGCGAAATGCTTCAATGCGACGGCGTTCCATATCATACAGTATAGAAAATATAACATTGAAATAACTAAACAATTGGGCAGCTATAAGAACGGACAGAAATACATTCAAGCAAATGTCGACAGAACTAAAGAAACGAGTTGGTCAAAAGAATCCATGTAATGTTGAAATATTATAGGGTGGATTTCTTAGGATTAACTTCTTGACTAGAGAGAAGACTAGACTATGACTTAATTTTACCTCTAAAATGATAATCGGATTTGTTTATATGTGAACTCACTTTTGTAATATCAATCCTCGCATGTCATCTTTTAAAACGTAATCTACCGCATAATTATTTTATACAGTAAAACAATATAATTTTAGATCAAATTGCCTTATGAGGATTGAATAACTCTAAGGTGAGTTATTTAATAAATGGATTATTTCAGAAATAATTAATTTACATTCATGTTTTGGGTAAAATAGTCAATGCGTATAGAATCAGCTTAATACGACCTTTTTAACCTTTTCGATTCTGTTTATTGCATCGGTTACCCAAATAATTTATAGAATCACTTCTTTACACGGGGTCAATATGAACGTTGCCAAGCTCCATAGTGGAAATGATGCTATGATAGCGGCATGATTTGAACTCAGCATTTCAGTTCGTCAGTATGTTGCATAATCCCTTAAAGGGGGATCATGCAAAAGGGGGGGCTGTACAATCACTTGAAGATGAGTTGTAAAAGGGGAGACTGTTGTGTAATACATTACAAATTACAAACGTTCCTATTATAATACAGACGGGACGATATACTACAGACGGGAGCTTTACTATAATAATAATTAATAATAACTAATCCTTACCGACTGAGGCAGTTCTTCGTAACCACTTCAACTGTTCGGATCTCATCCTCTCCGAATCGAAAGTAATGCGAAATGTTCATGAGAGGATTAAGAGTGGTTCGATCTATTCTTTTTAATACTTTTGTACAAAGACATTTCTAAGAGTCATTTTTAAATACAGTTTCTGAGAGTCACTTTTAAACACATGTTTAAGTCTTTAAACTGCCGATTCATTTTCAAACCTAGCATTTCCAATATAACAGTTTAAATATAGTCATTTAGGTCTCTTTTGTTAATGAACTAAGAAAGATTACCTTACAGGTTCGTTCGTCGCTGGTCAGCTGCTGGCTGTGATCGTGGTGGGGTACCTGTTTTAAGGAGCAGATTCTATTTTCCAAGCAAAAGACAAAACGCTCAGAGACAGGATTTCAGAGAGATTCTGTTCACTTGTTTATTTCACACTTCGTTGTCGGGGTTTCTCTTTTCCATTCGTTCCGCGAATCATTCATCCTTCTTCCTCGCTGGGGAATGCCACGTTAATTGTACTGAATCTCCTGAGAGATACAGCCCTCACAGTAAGCGGCTACATTGTCAACTCGTTCGGGCCGCTTCCAACGCAATTAACTCATAACTAACTTTTTACACAAAGTTACATGGCTGAGTTTTTCTTCGATCTACCGCTTCGAAGATCGGGAACTAACCGTCGCGATCCTTTCGCTTCGATCTCCGGGAACTGACTGAAAAACTAAGTTTTTACACAAAGGATCTGTTACGTAGGACCCCTGACCTTTCAACGACTCTCATAACTGCCTTAGATTACCTTTGTGTTTTCACCTTTTGAACTTCAGATTTTCGTCACTGTCACCCAAACCGTGAGAATGACCTGTACCGAGCTTGTACGCAGATGACACTGTCACAATTGTGTAAGTCAAGTGATCTTCTCTTACGTCCACACATACGTCCTAATTTACCACTGCCCTCAAGTTTGTACTTAGTTTATCTAGATTATATTTCTCTCACAATTCATACTCGTGGATCCGTACACTTAAAAATACAGGGCCTGTCATAATATAACACTCCTCTCCACCTTATCTTTCAAAATTTCTTCCCTAAGGAAATTTTCACAAATATCTAAATCCATCACCAAAAACTTTTTTTTTTTTTTTTTTTTAAATACACACGCACATATCATTAAATCTAATCATCAGTACATGACCGATTGCTGATCGGGCGTATTGCCGCGATATGAGGGCACAAAAACAGAACCCCCTTTCCTTAACCTGTAAACTTAAATGGTCAGCCTCCAGTGTCTACGCGAGGTACCGTCCCTACATTGCTTACTAATCTGGACCATATACTTCGGACATTCCAGTGCCCCGGCGCAAATGTCCGCGAACAATCACTCATGTCTCTAACTCCCAGCCCTGTTCATTAAACGTGGAGGACCCCATCCCATGGATCTATCTAGTCGATACGGTATTGGGCGAAATGTCACATCGAATCATCTCTGCTCCCGGAACACGCCGAATGACCACAAACTAGGCCAACCTATAATCTTATAATTAAATCCAATTAACACCCGGTACCTCCTTTTTTTAAAAATCGATCCCCATGGTTCTATCCGCCCCGACGTGCGCACCCGAGTCACACCACACCCCAGCTTAACTCCATCCCCACTGGTGTTGAGCAGACACCAATTCCATGCGTTCCCTTCCCGTGTCCCTATCTATGCGGTAAGGGGGTGGGGTATCTTCGCAGCACACCCGTTGGCAAACATCCAAAATCCACACAAAAAAATGGGACCACAATTTCAAAGCTTAACATTTTATACAACTTTCACACACTCTATCGGCGCAGTTGGGCACACCTGGGTCACAAAAACAACAATTTCCATAACTGACCACCGTCCTTTCTCGTGGTCCCACAGAATGACAATTTTACCGTCATTCTCCTGTTCGCAATTTTTACGTATGCAGGCTTTACCACAAGCCTCGCCACTAACCCATGGGTACTCTATAAAAGAGAGCATACGAGCAAACGCCGGGAATCCCTCACTGACTTTCCCAGCCTGTACATACTCTGTACACGGGGATTCTTCCCGATAAAATCAACCTTGTCCCAGGGTTTCCGCGATCCGACCCAAACCAACTCTAGCTGCCGCCAGCTGCCCGAACCTAATCAACTCAAATCGCCCGGCTGACCAAAACTTATATCCAATAAATCATCTGCCTTTTTTTTTAAAAATCTTTTACGTAACTGGTATAGCATTCTCATTTAACCGACTAAACTTCTCCAAAATTCATTCAAAAACAAAAAACAAAAAAAAATCAAAATTGAACTTGCTAGAACGAATGGAAAAACCCAACTCCACCATACAAATTATACAATTTACAACAATTACATATAAAAAAAAACAATTTCATTCAATACAATTCAATTGAACAAAAAAAAAAGACAACAACAAAAACAGAGACAATTAACCACAATTCGCGCCCAACCATTGTCCAAGCAAAGAGTCAATGACATACAATACATTATAAAAAAAAATCAAAGAAAACCAGTATTCCTTATATTTCACATCATCAGACCCTCGTAGAACGGGCCGACATATCGTTCGGCTATTTATACTTTTTTTTCTAAACCCAGAAGCTAACTGATTCAATTAAGCAAACATAGACAATCGAAAACAAAACCAGTCACCGTGCTTCACTTCAAAATATTTCATGTCCTGTTCTCGAAACGTAGACAAAACAACCATAATCTGTCATCAGTCAGAGACTCGTTTCTCTCTCTCTCTCTCTCTCTCTCTCTCTCTCTCTCTCTCTTTTTCTCTCATTCCTTCTCCATTTCTCTCACTTTTTTTGTTTCTTTCCATCTCATACTTTTTTTCTCTTTTACACTGTCTCTCTCTCTACCAACATATAGTTCATCACTCTCACTTTTATCCTCTCTCTCTCATTTTTTTGTTTTTTCTCTCTGCATCAAACGCCACCCACAACATATATGTAAAAAAATACATTTAAAACACAAATTAACACATATGAATGAAAACCCCAACCTTAAAGTTTTGTTACCTTAAAGATCCAATCGTGTTTTTTTCTGCTCTCTTTTACTAAATACAAAACAAAACAAAAAAACAAAAAAACAAGCAAACCGTCTTTTCCTTTCTTTTAACCTTAACACGATTGGTCCTTTAGAACCGTTTTTTTTCTACACAACTCCCGAAAGTCATATCAACCCTTTTCGGTTTTGTTTTTCGGTTTTTTTTTTTTAGTCTCTCGCGCTGTCTCTCTTTCTCTGTCTCCGACTCTGTCCGCCTTTCTCTTTCTTTTTCTCAATCCTCCCTCTGTGCCGGACCCACGTTGTTTTTCTCTGTCTTTTCCTTTTTTCTTTTTTTTTTCTTTTCTGTACTTTTTATATCGGACCGCACGTTGTTATCATCCGTGGTAACTTCGTTCGACTCTGACGGCCCCCATGTGGGGAGGCACTGGTCAACAGCAACCAAAAAGGAAGTAGCTGTTGCATAATCCCTTAAAGGGGGATCATGCAAAAGGGGGGGGGCTGTACAATCACTTGAAGATGAGTTGTAAAAGGGGAGACTGTTGTGTAATACATTACAAATTACAAACGTTCCTATTATAATACAGACGGGACGATATACTACAGACGAGAGCTTTACTATAATAATAATTAATAATAACTAATCCTTACCGACTGAGGCAGTTCTTCGTAACCACTTCAACTGTTCGGATCTCATCCTCTCCGAATCGAAAGTAATGCGAAATGTTCATGAGAGGATTAAGAGTGGTTCGATCTATTCTTTTTAATACTTTTGTACAAAGACATTTCTAAGAGTCATTTTTAAATACAGTTTCTGAGAGTCACTTTTAAACACATGTTTAAGTCTTTAAACTGCCGATTCATTTTCAAACCTAGCATTTCCAATATAACAGTTTAAATATAGTCATTTAGGTCTCTTTTGTTAATGAACTAAGAAAGATTACCTTACAGGTTCGTTCGTCGCTGGTCAGCTGCTGGCTGTGATCGTGGTGGGGTACCTGTTTTAAGGAGCAGATTCTATTTTCCAAGCAAAAGACAAAACGCTCAGAGACAGGATTTCAGAGAGATTCTGTTCACTTGTTTATTTCACACTTCGTTGTCGGGGTTTCTCTTTTCCATTCGTTCCGCGAATCATTCATCCTTCTTCCTCGCTGGGGAATGCCACGTTAATTGTACTGAATCTCCTGAGAGATACAGCCCTCACAGTAAGCGGCTACATTGTCAACTCGTTCGGGCCGCTTCCAACGCAATTAACTCATAACTAACTTTTTACACAAAGTTACATGGCTGAGTTTTTCTTCGATCTACCGCTTCGAAGATCGGGAACTAACCGTCGCGATCCTTTCGCTTCGATCTCCGGGAACTGACTGAAAAACTAAGTTTTTACACAAAGGATCTGTTACGTAGGACCCCTGACCTTTCAACGACTCTCATAACTGCCTTAGATTACCTTTGTGTTTTCACCTTTTGAACTTCAGATTTTCGTCACTGTCACCCAAACCGTGAGAATGACCTGTACCGAGCTTGTACGCAGATGACACTGTCACAATTGTGTAAGTCAAGTGATCTTCTCTTACGTCCACACATACGTCCTAATTTACCACTGCCCTCAAGTTTGTACTTAGTTTATCTAGATTATATTTCTCTCACAATTCATACTCGTGGATCCGTACACTTAAAAATACAGGGCTTGTCATAATATAACAAGTACATCTCGGTAATACTTCATTACAATCACCCCATTGTTTTATCTATGTAATACAATCTTAAGGATAGGTTGACTTCTATCTTAATCCTCTACTATATGATAAGGACTAGTGTATATATATATATATATATATATATATATATATATATATATATATATATATACATACAAGTATTGGTGAATATAAGAGACAACTTATGTCTATATATCTTTTGGTAAATTCTTTTTTAATAGTTCGAATCAGGATCTTATTCTCGGAGGATAATAGGCTGATGAATTTGCCATAGCTTTGATTTGTGTCCCAAGTACTTTCAGATTCATCCAGGTCAATCTTCAGAGGAATGAGGATAATCAGGTACAAGCCATGTGCTAGTATTATAAATGGTTTGGGCGGGAATTATGTAATGAGAACTAAACTATAGTTAGAATTATAGACATTTTAGTATATTATTACTGATATTAAAGTTAATACTATAAATTTAGTGGGTTTTGGGTTTTATAGCTTCTAATATAACAAAGTTTTTGTTTGTTTGTATTATATTCTAAGATGTTTTTATATCTATACATAAGTTTTTTCTTATATTCAACAATACTTGCCTGCAAGAGAAGATGCTGCCTAGATATGAATATGAATATATATATATATATATATATATATATATATATATATATATATATATACATAAAATTCTTTGTGAAATAGTAAGAAAATCCCAGCAGAGTGCTCAATTAATTAAGGGAATCAGAATTTAGAGCTTGATATTTGTTTATTAATACATACATTTAATACAACGTATGCACCAAATGTTTTGAGCACAGAAAGTAAAAACTCTGGCTCTCATCAGCATAGAATGTAATTGGTGACGAAATGATAAAATAATATAATATAATACTCTCTCAATGGACTCACGTGTGTGCCGTTAAACGAATATAAAGATGCTGTGATCAGGTAACGTTCGAATAAAGCAGTTAAGAATTTAAAATATAAAATTTAAGGTTCAAGAAACGTGTCTTTCAAATGATGTTTAAGAATACCAATTTCCATTAAATGCACAGCGTTTCGTTAATTCGTTGGGAATGATGCAATTTTATGAAAATATTCATTTGGAAAACGTTTTCCTCAAAATATTTTATTAAATTAAGAAGCAATAATCCGATATTAACTGCTAAGCAATTGATTAATAAATTAATAAATTAACGAATAAAGAAATAGAAATATAAAAAATAAAATATATATATAAATAAAGGAATAAAAAATATTAAAAAAATAAAAAACTTTATTAATTAGATGAATATATTCATATGGAAAACGTTTTTTTCAAAACATTTTATTAAATTACAAAGCAATAATCCGATATTAACCGGTAAAAAATGGATAAATAAATTAATAAATAAATGAATAAAGAAATAAAAAATAAAAAAAATATATATAAATAAAGAAATAAAAAATATTAAAAAAAAAAATCTAGTAAAATCTAGTAATTTCATAAAGATATTCATTTGGAAAACGGTTTCTTCCAAATGTTTTATTAAATTAAAAAGCAATAATCCGATATTAACTGTTAGGCAATGGATTAATAAATTAATAAATAAATGAATTAAGAAATAAAAGATTAACATAAAAAATATATATAAATAATGAAATAGAAATATTAAAAAATAAAAAAATAAAATAGAAAAATACAAGTTAAAGGCATATATTAAACAAAAATTATTTAGAGGAAAATTATATTAATATAATAAGGAATTGTGGGAAAATGGAAGGGGGATAACTCAGTAAAAAAACTTTTGATAATATTCTAAAATCTTAAATGCAAGGGGAATATATATTAATATGACATCTTTTAGAGAATGGTTGAGTAGTTTATTATGTTATACGACCCGCCGAATTAATAAAGAAGTGCATGTTGTCAGTGAATACATCCTTTTAGCAATTCATCACGTACATTTACACAGGGCGTATATGGGTCAATGATTGCTCTGTGGATGTTATACTTCTCTGAATCACATAAAGGGAATCTGTTTAATGCGGTGGAGAAAGATGGTTTACTCTCAATAATTCTCCATTTGATGTTGAAAGGTATCCCTTTGTCATTAAGTTTCCAAATACGTTTTTCAAGTGCCGTATTGGCTTTGTCCTTGTATTTAAACGTGTATCTGTATGCGTATAGTCTTGTCTTAAAATTGCCTTGCGTCATGCCAATATATTTATCGGCCCTGTCATCAGGTTGGCTGGGTACAGTCGCTTCATAAATTATTGAGGCAACCTTGCAATTCCCCTCAAGGAGACAGTAGCGTAGCGATTGAAAGGTTGAACGTCTACAGTGCGTCAAGGCTTGTCGAATTTCCTGACGCACACAACCATCCGATGCCACCAAGTAATGGATGCACGAACCGGAACTGATTCTATAACGCCCAGACGGGCATCCCGTTCTAGGCTTACTTTAACTTACTCCTGCCAGTGGATAGGTACTAGGATCTGGGTATGGTAATCGATAGGTGTGGCGTTAGATTATTATCCAAGCTTTACGTAGAAACTTCATCAGTTATGGTATATCAGAATAACTTTCATCAGACAATGCCTCAGAATTCACAGCCTCAGAAAGTGAACACTTCTTTAAAGCGTGGCGGGTAATTCATAGGCACTCATTAGTGGCTTTTCCCCACAGTTACTGCAGGGCAGAAATCGGGGTGGAAACTGTCAAGCGTATGCTAGTAAATTACACGGATACATCGGGTTTTCTAAACACTGACTCACCCCAGAGAGCCATGATGTAGTACAGAAAATCACCAGATCGGGACACCAGCCTATCCTCAGCAATGTGTCTGTTCGGACGACCGATCCGAGCTAGAGAAAGGGCCCTCCGTAACCGGCACATGCGCGCGCTTAAAGACTATCTGGACACACTGTCAATCTACCCCCTCTTAACGTTGGAGGCTATGTAAATATCCAAAACTAGGTGGGGCCTCACCCAAATAAATGGGACAAGTTAGAATCATGATAGATGTTCTGCAGTTCTATCAATACGTGTTGATGGCTCAGAACGTGCCACCCTAAAAAACAGGAGTCTTCTACGACGTAATACCCTTGTTGTAGAGAGGAACCTTATTACCTCACTACCAGACCCTCTCCCTGAAACACCTTCCTCTTCCGTCTCAACCAAATCCGATCGAGGACTCAGACCTACCTCAGCTGACCAAGTTCCTACGCCTAAACCGCAATAACTGCTCAGTCCTGAACCTCACCTAGCTGATTCCCCTGCGGTGTCCCCACTCAAACCATCGGCTTCTACAAACCCACAAAGCTGTGTGCCCTCAGTACAACCTTTCAAGAAGCTGCCTCGAACCTTGGCCACGTTATTCCATCACAACAGTGCCGTCCACCAATAAATGCAACCCTCGGTCTAGTCGTGATCTAGACAGATAACCGACTCAACATATCAGTCCTACATGGACTGATACACTTTCTGTTATCTTGCTTATTTTATAAAGCCCCAATTGAACAATTATTGTCCGATCACTGTAATTTTGACTTTATTCTCCTACATTCATTGTAACTCTTTACTATTATCTTGATGTTAATATTATGCTTACTTATATTTGAAGTCTTATTATTTGTATTTGTTCATGGATGCAAGTACTGTAGTTGCTATTTTATAAGTACATTATTGATGTGACGCCACTATGCAAATGTGTTCCTTAATGCATCATATGATTTTGTTTTTCGTGGGGAACTTTTACATACTTGCCGGTTCTCCCTAACTTAACTAGTATATCAGATTGTAAGTCCTTGCGACTCTATAATCGGGCCAAAAACCTAAGGTGACGTATAGGATGTTGTTTAGTAGAGTATTATGTATTACAATATTACCTAATGTTTCTCCTTTGTAATCTCATATGTCTATTTGCTATTCACATTCACTACTAAACTAGTCAGACATTGCGCCCTGGCCAAGAGTAATTCATGCCCACTCATTTAATAATGCTACTAAACCTAATGGCTAGAATATTTTTTCCGAATATTGATTCAAAATCATTACATTATTTTTTTCTAGAAAATGTCTAACATTTAAGTCGTAAGTAAAAGATATCTTAAAAGAAATTGCAATTAAAAGCATCTTCCATAACTGGTGTCAAATTACTATGTATCAAATTTATGCAACTCTGAAACATTCGAAATTTCAAATGGGAGACTGTCCACATATCCTGCCGCCTTAAAACGCTTTAAAATACTCCGAAACAACTGTCATTTTTGAAATATTTATTAATTAAATGATGTTAGATATTTAGAAGGTAGATCCCTTAGTATATAATTTAGTTAGTTGAGAATAACAGGAAATAGACATCGAGGTGAAAATTGCTTAAGTTGTGTGAGTGTCCTAGAAACTGATATGACGTCACTTGGCTCCAAAAGATGAGGTGATAGAAAAGAGGGTTTGTTTGGAAGGCCGCAAGGCGTCCGAACGTTTAAAAACATGAACTGATTTTATATAATTAATTAGTGATTTCGATCTGATACTTTCTCCACCTCCCCATTGTCAGTGATTTAGGACGAAGATCACGTTAAATAAATGTCTCGTGTCTGAGTGAACTTTAATATTTCTGCAATAATTAAGGCAACGTAGTTGTTGCATGTTTGATACAAGGTTGATCACGCATCAATCTGGTAATTGGCGCCAAATGACTGGCATCTATCCAGCATAGAAAACTAATCAGAAATAGGTTACATTACATAACGAAAACAGAAAAGTAAGCATTGGACTAGTTATAGCAAAAGGCAGTTGACACTGAAATAACATGGAAAACTATATGAATCAAGAAAGTAATTAAAAAAGGTGTCAAGTTTTTAAAAATATCTGACTTCAGAAAGATGGAATGGACGATGCACACACACA
The DNA here is from genome assembly GCA_963556195.1 of Sepiola atlantica. NCBI lineage: Eukaryota > Metazoa > Mollusca > Cephalopoda > Sepiida > Sepiolidae > Sepiola > Sepiola atlantica. The sequence continues at coordinate 176,505,813 of OY744523.1, read as the reverse complement.
CACACACACACACACACACATATATATATATATATATATATATATATATATATATATATATATATATATATATATATATATATGTGTGTGTGTATGTATAAAGTGAGAGAAAGAGAGAGATAAAGAGGGAGAGACAGGTAAAAGAAAGGAACATTTTAAAAATATATACGCCAAGTGGAAAAGGACGACAAAAATGAAAGGAGTAAGCAAGTACTATATAATTTCCCGCGTCCTCTTGTAAACCTTAGCTCAATGTATTCACATCTACAAACACATAACTGTCATCCCGCTGATTTAAGACATATTCTAGTTAATAACACTACAATAATATTTTCTGAAACCAGTTAAAAATAATATACTGGTAGCTATCTATATAAAAACACAACAACCTAAAATTAAAAACATCACTACTGAACTAATGGAAACATTTTAAATAATTAAATTAACACGATCTTTTCCACTTCGGTGTCGCTGAATTTAAATTATCAACGTCTTTCTTGGAACAATGCGAAAACGTTATTTTATGTGCGCGTTTCTTCGGTGTCTTTTAAATAATTCTCTTCTTTCTCCAACTTTGTTTGTCAATTTTCTTCTGACACCTGATTATGATTCAACGAAGAATCGAAAATGTCCATGATATTTGTGGAACATTTATTAATACTTTTTTTTATTTTAATAAAAAAGGTCATCAGAAAAATTAGAAAAACAATTAAAAAATATAATTAAACGGACGAATTCTGTTATTTTTAACAATGTTTGCATTATATAAACAAATATTGAATATAACATAGCTCTGGCCTTATACGATTGAGGTATTATTATTAATTTATGTTATAAAATGTATATTTGAATATATATAAAATATCTAAATATAAATATAAAATACACACACAGTTTTCGACATTTTCGGAAACATTACATGTATGTGATTAAGCAACGAGATTTATAAAAAAACTATTACACAAGTTTAGGGGACCTTTAAATACTATTTTGTAACGTTTTTTAAAAAGTCTTATCGTGTCTTACACACACACACACACACACACACACATATATATATATATATATATATATATATATATATATATGTGTGTGTGTGTGTGTGTGTCTATATATACATATATATACTACTGACTGCACTGAGGGGTTGTAAAACAGCAAAAATCTGTCCGTAGATTTACTATTATTATTATTAGTAGTAGTAGTAGTAGTATACTAATGTTCTGTTAATAAACGTTTGTTTAGATACGAATTTTCTCTGTATATTTGAATCACACAAAATACATGTAAAAAATCATCAACGTTCGGATTGAGTTATATTTGTTCTAGTCTCTCTATATATATTTAAATAACGGACAAACTATTAGAAAAAAACATGTTTTGGGAAACTGCGAAAGTATTTGAAACAAAAATATGCGGCCTGTGAGACAAAGACGTTAAAATGGGAAAAGGGGGAGAAAAAATGGTACATGACTGAAATGTAGTAAATAATAGCAATCATTAAACCATAATCGGAGTTTTTTTTAATGAAGTGGAGAGTTATATATATATATATATATATATATATATATATATATATATATCAGAAAAAATAAAAAAATAAAAAAGGTATAACGAAAACAAGACTATTGCCGGCAAAAAACACAAAATACGACCATCAAAACAAATGTGAGGGCGTATATTCATGGTAAAAATAGTTATCTCCTTTCTTTATTTAATATATATATATATATATATTCAAACATTTTATAAAATAACAGAATTCGTCTGTTTCGTTATCCCTTTTTTATTTTTTCAATTTTTCTGATAGTTTTTTTCGTTTAAAAATTTAAAAAAAGCTTAATAAATGCTCCATAGTTTTCACAGACGTTTTCGATTCTTTTTCAGAGCATCCTCAAGTGTCAAAAGCAAATGAAAAGAAAAGGCTCGAGGAAGAACATCATTTTTTAAAAAGACGACTGAGAAACGTGCAGAGAACTGTCCGCATTGTTCCAGAACAGATGTTGACGATTTAGTGACGCCAAAAGCGGATCACACAATACATTCGGATTACGTTAAGCATTTTAAATTGTTGCCACTGGTTTCATACGTGATGTTATTAATTGTAGTTTGTTGTGTTTTTATGTAGATGGCTTCCAATATTTATATTTTTTTAAATTGATTTCGGCATGTATTATATTAATGTTATTAAGTATATTTTTTCTTAAATCAGAGGGAGGACAGTTAGGTGTTTGTAGATGTTGGTAAATTAAGGTACTGTTCACAAGATGCATGGTGAGGCGGTGGGATAGGGTAGTAGTTGTAAAACAAATGTAGCTATTAGCTTTATTTTTATTATGGGAGATACATTATCAAAAAGGACATTTCAACTTATATCAATAACATTGGCTTTTTCTAGTAATTTTTATTTTACATTTTTATATTAAATAATGAGTTTAATGTTAATATTATTGTCAATTGGTAACATGTACAATATTTGGCATGGCTCTTTCATCTAATATACAGTTTAATTGCATTTTGTTACAATAGTAACACGAAGAAGGAGTGACGTCACAGATCCACACGTGCGACACTGATGCACAAGCATTTCCTCCACTCATGTTTTCTGACCTCTTGACCCGGTGATCGTCAACGTTCGCTCTGACAGAATCTGACTTCCCCGTGAGAACAATACTGCAGTCGGTTCTACGGGTTCACACGCACTAAATCGCGCAAGCCAAACCAAACAATTTCCCACAAATACGTTCACTTCGAGATGCCAACGGGCACACAGGGCTATTAGTTAACATTTTTCTCCTCCTAATACAAAAAATACAATCCTAAGATTTTATTTTTACACACCCCTTTGAAGGGTCTGGTCAGAACCAGGGATTAGCACGGCTGGACACCTCTGTTCTCATCCTCTTGACCCGGCTGCCCCCAATCGGCCCTTTGGCCTTTCCTGAGATCTAAGGAATTCCCCTTACGATCGATATCGGCTTAACAGCCATCCCTGTCATAGACGATATAGAACACGCTGGGTGTTCCCCTGTCGCAAGGCTGCTTGACCACTTGACCTCACGGGCATCTGCACACGATACCTAGTCATTTAATTCACCTCACAAACGCACTCCCTAAGCATCAGCATAAAACCGATTGTCACTTAAAACTAACTGGCGGGTATTACCGCGAATTACGGGGGAACAAACAGAAACCCTTATTTCAACATATATAACTATATTATGGTCAGCCTCCAAGATCTATGTGAGGTACCGTCCTTACATCACTTGCTAATCTGGACCATACATTTCGAACATCTCAGTGCTCCCGGCGCGAATGTCCGAGAACAATCGCCTGTGCTTCTAACTCCCAGCTTTTTTCTTAAACGAGGATGTCCCTATCCCATGGTTTTAACGAGTCGGTACGGCGGCAAGGTGAAATATCATATCAAATCATCTCTGCTCCTAGAACACGCCTGGTGACCAAAACTAGGCCCAACCTATAAACCAAAGTTAATCAACACCCGGTACCTCCTTTTAAAATCGATCCCCCATGGTTCTATCTGCCCCCGACGCGCGCACCCGAGTTATACCACCCCCAGCTTGACTCCAATCCCCACTGGTGTTGAGCAGACACCAATTCCATGCGTTTCCTTCCCATGACCCTATCTATGCGATAAAGGGTGGGGGGTTTGCTCAGCACACATGTCGGCAAACATTTAAAATCCAAAAAGATGTGACCAAAATTGTAAAGCTTAAAATTTATACCACTTTTACACAATATATCGGTGCAGCTCGGCATAAACCTGGGTCAGAAAAAACAATTCCATAACTGACCACCGGCCCTTTTCGTTGTCCCTCTGAATGGCCAAACTTCAACCATTCCCTCCTGGTCCGCAACTTCACGCACGCGGCACGAACGCTTCGTTCAATCTTGTGAAGCCAAACTACCGCTCTCTAAATGGAGCCGTGCGACCGAACCAACTTCGTGGTCCCACAGAATGATCATACCTCCGTCATTCCACCCGTTCGCGATTTTAACGTATGCAGGCTTTACCACAAGCCTCGCCACTACCCATGGATTCTCTATACAAGAGAGCATACGAGCAAATGCCGGGAATCCCTCACTGCTTTCCAAGCTTGTACATACTTTGTACACGGGGATTCTTTCCCGAGAAAAAACACAACCATGCCGAAGGGGTTTCTACAACCTGACCCAAACCAACTCTCACTGTCGCCAACTGCCCGAACCTAATCAACTGAAATCGCCCAGCTGACCCAAACTTATATCCATTAAATTATCTGTTTTTTTATCTTTTTCGTAACTACTATTTTAATACAACGAGTGGCAAAAAACAATGTTCCCGGCTAAACCGAAAAAAGGAAAACTAATCAAATGAGTCCCTCTCCTCGATACACAAAACACATTTAAATAAAAAAAAGATTTTAAACAATAAAATTGAGTAAAAACATCTCCACCCGACAACATAAAACAATACAAGAAATCATTTCCTCCACACAGAATGCATATTTTAAACATGGACAGAAAGTATGTGTATGTGGTATGTGTGAAAATTCGTCACTGTCTTTTTTCATTTGTTTTTCTCTCTATTTTTGTTCTTTCTACGCATGTTCTTTCTACGCGTGTGTGTGCAATAGTACATTGTTTTTCGTTTTTTTATTACCTGAATTCTAAATTTATGTGTGCGTGTGTCACGTATTATTATTCATTTTTTGTTGTATGTGTTCTAACAAGATCAATACTGTTTCAACTATTTGAATTTGTGTGTGCGTGTGCTTGTCTGTTACACTGTCTTTTTTCCTTTCTATTCAGTTTTTTTTACCTTTTAATTTCTTTTCTTTTCACAATACGTTCATAATTGTTTCATTCTTTTCTTTCTGTTTTTACTTTTACGGCACATCAACGTCTTTTTTTTAGTCTAATCTTCAAGTCCATCTTTCTTTTCTTTTGTACTTTTTTTCTTTTATTACTGTTCTTTCTAAAATGTTCTTTCTTTTATTAATTTAATCTGAAGGTACTTACTATTACGTTGCTCTGTCTTGGTCCTCTATTTCTGTTCGTTTTCTTTTTCTTTGTTTCTTTGGACCGCACGCTCTCATATTTATGTTATTTTTTCTTTTTCTATTTTCTCATTTTCTCCGAAACGCGCACGTTGTTTCTTTTCTCCATTTTCGTTTCCGTGGTGGCCCCGGTTCGAGCACACCCATGCGGGGAGGCACTGGTCACGGTCACCAAATTAAACGTGTTGCATAACCATCCCAGAATGGGCCGTGGCAGTTCTCACTTTGTGTACCCGTCCCGGAATGGGCCGTGACAGTTCTCCTAAACTCTTCTCGAAAGCCGTAAACAATGCGAAAGTTTAGAAGCGTTTATACAATTTTTTTGTTAAGACATTTTTAAGCCTTTAGACTGACAGTCCATTTTTATAGTATTTTTACTCACTAATTTTACCATTACTTTTAAAAATTTTATTTTCTTCTCTCTTTCTGCACCCGTGGAACCTCGGTTCGTTTCAAATGTTCATGCTTAAACAACTGGTCATTTTTAATACCAAAAATGTATATGTTGCATACCTTTTAATTTCTCGTGCCTTCTCTCTTTCCTCTTATCGTGGAGGGGCGCTGTCTTATGTCGTCTAGTTTCTCGTATCTTTTCTTCTTCCTCGCGTGGAGGGGTGTGTCTCGATGTCGTCTGTTGTGTCTGCAACAAAAACCTTCATACTACTTTTCACGAGACAACAATATTTTAGTTTTCATTTCAGGCGTTACATTTCTGTCACCGCCGGAGATGCCTCACTAACGACGAGGGAGAGACCAAATTACTGCTTTATCGTAATTATTTCCTACTTAAGGCTTATATATTTGAGGAGGGAAGGGAAGAAGGAATCGTATGCCTGTATTTACTTACGGAAATACATTCCGATTTTTCATTTGAGGACTACATAGAGAAATCGACTGTTCGGCTCGCTTCCAAAGACTTTCAACACTCTCAGCTTCTCACGAAGAAGGAGTGACGTCACAGATCTACACGTGCGACACTGATGCACAAGCATTTCCTTCACTCATGTTTTCTGACCTCTTGACCCGGTGCTCATCAATGTTCGCTCTGACAGAATCTGACTTCCCCGTGAGAACAGCATTGCACTCGCTTGTACGTGTTCACCCGCACTAAATCGCGCAAGCCAAACCAAACAGTTTCCCACAGACACGCCCACTTCAAGATGCGTCCGGCCACACAGGCCTATTAATGTACAATAGTTGTTGTGTGGACTTTACAATATATTTGCTACGTAGATACGAGCTGATAAGTTCATTTAAAGTATTTGTTAAGGAATATATACGAGTAATAATGTAGGATATGATAGGTCGAAGAGTGGAATCAAGTGTATGTATCTGAACTGTTCTGTATAAATATCCAGGTTTGTAATCGCCAATTATCGTGGGAAGTTGATAATTATTAAGTTGTGCATTGTTGGCAGTGATAATTCTGTTAACATGTGTATTTAATATGTTGGTAAGATTGCTGTTATTTTTTATTTATTTATTGCGATCATAAAAAATTGTTTGAATATTAGTCTGATTTATTAAGTACTACAAATATGTTTGTTTTGTCGGCTTTTTTATAATAATACTTGTATAATTGCGAAGTTCATTCGCGGCCATTTTGGATTGAGATTTAATAATGAATTGAATTGTGTTTTATCATATCGATATTTTATAGCTTCTGCTTTTAGGAGATCATGTAAGCCGGGATGTGTTGTAATTTCTTTTTCTGTTTCTAGTTTATTTATGTTTTCATTATATTTTTGCTGTTATGTTTTGATGCTGGAATCGATTGAAAAAGTTGTCAGTTAAGTCCAAGATTTAGTAATTACTTATTGGGTTCTGTAAGTTCGTGCTCAGAAAGATTAACGTGGTGTTGCGTGTGGTTGGGAAGGAAAATCCATCTCTTGTATCGCGAGTTTAATTGTTTATAAATAGTTACTCGGTAAGAGTGTTCGTAATTTGTAATGGTATCCACAAGTCGTTGTTGGAGTTCTTTATATTGGTCATTGGGTATGAGGTCCTTTAGTTTTTTTTCAAGTTCATGAAGTTGAACATTATGTTTCCGAATTGATTAATATATATATATATATATATATATATATATATATATATATATATATATACATATATATTTATATACACACACACACACGATTTTACAACTATTTACCCTTAAAACCGAAATATCTTGTGTTTACAAATTGTCACATATCAAAATGATGAATAACGTTAATTATTCGAGGATAATTGGTCTTTCATTATTTTATTGTAGTAATGAGGAGTAAAATTGATAAACTTCAGTAATACTACTCGAACGACTTTTTGGCAGGATATACATGAAATGTAGTATATGGAGTGACCAGGTTTTACTTTGCTTAATGCCTTGATCAAGCATGAAAATGTCTTTTCAGTGCATTTTTTATATTATTGTAACTGGTGTTATGTTGCATTACTTTGTTAATTGGAGTGAATCCGCTGTTCGTAAACCGTTTTGACAAGGCTCAACGTTTTTTTTATTTTCGTTAATCCAACTAGAATCGATCCTTGCATACACTGTTAATAAAATACAACTTTGCTTAGCGTCGTTAATCCGACTAGAACCGGTGTTTCCATACAGCGTTGACAATATTTGACGTTTCTTAACGGCGTTGATACGTGGACCCTATATAATTGTGACCATGTATAACGTTGCTTACCTTGATTAGTGCGATTAGAACCGGTTTTATACACGATGTTGACAAAGTTTACCATGGCGTCACATCGTTTATTTGATTAGAACCGGTGTTTCTATAAAGTTTCGACCAGCTTCAACTTTGTTTACCGTCGGTTTTCCGAGTACAACCGCTTTATCAATCCCGTGTTGACCAGGTTTAACGTTGCTTAACGTTGTTAATATAAATAGAACCGCTATTTCTATACAGTGTTTACCATGTTTTAACGCGTGTGTACGTCGTTAATCCGCTTAGAGTCGGTGTTTCTATACAGTCTTTCCATTATTACTGAACATGATTAATCCGACGAGAACAAATGCTTTACAATAATATAAATGCAATTAATCATACATTATTGACCAGCTCTGATATTGCTTAATTTTCTTAATCCGACTATAACATGTGTTTCTATACAGTGTTGACAATTATCAACGTTGCTTACCCACGTTAATATGATTAAAACTAATCTTTCAAAGTTATAAACATGCAATGTACCGTGTTGACCAGTTTACAACTGTTATCTGATTAATAGGAATGAATATTTTTTTAATATTTTACCAAAGCGAATTCTATGGTGTTGAACTCGAAATCCTACGAGGGTTTTATTACTTAGGGATAATAATATGAGTTGCAGAGTTACAAAAAGTAACCATAACAAATGAGACAACGTTCAAGTGAAAGAGATGTTTTTTAGGCCCGAAACAAAACAAGCTTTTGTGATTGATATTCAAAATTATTCAGGCGAAACTTTTGTTTTCTGACGTTTTTATGATGACGAAAAGTGCCTTTCAAAATAAAAGGTGTTTCGTCTTTGTTACGATTCGAGGCGTTCTCATTTATTTGTTCGCAATTTGCTTTCCTTTTCATTTTATAAAACGCAGAGAAATCTTGTTTTTCCATCTTTTGTTTTTATATCTTGTATTATTTTTAGTATTTCCAGTTTTCTTTCATGTTTGCCTCCATTGTGTAGTGTTTCTTTCTATTTTATCACACATTTTTTTATTTTTAAACATACAGTTTTATTGTCTTTCCTTCTCGTTTGATTACTTCTTATTTCTCATTTAATTCATTACAAATTGTTGTGTCGATTATGACAGTTATTCTTTATCTGTCCCTAGAATATAGCCAATCGAATTCCTACAGGGAACAAAACACAAATCCATCTTTGTAGATCATTTGTCATAGGTATTTTCTAATTTATGAACACATTGTTAAAACTAACTGAATTCGTCCGTTCAATTATACGTTTTTTCTTTTTTTCTATTTTTTCTAATGCTCTTATTTGTATTAAAATAAAACAAAAATAATAAATTTTCCATAGGTATCACGAATCTATTCGATTCTTCGTCGAATAATCCACAAAAAACCTACAATTAATAGCATCACGTAGTAACCAGTGGTAACATTTACAAATGCTTAATGTAATATTATGTTATCTTCTGATGCAACTTTGGCGTCGCCGAATTTAAAGTATCAACGTCTTTCCTGGAACAACGCGAAAACGTTATTTTACTGTCTTTTGAAAAATTCTCTTCTTTCTCCATTTTTTTCATTTGCTTCTGACACCGGAGGACTTTCTGACAACGAATCGGAAACGTTCACGATACCTATCACATATTTATTATTATTTTTATTTTAATACAAAAAAGGTCATTAAACATTAAAGGTTGACGGACAGATTCTGTTATTTTAACAATGTTTTCACACACTCACACACACACACACACAAATATATATATATATATATATATATATATATATATATATATATATATATATATATATATACTTATGGTTTGTAAAACAGAAAAAATCTGTTCAATGGATGTATTATTATTATTTGTACTTATTAGGAGTTCTCACACAGGACATCGTCCGTGATTGCCTCTCGAGTACAACCGCTTGTATTCCCTGGAATCTAAGTTAGAAGCCTCTTAAGTTTTCCAGTATTCTCCACCTCTTTTCGATAATGATCGAACATAAATTATCGTAACAGCCGCTTACCATTGATTTCTAGCATCTAGAATCATTGGTGTTCTCTGAGATTTGGGTGGCATTAAGCCTTCCCACATTCCTAGCACTCTACGAACTCTTCAGTGGAGGTCTGGTTGTCTCATCCTCAGTGACCCTCTACAAATATTGTGTGTGGTGTCAGGCTTGGTCGGCACCATTTTTTTTTAAAGGAGAGAATAAGAGAGGAGAGCTTATGGTGTTTTTTGAAATATCTGTTTATTTTTGTGTAGCGTTATCTGAGCCCAGTTTAAGTTAGGGGGGACCTTATGATGTGATGTTTCTTGCTGTTTTCGTTCCTTGGTTCGTGATGGGGTGTTCTTCGTATTGTTTTGTTTTCTTCTTGTAAATTCCATGTGACTGGTTACCCTTCGTAGCTTATGCGAGTTGGTTTCCGCATTCAAAGCCTTTCCTTAAAGTTGCAGCTGTTTTGATCATTGCCGTCCTTTTTATGGTTTCACTGATCCCTTTGATTCGAATTTCTCCCAGTCTTGTTCCCCGTTTTTAGGGGATTGTTCTTAATGCTCCACGATTATTGATTTTCTTTGCAGTTCTCAAGTTAGTTCCGTGTATTTGCTTCGTTTTTCCACGATTTTTTAAGATGTTTCCATTCTTATCGATTATTATAACATCCGATGTTTTTTTCAATTGTATGAGTTTGTCTGTTTGTATATCCATATCTCAGACGATTTTGTCTTCTTCCTTTTCCAGTAATGTTGCTGGTTTATGTTTGTAAAATTTGTCTGCATATTCGAAGTTCAATAGTTTGCACAGTTCCCAGTGTACTGCTTACCCCACATAGTTATGTCTGTTATTGTATTTATTTTGGGCTAGTTTGCTACATTGACTTATTATGTTATTTACTATTTTGTCTTTTTATCAACACAGTCTACATTCACTGTTTTCTTTGGTTTTATCTATGTTAGCTTTAATGTAGTTTGTCCTAATCGCATTGTTCTGTGCAGCCATCAGTAAAGTTTTTGTTTTTCTGTTATTATTATTATTATTATTATTATTATTATTATTATTATTATTATTATCATTATCAAAGTAAAGCTGAGTAAATCAACGTTTGTTTCAACAGGTCTTTTTTTCTATATATTTTAATCACACAAAATATATGTACAATAGTCATTAACATTCGTATTTAGTTTTATTTGAAAATTTTTCAATATAAATTGTCATAATTAGTCGGAACTTACAATTAACTCATCAAGTTTCTCATCTCTTATTGACTTTCTACCTATCACATTCACTCTCTATCACTTTCACTCAACCTGCTTTTAGTAATCGTCTATAAAACTTGATCCCATCTATCTCATTCAATCTCTTTCGCTCTCTTTCTCTCTCTTTCTCTCTGTTTATAAACAATTGAAGGTAATAATGAAAGAAAAAAATGATAAAAAAATCTATCATAAACAGAAAGTAATATAATGTCATCAGTAATACTACTAAACTCATAGTTAGAGAAGAAGCGAGATACAGAAAATGAGAGAGAAGCTTATTTTGGATGTTGTCTTTTACGTGTCATATTCAGCTGGTTTTTTAAACTCACTGTTTTCTTTATTTAAAAAATTTATCCCGGGCTCACGGTGTAACCCATGTTTTCTACTGCACACACACACACACACACACACACACACACACACACATATATATATATATATATATATATATATATATATATATATATATATATGATTATTTTTATTTACACAGACATGTACAAAATCTGCGACACTGGCATGTCGATGTTATCGATCAACAGTTATTATAAACTGAGATCTCAACAGGAAAAGTTAGAATCCGATCTTTACCTCAGATCATATAGAAAATATGATCTGAGGTTAAGATCGGATTCTAACTCTGCCTGATGAGATCTCAGTTTATAATAACTGTTGATCGATAACATCGACATGCCAGGGTCGCAGATTTTGTACATGTCTGTGGAAATAAAAATAATCATATATAAAGTTCTACTTAGTATTGAGAACTTTTTATAAACCCGGTTGACATTCTTTAGATTACTACCCTGTGGATGTTATTACCTGGATTATTACCATTATATATATATATATATATATATATATATATATATATATATATATATATATATATACGTGCTTCAAAGTTATTCTCAATTTTCTTTATTCAAAAAAGCGCCAATCTGGGCCAAACATCGACTGGACTATACTTATCTTAACGTCTTTTACAACTTGACGTGCTTTTTTGCCTCTACCGTGATTCGACTCCTCGGGGTTAATACCGTCAAAATGTGGAAGAATAAAAAATATATATAAGACAGACTCGCCTGACAAAGTGTTTTACAACGAAAGCTTGCAAAACTATTAAATACAGCTTTTTTTCATTTAAATTGCACTGTGGTGTGATTTTGAAAGATATTTCAATTATATATTTCACTTATATATTTCAATTATATATATATATATATATATATATATATATATATATATATATATATATATATATAACTTCTTTGTAATATTTCAGAGTGCTCAATTAATTGAGAATTAAAGTAAAAAAATCAAAAATTAAGAGCGTAATATTTATTTATTTTGGTACAAAAAAATTAGTACACCATTCGTACCGTTGGTTCTAAGCACAGAAGGACTTAGCCATCCGGCTCTCTACAGCTTCTGTTGTCATCAGTTTTCGAAACAGATGACAACAGAACCTGAAGAGAGCCGGGTGGCTAATTCCGTTTGTGCTTGAAACCGACGATACGAATGTTGAACTAATTGTCCTGTACCAATATATATATATATATATATATATATATATATATATATATATATATATATTGAAATAATGGCAAAACATAGGAAAAAAAAAGACGCACAACAGTATGTTTTGGGAACATGCGTAAAAAGAGTGGAAGAGAGAAACCCTTTTCTTGTATATTAGCTTCGCCTTCTGTTTCTCTTGCTGTTACTTCTTTATTTTCTATCCGATCACCTTTTTTCTATTCTCTTTGGTATTCTCCCTCGACATTTTTCTCCATAATTTTTTCCTTACACTGCATTATATTATTTACTTCTCCCTTTTATTATTACAGACTCCCACCCTCCTCACTGTTATATATTTGGTACGTACCTCATTCCTGCTGTTTATTAGAACTGTCGAATAAAAGAAACCTTTCACGCATGGCTTCATGTAGAATTGTGCCACACCCATTTCACTAATTTATTTCTGTTATTTTATCCCCACTCTCGTTCACGTAGTAGGACGCACATTGATTGCTTTTTCGGATCGATACACCTATCAATCGACGTTCATGGACTGTCACTTGTTGTCGATCACAGCCGGGCTTTCAACCATCGTATCTATAATTAATGAGATCGATTATCGATAATGCACAACTTGTCCCGAATCACAATCGGACGGTTCAAGTAAAATAAACGAGAAAAATCTTCATGAACTTATGGCGAGAATTATTGACTTATCGTTAATGATGTTTGTGGGATTTTAATAGACTTTTTTTAAAAATAAATAAAAATCAAGTATCATTACGTTTGGAGTTAAATTGTTATTTTATTTAAACAGTAATGTGTCGAAGTTCATCAATAAAAAGGGGGAATAATATACATTATTATTTTGATAATTCGAACAAGTGTAACCATCTTTCCTGTTATTCTTACAACGTCTCGGCCGATTTATCCTTCTGCTTTATTCAGATGCGTCTTGTTGAATTCGAGAATCTCTATGCTTAACTTGGGAATCGGTACAAAATTTCGAATTAAACCCCTTATTTAATCCACGGGGGTAGATTGTCCGGTTCAATATCCAATGACCAAGTAGAATTCTCACGTAATTTTTATTTGTAGTTCTTAGTAAGTATTGACTTCAACCTCGAGTATACTATCACTTATAATGTATTATTACTTCATCCCTTGCGTAACATGTCTACATGGTTTGATACGAAATCCCATATAGATTCATTGTGCGTGTTTTACAAGTATGTCAATAGAATTTTCTCCGATGAACTTAATGCTCTAGTGCTCCCTCGACGTAAATTCACTTGACCAACCCGACAATCATATACATCCAATCCATTCACTGTGGTGGTTTCCAGATGCCGGATAACCTTTTACTCTAATATTTTTTTGCGAGCTGCCGATATGTGGAACTCCCTAATTGCTCTCTGTATCGCCGACTGTACCGACATGCAGAAATTAAAAACTATTTATTGTGAACAAACATCTAGCTGTACAGATCCCAATTTAGGATGATCCCTTAAACTTTCACCCTAATTTTCAGTAGCCCCGTTACGTATACAGTGACAGCATACCTTGTTTGGAGCGAACTCAGTTATAAAAAAAAGAGAAAGAAAAAAGATCGACATAAAGTTTCTCCAGTTCGACATGATGCACTTGAAGAAGGTCGTAGGGTACATCGGCCGAAACGTTGTAAAAATAACATCCACGCTTCGAATAATGATACGAATAATTAAAATAATCAAAATTGTCAATTCTCTATCTTAAAAATCCGAAATATAATATGTATCATGTTGATTATTCGAACTACTTTTTTCATCTTGGTTTTTATATTCAAAACGTTTTGGCTGATGTAACATCTGCCTTTTTTCAGGTGCAATTTTGAAAACTTGGGAATCTGATAGTCGAATTCGGGAATCTTTATGTAATTTTTTTAATACCAAATGCCAGGAGACAATAATAACATCTCACTGTTGATTTAAAACAGTGCAATTTTAAGCAAATCATTAAACAAATACACATTGTTTTTATTTACACAATGGTTTAAAATTTCATATTTTATAAATGGATCAGAAAAACATAGTTAATTAAAATATGGGAGTATTTTTGAAACATAGGGTGCATACCTAGTTCTCGATCAGTTCTCACTTTTAACCTTCTCAAAATCACGTTAGGCTTGTTAGTTTTCATCATGAAATAGCATATAGAAATTTTAATTAAATACATCTGGATCAAATGATACACACTTTAACTGAAAAGCTTTTCATAAAATCTAATAACGTAAAAGATGTATCGATAGATCGATTATACAATGCCGTACTAAACCATTAGCACTTTGATAATTAAGTCAATCAAACTGCACGATATTCTATGTCGTTTGTTCACATCATCTCTGTTTCACTATAATTATATCTCACCTGCTAAAACGGTTGGTGTCCACGCATGCAACTTACTGACACCTAAAAAGTCGCAAAGATTGAGTATACGTTTTTTTTTGTAGTTAACTAGTCGATAGACAAGGTATCTCGTCGGCTTTGGATCAATCAATTGTGAATATAGTAATCGTCACAGTTTAGATATTCTTTTAACAGATGGCAGTATTAATTACGTTTAAAATTGCGACAGTTTTCAAATTTTAACTCTTCTTACTAAGCATACACTTTACAGTAAATATGTATATGCATGGTTAATTAATATTAATTATTAGTTGTTATATTAGATTGTAGATTGTACGACAGAGTGTTTAATTAGCTCGCTTGGACATTGCTTCTAAATAGATTTTACGTAATTATATTATTTTGTGATTGCGTATATCGAATTTTCAAGTAACCAAGCTATTTTTAAATGAAAAAAATACAAATGAAGAAAGAGTCTGAAAAAAATTGTGATATTTAATAAGTAAGAAAATGGGGGAAAATAGATGAAAAGAAAGAAGTATATTTTTATTTGGTTTATTGTTTAGTCGTCATGTTAACCGGTATTTACTCATTTTATGCAGACATCGTACATATGTTTTGTATACAATTGGTGTCAAGATTTAATTATATTGTAGGCGGATCCTTTGTAAAAGAGATTGTCTAACCGATAGTTTCTATAGAATTTATAAGACAACTAACAATTTCTGTCAGAGTGGACCTGGAAGAAGTGGTTACTAACGGGTGACTCTACATTCACCATAAGTCCCAAACTGTCGCATAAATGACTTGGTGCGGTTTTAGTTTCATACTTTCGATGGTTGTAGGAGCTTGCGTAGTTGATAATATTGGAAAATAGAAAAGACAGAAAACAGTTAAAAAGGGGCTGTGAAAGATGGATTCAAGGTGGTGTAGTGAGAAACGTACGCATTACTCCATCCTGTTTAGTGTCGCGCTCTCACTAAAAAGGAAACAAAGTATTATACAAAAAAAAGATAGAACAAAATATATAGAAATTGATCAATACAAGTAAACAAAGGATAGAGAACTGGGAGAAACATATAAAGAAAGTAACACATTATTCAATAAAGATAAAAAAATAACGAACGAATGGATAAGAGGATATTACAAAGAAAAGTAAAAAAGTAAATACAGCACAAACAGATTAGGAAAACTTTGTAAACTAAAAAAAATCTAACGAAAATAAAGGATGTAAGGAAAATATAAACAGTGACTAGGGAATAATCGATAAAAATAGAAATAAAAAATAGAAAAAACGAGGAAAAAAGAAGACAGAAAAATAATAGAGAATACATCGATAAATGAGTGCAATCAATCACAATTTAAAGACTGCGAAATCTATGGGGCTAAATAATAAACAAAAATAATTAAAGGAAGAAGGAAAATGTGAAGAATAAATGATAGAATCAAACCATATAAGAAACTAAAGCGTGTACGAGTGTACGTAAAAACTCAATACGGAATGAAGAAAAAAAGAAAGAAAGCAGAGAAAAAATATATGAAAGTCATTGATCTATCAATCTATCTATCTATAAACTACTAAATCTACGTGGATCTTGTTTGCTTGCTTATTTGTCTGTTTGCTTGCTTGTCACAGTACAGAGTGGATGTGAGTATTGCTTTGTAACGTCTATTAAACATAGGTAGGGATAATCATGCAGAGTGGGCGACTCCACTAAATGATATCATCGATTAAGACAAAGAGAGTGGAGATAAGAGTATACAGTTGAAAGCGTCAAATAAGTGCATGCCATATGGAAGAACAAAGACTTAGAGAGATGGATGAAGAGATATCTTGAAAAGATCCTTTATAACTTTTTATTAAGACGGCTCATGACTCGAATTGTGGCAGCTTGTCTATGAGACGAATCGCTTAAACCTCTGGCTTTCAGTATACAACTAAAACTTTAAAAAAAAAGTTTTTTAATCCTGTTATCAGTTTGTCACCGTGCATAATTTAATTCTACATACATCTGTACACGAGTGTTAGAGATGGTAGAAGTAAAGAAAACGATAAGAGACATGATGAGAACAAATGAATTAATGTAAATTAATGAAAGACAAGGTGAAAGATGAAAAAGAAGAAATAAGACATAGATATATGACAAGAGATCGTCTTTCGTTTGCTTCACAGCATCTCGTTGTTAGATCATCAGCTCGGTTGAGAAAAGCCATGTTTATGTTTTGTTGTCTAGCGTAGCCATGCCGGCTTCGCCGTTGGGTGGTCGATGTGTAAGGCATGACTCGATGATGTGGTCTACTGTCTGTTTAGAGTGACCACAGTCGCAGACAGCCGAGTCCCTGAGTCCCCACCCTTTCATGGTAGCGGCGAAACGGTCGATACCTGTCCTAAGGCGGTTGAGCATTGGCCACTGCCGGCGAGGGAGGTCAATGCCTGGCAGGTTATCCGGGTCCTCCTCAAATCTGTGCAACCTTGATTTATCTGCTGCCTGCCATTCCTCCGTCCAGCGACGTTTCAGCCAGATTCGTTTTGTGACGTCACCGGGTGTTGAAAGCAGAAGCTGGTGGGCGTGTTCCGAGAATGGGCGTCGTGACTTCTAGGCGAGCTTGTAGAGGGGTCTCTGTGGCGAGCTTGTGGAGAATGTAGTCTTCGTCGATGGTGGCTTTTCTTGACAAGAGATGATATATCACGATATCACAATATATTCTGACTTTGTAATGCCTAAAGAGAAATATATGTTTACTGATTGCACGAAGTATTCTGAAACCCTTTGTATCTGGACGTGTAGTTTTTAGATGATAAATGAAAAATTACGTGAATAAAGGTCGAATGACGAGAAAGGGGTTAGATAAATGTAATTAATGTAAATAATAAAAATACAGAGAGAAAGAAAGAGGAAAGAGAGGAGGGAAGAGAACAGAAAAAGGGCAAAATAGAGAGTATATTATGGCATTACAATGTATTATTACTTTGTGAATTTGAAAGAGACAGAGTATTATATGACATGACAATGTATTCTGAAATACTTTCGTATTATTACATGTATCTTTTTGAGAGTAAAAAGGACAAATAATATGAATAAACGGTGAATATCAAAATATTGGTGAGAGGAATTGAATTAATATGAGTTAAATAATTAAAATAAAAGCAAAGGATGGAATATTGGGGAGGAAGAGGAAATATGGAAAAAGGGAAGACAGAGGGTCTATTATTATATGACAATATTTTCTGATTTTCGGAAATTGTTTGGAAAAACATAATCCTCAACCAATTTAAAGCCTTAGAAATTCAATATTGAATAATATACATAAACAATACTGAACAAACAGGGCTAGGGTGATCATGTAAAAGTGAGAATACAACAAACAATTTATTAATTAGAAATAATAAAACTGAACGGAAAAAGAAATAAAAAGTTACGTACATAAGTGAGTTAGATGCCGAAATTGATAAATGAATTGAAACAAAGTAGATAAGACGAGAAAAGAAATGACAGCAAAAGAAATATAAGCGAATAGAAAAGAAAACGTAGACGAGAGAAAAAGATGAATAAATAATAAGGAAAGGAAAATAAGGAAAAAGGGAAATTTAGAACGAGTGAAAAAAATAAAGGAAAATAAAAGACGGAAAGAATGGAAGAACATATAGAAAGAAATGAAAGAAAAACAAAGAAACAGAGTGAGGGAAATATAGGAAGAGGAAACATTATAAGAATAATCGTTAATCAGATAAAAGTATGAAGCAATAAAATCAAAATAAGAAAGAAAATTCAAATTAAGAACAGAAATTGGAAAAACAATAATCGATACGTAAAAAGGATAAATCATTAAATGACTGAAACAAAAACATAAAGCTTAAATCAAGAAAGAAAAAATGTCGAAAAGAAAAGAAAAAAGGGAGATCAATTAGAAAAAGAGAAATAAAATAAAGAAGGAAGAAATGAAAAAAAACGAAAAAGAAAAGAAAACAAATTAGGAACCAACGTAAAAATAAAAGAAGGAAAAGAATAAAAGACGAACACAAAGATAAAAAAACGGAAAAGAGAACCAAAATAAAGAATGACTGAATGAAAAATAAATATGAATAAAATCAAACGCAATCTAGAAAATATGAAGAAAAAACAAATAAGGAAGTAAAAATAAAGAACGCAAATAAATTAAAACAAAAATGAAAATGATAAAAGAAAGAAAGATGAAAACTATTCAGAAAATAAAAAGGAATAAAAAAGTTAGAGGAAAGTATTATAAAAATAAAACAATAATAAAATAGAAAAAAAGACAGACTAGTGTCTGTCTTTTAATAATAACAGATCAAAGAAAAATGGAGTCAAATGAGCTTGCTAGATATAATATTAACCGTAATCATCTAGAAACGGCAAAAAAGACTGGAATATAAAACTGATATAAAATTAACAAATTAATGAAATCAACAATTATAAAGAAACTTTAGCGATGTAAAATAAATAAAGAGGAAATAATAATAAATAATATAAACGAAAATTATTTTAAAAAACGATCAGAAATAATAAATGGAAAACACCAACTAAAAGAAATGATTCAGGCGTATTTTATAACGGAATAGTAGAACAACCAAGAAAGAAGAAATGAAAATATGAAGATTGTCTAATAGATGACGTCAAATAATAATGGCGTCATACGCTGTCTACTGGGACAAGTAATTACTCAAGAAAATATAGAGCAAGCTTAAGAGATTTGTCGTCTAAGGTTATATTAAAACATCGTTTGGTTGTTTTCATTTTGTAATTGTAAAAATACTAATGGCTAGCAAAACTCCCGCCCTTCCGGGGCAGCAATTAATTGGGAGGGGAAGTATAGTAAAAGAAAACATGTTTTCTACTCAAAGAAGTCCATAATTTTAATAAAAACTTTGGTAAATTTGTAGATTAACCCACTAAATTTGAAATTCGACTTAATAGTGTCATTTAACTTATTAGAACAGATATCTTTTTTCATTTTTAACACTAATTTTAAGTCTGACTGACAAAATCATTAAACTACATATAATCGCCAAAGTGTATTCCTTCCCCCAAAAAGAAATTTCGCACAAAATCTATCTGAAATAATAATTTAAAAAAATATGGTTAACTCCTATAAAACGCTTGAATGGTCGGGAAATGGAGTATAATTTTGCGTTTAATTTTATTTACGAAAATTCTAAAATAAATTTTCTGTTGGATTTTTTCCACCAGGTTTATCAGGATACTCACACGTAATCACCTAAGAAAATAGCATCTCATTTGAGGAGAGTGGGGAGCTGAAGGTGTTAATACAATAGAACCCACACTTTTAATATTTTTAGTTTAGCCTTAACAAAAAGTTATTAATGGACGTATTGTTTAAAAATATAAAATATATAAAAAAGATATGGATAAATTGGGAGATGCTACCCCCACCCCCATCTCACAAGAAAAATGAGATTATGCTTTATAGGGGGATTACGCGTAAACAAAGAAGGAAAAAATATTTTAAAATTTACAGCTGGGAATCAGTTTCATATATAATTAACGTAAAATGTTTCCCATTTCCGAACCATTTTGACTTCTTAGGACAGTAATCGACTTTTTTTATCACTAACCCTAAGTCTGATTCGCAGAACCACACGAAATCTCTTCAAAACTAGACCTCTTACTGAAAAAAACGCAGCGGATTTAGCTCCCATAGCATAAAAAAGTATTTCATTAACTGCCCTAAAATGCAAGACTGATCCGGAAATGGGGGGTAATTTTACATTTTATTCATATATTAAACTGATCCGTGACTTTAAATTCGAAAATAATTGTTTTTTTTCATTTCATCTTTTCGTCAAGTTTTTCAGTGTGTATTCACACGTAATCGCCTAAGAAAAGCAGAATCTAAGTTTTTTAGGGGAGGAAGAGGTGACGTGATTTAGATGAGGTGAATATATTTCTTTTTTTCCTAATTTGGACAAATCAGTGCTACTAAACTTTTGTTTTCATTTGTCAATAAGTGTTTTTAAAACTTTACAAATAGGGTATTTATTTAGTGAATTAAAAAAAAAGTTGTTTTTATTTCTCATGGTAAATGTAGAAACTGCAAAAAGAGGGAAATAGAGAGGGGGAGAGAACGAGAAAGAGAAAGAGAGAACGAGCTAGCCAGACCACGATCGACGTAATGTTTAATTTCCTTTTCTGTTTTCGCTTATGCCTCGTGGCGAGCGATATTAGTTTCATAGTGTTTTAATCATTAATTTTATTTATTTATTATTTAACCTTTAGTAATTGGTGTCAATATCAACAAAAATAGTGCACATAGATGGAAAAGATCGAACGATAAAATTACGAATGAATATCACCAAACATTTATTATCAAGTGTTTCAAAAATAGTTATACAAATTAACCGTACACACATCTGTGTATGAGCCGTTCATCTCTACGACACTATTACCTATTTGTGTCATTGCTATAAAAAAGCAGTAACCCGTTTTGATTGTAATATAGTAGTGATGAATGAATACAACTTTCGGATTTATTTATTTAGGTGAAAAAACAACAGCACGTGATGTAACAACGGATACATGAATCATGATTTTTTTACAAACTCGCTGGTTTTGCCAAGTCGCTGTCATTTTGGGAAGTTCGCTACTTGAAATAGTTGTAACAAAAGTTTTAAATAATCAACAATTTATTCATAAGTATGACACAAAACTGTCTAATTTATTCATATAATCAGATGAACACTAACATTAATTCATAACAATTGACAAATATTAACATTTGGTAATTTTAGATACAAATGTATTCGTCTTTTAAGTAAGACCGTGAAGAACTGAAAAGAAATGAGGAAATCAATTCGCATGGACAATGTTCTGTGTATGGGGGGCTGTTGAACTTACAATTTAGAAACGCATTATAACTTGTTGAGAATCAAGTCAGTCACTCTAAAGAAAAGGCCGGAAAGTACCATTTAAACACAAATGCCAAACGTTTGGCCACGGGTTCAAAACAATCACTGAATTAAAAAAAATAAATAAATAAAAATGTGAATTCGCTCATGGAAGGAGCAGGAGAGAAAGCAAAAATGCAAGCAATCATTCACCCCGCTCTCTCTTTCTCTTCTTGCTTATGTTTCCTCACTATATCTTTCTTTCTAGCTAACGGTGTTAGCTTTCATGTAAATTACAACCCTTGAAAATGGTGTAAGACAGTTATTAGAAATGCATCCTTCTTTTATGAAATTACTTTAATTAACCACTGTTAATATGTACAAGACTATTCTATATATATATATAGATGTGTAAATAGGACAATAAAATTACATATGAGTAACACCAAATATTAACTAATTATGAACAGTTTAAAATATACATCCAAATAAGGTATGCAAATAAGTGTGTTGGTGCTTTTCCACTCTACTATATAATATCTTCAAAGGTAATTTTGTATTACTAATTTAAATAACCGGACGACGTTTTGATAAAATGAAATAACATACGATAAGAAATACTAAATGTATTAACAACAACTAAAAAAAGGGATAAAAGCGTTTTTAGAACGCAATAATACTAATAGAAAGACACAAACACTATTCCTATTTATTCATTTAGATCAGGGGCGGGCAACCTTTTCAGAGTGAGGGCCGGATGAGACTTTTGGAAGGAGATCGCGGGCCAGGGTGAAAAACGAAATCTCAGAGCTACTATATTTTGTTTACATGAATAAATTGTACAAAACTTGCATTGCACACACTACAAATCTTATATTTATTCTCATAAGACTTCTGTATGTAATGCTATAAAAAGCGCCGACGAAGAGCCATTTCGGAATCATAAAAAAATAATGACGGAGGAAGTAGCAAGTTGATCCAGCATTCGTTTTGACACACATCACATAGGTTCTCTGTTTTCTCTTTGCCTCTCCCTTTCTCTTTTTCTATTTTTATCTCAGGCCAAGGATTTGAAATTAATGAAATATACATGAATCATCGCTCGCTGATATTTATACATTTCCATCCCACTGTAAATCATAATTGAAACCATCTTTTATGTCTGTCACAAAATGATATAGGTTTTACCGGGAGGTCCGCGGGCCTGATTGCAGTAATAAAGCATAGCAGGGTGGCGGGCCGGACGCTAAGCCTTCGCGGGCCGGAGGTTGCCCGCCCTTGATTTAGATTATATAGTTTTAAACTTATTGCCAACGTAAATCACATCAACATTTAATATTTGTTAATTAGGAAGCTACAAATATTAATTGTAGCACAGCATAAGAATATGCAACATATTTACCTTATTTTTCAATTAGAGATAACTTTATTGTTGAGCTTAAATTGTACGTCTTGTATATAGAATAGATTCGAATTTACTTTTACAACTGTTGCAAATGTAACTCGAATGTAATATTTTTATCGCTCGTTGATAGATGTTATTTTAGTTTTCTAGAAGAACGGATTACACTACAAAATAAGTTAATAACTATAAGCATAAAGAATCAACACCGCTCCCTTTCACCAACATGATGTTGCTAGTCTCATTCTCTTCTATAAGTACTATTACGGCTCCGTTTCCTTTGTTCCAGCTTGACTCGTGGTCTTCATCAATTCGCTGTTAAGATACAGCGTTATAATACATATTCCTATCCCAGTAGCATATTTCCAAGACCTGGAGACTTATGGAACTTCCTTTCTAGCTGACTGTTTTCCTCATACCAATAGCCTTTGGCATTCTACCACAGGTAAATATACATCTTATGTTTTTGCGTTAATGATCTTTCGTTTTTTTTTCTCAAGTGTTTTCATGCCTTGCCAGGAGCGACTTCCATTGAGAATATCTTCTGAAAAAAGGATTACATTTACAAAATAATGAATGGAGGAGGAGAAGAAGAAGATAACAGAAAAGTGTGAGAAACAAATTAAGCATTAGCAACTCTTTTACATATAAGCCGGAGGTGACGGATGTTAAGTGGATATCGACACAAGTTCGAATCCATTTCTCGTGGTCCTTCCCGTAAGTACCCGATGTCTTTCCAGAAAAATTTCTAACTAGAAAAAACATCAGGGAAACTAATGCCAACACCAGAATCATCTGATTAACACGAAAGAAGAAGAAGTACATATAAGCGTATTCGAAAAGATTGAACGAATGACATCGTGAAATTTATAAATGAAATTATTAAAAGAATAAATAGGGAACATAAAGTCAAATGACTAGGGTAATTAAAAAAGGTGATAGAACACGGATACTGTAAAATAAGGTGTAATTCAGCATCGAGAGACAATGGATACCCTATGTAGAACCTATACGACTGAATGTTTCTGTAGAATAGAGTATTAATTGAATGATGCTCATAGGTGAATAGCGGGCACTTTTCTGAATCAACATTGAATATTATGTAATTAAACGATGATTGAAATCGCATTAATATCAGAGAGAAAACGGAATGATTCTGATACAGCGATACAGTCTCTATGGATGACAACGTGTGTTCCTAGTCCATCGTGGATTGGGCTCTCCAGTAAGTGAACTCGCCGGGTAACATTAGCGATAATACAAAACTCTTCGTAAATAAATAGAGCACTAACAGCGTATGATATTACTTGGATACACATTAAGATTTTCCTTTTCTCGTATCGTGTACTGATAGCGTAGCAGGTGGAATCTCACACTGTTGAAAATGGTCACGTTTCGATCTCATCTTGAAAAATGCGGCTGTGATGCAGTCTATTTATTTAAGAACATGTATAAAAAAAAGTTATCCTTTGAATCTCTAGAGACAATGAAAATCTATAGTGAAACAAGGCTTGCACAATCCGGCCGCACATTTCCGTAACCGGCATTGCTTAGGTTTGGTGACAAAATGAATTACAGCATGACTGGAAAATACAAGCATAAGCAGAGAAAGACTAGTGTAGTTTCAAAGTTGTATTTATCCTATACTAGTTGCACATCCAAGGCTTTGGAGTTTTGTCTGTTCTACTTTTTGCTCCATAGTTTCACGTAGTATATGGATTTATATCTATTCGAAGTAGATTAACTCTTGAATCGCAGTATGTATTAAATAGAAGATTGAAGAGAGAGGGGGAGAGAAAGAGAGAGAAGGAGATACTGTTAGAACGATAGAGAGCAAGAATAAAAGACACATGTCCATAAAGAAGAAAGTAAGAAAAAGAAGAAAATACATAGCAATGAAAACAATGAAAACAAGATACAACAAATATTGTTTTCAAATATTAAATAAGTGATAAAATGATAGAATAAATAACAATATAAAACATGAGAAAGAAGTACCTACAATAAGATGAACGAAAATTAAAGTTAGAAAAAAAATACCGAATATATATTTGTACTATATTCTTTCTTGGGTAATGATAACAGAAATGAATAACAAAAGAAAAAGGAAAAATAAAGCAAAACGGAAAATGAAGAAATTAAAATCAAAACAGAAAGTATTGAAATAAAAGGAAAAACGAAAGAAAGAAAGAAATAAAGATAAAAAAAGTTGGCAATAAGAAGAAAAGAAAATGAATAACGAACATGAAAGAAAAAGGAAAGAATAAAAAAAATCTAATGATAAGAATAAGGAAACATTGAAGAAAGGATGTAGAGGAAGAAGATATAATAAAAACTGTTAAAAATACTGATCTAAAAAAGTAAAATAAGGAAAGAAAGTAAGAAATAAAACGACAAGAAAAAAAACGAAAATTAAATCAGAAAACACGACGACATAGAAAGAAGCTAAACAACAAAGAACCTAGAAAATTAAATAAAAGTCAGAAAATATGGATCAAATAAAAAAGTAAGAAATGAAAATAAAAGAGAAAAAAATGGAAAGTATCATATATATGAAAGTAATTAAGAAATAAATAAAAAAGAATTGAGTCAAGGGACTTAGTATTATCACATTTTCGAAACAAAGGAAGAAGTAAAAAGGAAGAAATTTAAATAAAACGAGTCAAGGGAAATAACACAAAACCAGTTATAAATTTGTAAGAAAATTTAATAAAATACGTAAAAAGTGATTGAAATTAGAAATACTGTTAGAAAAAGGATCATTTTTAAAAACATAGAGAGAGGAAGCGAATAAAATAAGAGAAATCGGTCAGAAATGTATCGATTAGTGTTCACTTCCTTCCAAGTGGGACCGGATATCTATTTATTCGCTTCATTCATTAAATGGACAGCGTTCCCAAATCAAATATGCTCCATTGTCGACATCCATTGGTCGATCATTGGCAATTGATTGTATTCAAAACGTGTTCTTTTTTTACTGCTCCCCCCTTCATCCCTCTTTCACTGTCCTCCATCTTTCTCTTTTGACCGACTTTTTCGGCTACAACGCTTTGCCCAGCTGACTTTGTTTCCATAAATACTCCTCCTAGTTACTACGGAAACTTGTTTATTTTATTTTGACTGCAGGAACATAAATGTAAAATGTCGCCTTTAAAGCTATATCTAAGATTTAGTGTTGTATCGATCAAGTGCAGATAAAAATGCTAACAAAACTTTACTTCACAATTAATACATTTGTGAGATAATAAACAGTGCCGGAATAATATACAGGCTTAGATGAGTCAGTATCAATCACGAGTTATTGGAGAGATGCTATCTTTGAAATAGTCAGCAGTTACATCCATTAGTAAGACGCAAATCCGGCGTCAGGTTGTATGCCATTACGAAAGATCCTCAGAAATTCTACTAAGAATAATCAACAGTGTAATTTTCTTTAAATATATTATGCAACAAACCGATAGGGTATTGTTATGAAATGTTATTAATAAACTAAACTTTTAAATGTAAATGATCCATGAGCAGCACTGTCGGCATTCCCCAGTAGGGGAGTCTCATGCGATTAGTAATAAACAAAACCCTTTTTAAAGTGAACGTAACGCCTGGAAGGTGGTACCTCCTGAGACTAAACAGAACCACATCTCAGCTCGACATAAACAAAGTAACTGTTTAGCTGATTCTCGAAGACGTATCTCTGACTAGTATATATATATATATATATATATATATATATATATATATATATATATATATATATATATATTATAGTCGTCTTTGGACGCGAATTTCACTAGTTAATAAAAGTTTTGTCTGCTGTAAACTTTATTATGTTTTACGGGAGAAATATTAGACATTTGTCACTCGATATTTTCAATTCTTCCGGGTTCCATGTTTAAAAATTATTTTCGTAAAGGATAAACAAATATTTACCACCTGAAAAATATTATTATGATCCCCTAAATCGACTAACAAGTGATAACGGTCGTAGTAACATAGGAACACGTATATTAGGGCATGTCTATATATAAATGAGATTCTTTTATTGGTGGCCGTTATAGGAATCGATATATTAGCAAAAAATCAAACTAGTTTTATTTTTTCTCGGTCACATGGATCGATTTATGGGTTCTAATTATCACTTACTGGGACTGCAATTGAAAACAAACAGTTATCTAGATAAAACACAACTTGTCACAAATAAAACTTTACGAGTAATTCAATGGCGACATTAATTTCATTTACGATTTTATTATTATATGATGGGGGTCCCGTACGCGCTGGCTATCTACACAGCAAACATGGCGTCGGTATCTTACATTATTTTGAAAATTGCGAAAATAAAGATAAGAATATGAATTTAAGAGTTAGAAGCAGGAGTATACTGTCTTTTTTACTATTTCCGGCAAATATGAGTGATGCGTAGCAGTACATATATGCAACGCCTTTATCATTTAATTAATGTAGGTTCTACTCGGAACACTCTTTTTCGCTTTTACAGAGTACAACCTCGACTTAGCATTCTAGTGGGGAATTATTTATTTTGTTCAACGCAGCCTATTTCTCTACTGTATCAATATGTTCATGGTAGGTGCTCGGCTGATCTCCATTCCTCGCTCCTGTAAAATACTCAACCACGAAAGGGAAGTTTCTTTTCTCACACTTTCTGTTCCAAAGACCAAGCGAAGCTTCCATTAACAATGTTTCTTTCCTATAGAGTCTCGTCTCTTAAACAAAATACCGTGAACCTTTATTCCAGTTGACTTTTACCTGATCGGATGACAACAAAAGCATGGTAACTCGTCCTCTTGGATACGTAATTCTTCTTAAGACATCTTCTGCCCATCTCACGGTTGTTTTATATCCTCGCGCGATGGCACTAAACGTCTAACTGACGGTTTCTCTAACACTTATCCTCGAGTGACGTACGGGCCTTGATAAGCAATGATCCATTAGTAACCAGGAAGAACGAATTACTTTGAAGTGTGGCAACATATCCATATCTTACACGATCAGTGTTCAGACACCAGATAAATGCACTAAAACAATCACATTCAGTTTTACTTATGTTGTGTATTGCTTAAATATAGGGTGTTTTCGAAAAAAATATAGGATTGATTAACATGTGCCATGAATTATATGGTATTAGTGATATTGTATGGTCTCAGGGCCAGCTAGGACTCGATATGAAAAATGATAGTTTATTTGTTTCTTTAAGTATGTGACGTTAATTAAGTTAAAAATTCCTGTTAAAATAGGGGCAAAAATACTTATCGTATAATCTATTTTTAGACGAGGATCGATAATTTGTAGGTTTTAACGTAATATTATTCGTAGAATAATTTGCATTATTTTAACGTTGTAGTAAACATTGTGAGAATAATATCGAAGATGACAATAGTAATACGTACAATCCAAATAATACGAATAACAAGCAGTGTTACGATAGGTAAGCCTTCGTCTCTTCGTGTCTTTCTTCCTTCCCGAGAAAAGTATAAAGAGAACATCTCGCCCACGAAAGACGAACCATATAATACTGCATAGCATTCATTAAGTAATATGTGCCATGTTAGTGAATTAAATAAAGTGTGTACAATCAAAGTATTGCATACTAATTGTAGACAATTTATTTAAAATGTCAAACATGAAATAAAACTAAACAGTCTAAACGAAAAGATAAAAGTTTACGTTCTATTTTCAAATGTATTCCGTATATTGGTACTATCAATCCAATAAGCTTAGATCTTATAATGCTCAATCTGGTAAGTGTTAACTTGTAACGATAAATCTAATAGGAGTGTAGTTTGTATCGTGTAATGATAAATCCTAAATATCATTCGTCTAAACACTTTATATGAGTTTTAATAGTGTAACCATCATTCTAATAAGTATTGATAGTGAAAGGATCAATTCAATAAGTGTTATTTTTAGTAATAATCGATCGAATAAGTTTAAACTTGTAACACTAAAACCAACAATTTATTTTTCTGTAAGAATCAATAAAAGAACTGTTAATCTGGTAACGATCACTTCAATAAGTTTATATTGTGTAATGATGCATCCTACATCGTCTAATGATCAAGTGAATAAGTGTTAATCTGTTAGTTATTTATTTAATATGTGTGGCATATTAAATGCTCACTCGAATAAGCGTTATCTTGTAACGATGATTCGAATGTGTGCTAATCTGTTGACGATAAATTTAATAAGCTTTAAGCTCATTACAATCACTCGGATACGTTTGACTAATGTAACGATTATTCTAATAAGTAGTTACCCTGTAAGAATGGATCAAACGGCTTTTAGCTAATACAACTCAATCTAATACATTTTGACCTTTAACGATCAATATATGTTTAATTTTGTACCTATCACTTGACTAAGTTTAAATATTAAACAATCGATCCCAGGAGTGTTATTATTTTAACAACTACTCACAAATTAAACTAATAGTTATAATCTCTGAACAATGAATTTAAGACGGTGTCTATCTTTAAACGATAAATCAAATAATTAAAAAGATTTAACGATTAAACCGAAGAAATTGCATTCTTTACACTTATCTTTTGACTCATCTAAGAGACGAAACACTCTGATTTCTATCCTCCACTGCTGTACGGCTATACTTACTCATACGAGATGCTTCGAAAGTCAACTCTAAAGAGAAATCAGGTACGTGATTCTAAGGCTGTCCGAGCTAACATACATCAAAATCCTGGGTAAAAACTTGCAACGAAACAAAAACTGTGTCTCGGAGCTTGCCTTTCCAGTACACAATTTATGTGACGAAGAGCGAGAGGGGGTGGGGATTCATGACCAACAACTTATCTTGCATACTTATTCAGGGTGTGCGCTGTGATCTCAACACCATAGTATTCCGAGACAAAAGAAGGCCAATAAAGATCAGCAAATGCATTGAACATGAAGTTAATATAAACACTTTAACAACAATAATTAATAAACATTTCAAATCTGAAATTTGGTTAATAAAGTAATCATAATTGACCTCCCGTGTGACCTCTGTCTCCGAGATCTCTGGTGTTGCTTTGGGTTGTTTCCCGTTCAGCACACTTGCTTTTCCAACGTTTTCGAGTATAATTTTACTTAGTATTTGATCCTGAGCGTGGATTAAGCTATTAACAATGCCTTTCAGAGATTTATTAGCGGGAAGTGAACTCAGCACCATGGAAGGAACGTAAAACCTATATATTACTTTTTTACAGTCATCGTAGATAAGCCTTTCGTCTCATACATCTTAATGTGGTATTTGACTGTGAGGCAATTCAAAGAACGGATATTGGTTATGATATTTCTAATTTACAAACATCATAAATCACAAAATGCTGAACGTTGAAACGTCAGCACGACAATTGCATGATACTACTGCTACTATCACTACAAACAATAATAACAATAATAATAATAATAAGTTTACGGAAGTAAAAGAAAAGAATACATGGACGATTTAAAACTATTTGCCAAAAAACAAACAAACGGAAAGAAGAAAGTCTAATTTGTACAACCAATACCAGAAGAAAGTAATTGGAATTTGGAATAGAACAGTGTGCACGGATATAGAGTTAAAGAGGGACACTGGAGAGAAGGAAAGGCATGGAATGACATAACCAAGAGGATACAAAGGCAGTTGCGAACATGATATCTATAAATATCGATGAGTTTTGGAAGCGCACGCAATCTAATCAACATATAAAAGAAAAACATTGTAGATGCGAGACACCCTTAGAACAGAATTATATCGTATAAACCCTATAAATGAATGCACATCTGGACAGCTTCCCTTGTAAGATATGTTTGATACTTCATAAGCTGGACAAAAGTATCCCCTAGAAAAACCAGGAAACTAACGATCATAGATAATCATCTACATCTGAGGGATGGAAGTGACAACTTTATGTAAACAAAAGATAAGGGCGAAGAGGACGAGTAAGTTTAGATAACTAGAACACAGAAAATATTGACACCCCGAACACAGAGACGAAATGGTAAATCACATAATAACAATCCCCAAACGGATACAAAAACCGACACGACTGCGTAGGAATGGCAGTTCAGTAGGAATTATGAACACGTCTAAAAGCAGACTAATGATACAGACACAAATCGGGGACAGCATTCGAAAATGAAAAACACAAAATTCTCTAAGATCTGAAAATTAAAGAAGCTTAAATCATCGAAACAAGAAAACTGGACGTGAGAATAGTGTATAAGAACGAAAAACCTACCAACTTAACAGTTACCGTTCAAAGAGTTCTCAAAGTGAAGATCAAGTCGGTACGAAAAACAAAGCAAATACATGGAGTTTGCTAGAAAACCTAACATAATAGAAAACCTTAAGAAAATCACTATAATAACAAAAATTATAAGGTCACTGGGAAAAGCTCATGGAAAACTTGAAAGAAAGATTAGGAGAAGTTGGAGTACAAGCGAAATATAAATCCATACACTGGAATGCAATGTTGAAAACACCAGAAATATTATGGGAAATCATCGAATACGGAAACTAACTGACCTAAATACTGAATGCTAACCCTCAACAAGTAAGTTGAAATAGTTATAGAACAAAGAATATAGAAGAATATCACACGAGCCCAAGGGAACTAAAACTGACGGAAATTATATAAAATAATATCCCCTTTAACGCAAATAACAATGACGAAACATGACGAAAAAGAAGAAGAGAGAGCACAAATCAGAACTCAACTGGACGGGTGAAGAGAGTACTGGAACTTTGGGGGGGCGTATTTCAACCTTAATTCTAGATAAGGCACATGGTCAGTTATCGCGGGAAACAATGGAAAACGGCTGTTGCCATAATGAAAAATGACTTGCAGCAGTTATTGAAAGAAGTGGAGAGTGTTAGAATACTGAACGGGCTTGTTGTCACCCAGACTCCAGAGAACACAACTAATAATGAGTTGGGCACTCACTAACAATGAGTTGTGTAGTAACTCATAGCGAGTAAATAATAATAATAATAATAATAATAATAATAATAATAATAATAATAATAATAAAATTAATAATAATAATAATAATAATAATAATAATAATAATAATAAAAATAATAATAATAATAATAATAATAATAATAATAATAATAATAATAATAATAATAACAATAATAATAACAAGAAAGAAAAAGATGAAGATGAAGAATGATAATAATGTTATTACACCACCATCACTGGTTGATACAGGTTTAAAATGGTCGTCAAATGTC
The DNA here is from genome assembly GCA_963556195.1 of Sepiola atlantica. Classification (NCBI taxonomy): domain Eukaryota; kingdom Metazoa; phylum Mollusca; class Cephalopoda; order Sepiida; family Sepiolidae; genus Sepiola; species Sepiola atlantica. The sequence continues at coordinate 176,473,414 of OY744523.1, read as the reverse complement.
TATGATTCCTAGGAAACGCCCAGTGTGCCTGGAATGAGTTAAATACTATAAATCATCGAAATGTATTTAAATGAATGTACATAAATACATACATAATACATACATGATGATTGCCACGCCTTTACAGAAGAAGGCGATCCCTACAAAGATTGCAATGACCGATTGTGGTCGCGCATATCGTTCGGAAAGCCCGGTTTATAATTACAGGTCTTCATCGCCGTGGGTTTTGTTGGGATATCTGTATATGTAGATAGCCATGCTCTGCGTTTTACGACACGCAGAGCACGTTCTCCTTCTACAAAGTGCGGTTTCAGTGACAATCCGAAGCAAGATAACCGAGAGATGATGTTGAGCGCAGGTTTTATATCGGAGTTCCCGTCTTCTAGACGTATGATCTAACAAAATATATGGGTCCATCTCGCCGAGTAAGATAACATCGTGTCTGGGTACACACCAGGTATGTCTACGCCCCCGCTAATATATATATATATATATATATATATATATATATATATATATATATATATATATATATATATTTATATATATATGTATATATATAATCATTTTTTGTGATAAGTTCAATGAACTATGAACAAAGTTTTTAAGACATCACTAAGCACTAACCTTTAAATAGAGTGTGTCAGAATTTTAGACCAATCGGATGACTAGTTTAGAATTATTTAAGTGACGCTACTGGTACACCGAAAAGTCTAACAAAAATAAATATTTCTTTGATATTGTACACAATAATAGCGTTAAAAGTGCGCGTTTCCAATAAGAATTTCGTGTCTTTTTGCTGCTCTCTTGTTTTTTCCTTTTTCCTTTAAATAAAAACAGTGCTCCGTACACATCGAAAAGTCTAACGAAAATAACAAAATTCCTTTATATTGCACATATAATAAAACCATTGAAATAGCGCGTTTCCAATCAGAATTGTGTGTTTTGGCCGTTTTCTTTTTTATTTGTTTTTGAAATAAAAACAGTGCTCCGTACACATCCAAGTACATACATACATACATACATACATACATACATACATACATACATACAATGCTGCTAATCCATTGTCACACCTAAACAATTGAATACGATAACATATAAGAAATAGGAAAAAAGTGTTCTATAGTATAGGGGCTTAAGTAGTAGAACGCAGAGTTACTTTGCTAATCATGGTTTATATCGGCTCTTCCCGCTAATATAAGTGTAAAATGAAGAATAACCTTTACACATATAAGTATATTGCTTCGAGTTTAAAAATGTGTATTAATATCATTGCTATTTGAAACGATTGAGATCAGAAAGATTTACTTGTTGATTTAAACAATGGTTCAAATTCTTTTGCATTACTAAATATGTACACATTTATTGGAATTTTCTTCACGCTGACTGTTTTCCCATTACTTATAGTCTTGGTCTTTTTAAGACTAAGGCCTTTAAGAGTATGTTTTCTTTGCAATAATCACCTTTCATTTGTGTTAGCCCGTTACATCAAGTGGCGTCATGCCTTGTCTGGGACGATTTTCATGAATAAATGCTATATATATATATATATATATATATATATATATATATATATATATATATATAATGTGCTTACAATACTCACCCTGTTCTATAGATTACATATTCCATAATTCATAATGATAATTTTAATAGCTTAGGATTTTACCAAGCACAACATGTTGACGCTCAAGTTCGCGCACCGATCCTTTTAAAACGTATCAATTTATTACACTAAAAAACTGATGTATAGTATATATATTAATGTATAATATTTGAATCTAACTTGTCTTAAATTTTTTGAGGGCAAGATGCGAGTTTATGTGGGTAAACCACCTAAATAGTAAATTTAAATAAAATATGTGACCATGTGTCTCAGCGAGTCGCTGAGAATATTCATTCAATAATTCAATAATTCATAAAAAAAACTGTATATGTAAATATTTACAAAAAAGTTATGTGCCCATGTTTTTCACCGTGATGCCAAGAATATATATTCCAACATTTGTAATGATTCGTTCAGTAGTTTATAAGATAAACATATGAAATATATATATATATATATATATATATACGTACACAACTTTATATATAAATATGTATATATTTATATATATATATAATTAGGGAGTATTCAATAAATAATTACATTGCCTATGTATGCCCAATAAACAAAATTTCTTAAGATATTTGTAAAGTTTTACTGTAATTACATTTAGAATGCAATGAAATATCTTACTAAAGAAGAAAAATAACAGTGAATTTTAATGAAACGCTATTTATCAATAACCTAATTAAAATCTTAGCAATTGATCAATCTAGCATTTGATTGAACAGGACATCTTTATATGAGAGGTATGCTTGACTTTAGACTTAACAATTATCTACCCAGATTATATATTTTAATTAGCCAAATATGAAAGAGTTGTTTGATTTTTTGAAGAAAGTATCAATAATGACGAAAACAACATGTATATAGCAATGCATTTGATTAAGTTTTACAAAATTGATGAATCAAAACAAATAATTCAAATTAATCAAATCTCATTTGGCTCATATAACTCATGTTTAGATCTTGATGAATAATAGGATGACTAAAGTTACAGACATTATTTTTAAGTGTTTTTAAATATTGCAGAAAAAATGTTTACCAAATATTATCCAGAAATCAGCTGACACTACATATTTTATGCTCTGAGAAACTTCTAATGTTCATAAAATTATAAGACTCCTTCATTTATTCTCAATGTAACTTTGATAATTACATAATAAATAATATGTATATAATTTCCTATTAATTGATAATTTTACAAATTCAATCGAAAAAGGATAATTGAAGTTTCCCTTCAGAATGTATTTTGTTTATTATTAAAAAAATGTAATTTCATTAACATTCAGAAGAATGCTTAATATATGGTGTTTAGGCTATTTTGTTAAGTAAGATAACAACATTTCCATAACATAGGTTGTAATGCTGACGATGTTTCATTCATTCGTGGACAATACTGGATAGTATTACTTATATTTATTGGATGTATATTTTAACATTTCGGAAAACCTTTTATCGATTATTATGCAAACCTGTTTTTTAAAAACTTATATTCATTCATTATATTATCTCCCCAAAAGTTATAATATTTTCTTACAATAAATTAAGAAAACATTAAAAAGGGTGTCAATAAAAGCGACATTTTATGATTCAAATAATACATTTAAGAATTTGAATACATTTTCTATACGTCAATGTTAAATACAGTCATTGTATGATCATGGCTCTTCCCGACTCTCTCACGCCACCTCGATATATTTTTCATCACACTTGATAGATCGTCATAGGCTAATTGTGAGTCATCTACTAGTTGCTTGTGCCATCTCCCTATTGAACCACGTCCCTTTTTTGGCATCCACCAAAGAACATTGCTGACGATTTTACCCGTAGCCTCGAACAGTGACTAGCTAATCTGGTTTTTCGCTCTCTGATCAGGGTTGGAATCTGAGGGAAGTGTCGGTGAAGTTGCTTCAAAAACTAACAATGTTTATAACTGTTTAAGCTTCAATCCAATTTATTCCAGTCTAATCTACTATTTGATTTAAATTACCGAGATTTGACAAAAGATTGAACCTCATCAACCGGCTAGTTAGTGACATCTCTAACCATTATGCTAAATTGGGTTGGTAATAGTAGATATGTATACTGCATTTGTTGTGCCTCTGTTTTCATGTTCGATAAGTATTGTAAAGACTTATGCAAAGAAAAAAAAACAAAGCTTTTATCGAGAGAATATCTGACGAATAATCCAATGGTGATATTAATTATTTATTAGTATTTTGAACAACAATATTGTGCGGTTTACATTCTAGTCGGACATTCATAATACAATTGGTATTTGGTACTTTTTTGTATCGGTATAAAACCTCACAGTCTTGTAAAAATAACGAATAGCGACGGACAATGAGGAGAGCTTTATGCTGACCAGACTATTCACATGCATACTCTACCCCGTGGCTGTGAAGAAGTCAGATTTGGCCAACAACAACAGCAATAAACACAAGCAAACAATTACGTGTTTATTTACTTCATTTATGAATTGAAAATGACAATAAAAGTATGTATATATTAATATGGGGTTCAGAGCTCGAAGTAAAAAAAGAGAAGAACCCGCATTCGTTTTCGTATAACGCGTAGAATTCCTACTTGTTTCTAATAAAGCGACAAGTGCGTTATTTCCTCCTCAATGATGGTTCGTATGTGACAAAAAAGTTAATAACAAAACATCATATTACTGGCGAATACGATAGTTTTAAAAAACTTAGACTGCTGCTATATAGTTTGTTTTTAAAATATTAACACTATGTTGTAGATTAAATGAGATAGATTGCGGAGCAGGCTAAAATCGCTCACTTCTTTCTTGCGTTATTACGTTTCTGACATGTGCGCTTTTATTTTATATTATTTAAAACAATGCAATGTCACCACTGGCGTGATTCGGGATGTTTTCTTATGGTATGTTGCTCATCCTAAAATAAACTGTGTTCCACTCAACTTACATTGGAAAGATTTGAACTTCCTTTAAAACCTTCAATTTTGTAACTTCGTAGAAACATTGGAGAAATGCAAGGAAGGGTCGGCGTTCTAATATATTTATCTTCCTCGGATCCCTTTGTTACATTTTGCCAGCATGTACACATTTAGAAAATGCCATAACTGAACATATTTTATTATTCACCCTGTTTGATGAGAAGTGGCCGAAGGTAAGAAAATATCGACGTGGATTACCGACCTTAGCGTGTCTGTCAATTTTTTTAATTAGTTCCAAAGCGCCATTTTGACTATGGATGTTTGATACCTATATGTGATCTCTGCTGTATTTACATCATTCTAGATAGAACCAGAGAACCCACAGAATTGAGCCGTTGAAAGCTCGTACTCTGCTGATTCATATAAAGTTACGTGTTTACTACGTTTGATGATGTTCGCATCTTCTTGGGTTCAACTTGCCAGCCTTTAATAAGGTTTTCGACACTCATTGCATTTAGTTTGAATCATTTGGCTTATTAGGATTACTTTTCTAATCTTATATATTATTCTCAAAATGTTTTAATCGATGCCTTCTTCAGATGCGTCTTGTCGAACTAGGTAATCTGTATGTCGAACTCAGGAATCTACACGGAACGAAACCCTTTATTTAATCCACACGATTAGTTTGCCCTCGTTACGTCAGCCGTGACTTGGTAGATGTCTTAAGTAATTCGCAAGTGTATTCTTAGTATCGCGAGTACTGAAGGTATAAGTGCTAAGTAATAACCTGTTCTAAGTGACGGTTTTATCTAGGTTCAAGGTTCAGTAGAAGCGATACTAAGAATACACTTACGGATTAATGAGTGTACTCGACCATAGCTGATGGGACAAAGGTAAGCTACCATTGTGGATTAAATAAACGGTTCTGTACGAAATTTCCTATAGATTACTGAATTCAATAGAAGGATTCCCGAGTTCAACAAGACGGACCGGAAGAAGATAGGAGGTCACATCGACCGAAACGTGAGAATAAGGTCCAGGATGAGAATAGTAGTACTAATAATCTAAACAATACAAATTATTGATCCTCATCTAAAAAAATGCGACACATCATTTCATTAAATATTCAACTACCTAAAATCCCAAATAATATTTCACATCATATGAGAAATAAAATCGTAAACTATATTATCATCATCCTCTAACAACTAATAGCGTACCAGTTAGTATGTGATGCTGATATTCCAAATTGCCGAAAGAAAAATTATAAAATACACATAACAAAAACAGTTGAACTATTAACAATTATTCGATCGATATGTATGAGAAACATTCAGGAATATCAGAAAAACACAGATGACAATCGTCTCGCAGATAATATGAATAACAGTTGAGGTCTATCTCGATTACTTAAAATAAGCATATTGATAAATGAAAAAGAATAGTTTTAAAAGATTATTTGCTACTTTTCATTCCGAAAATAAAGGTTAAACACCTATCCAAGTCACATTGCTTATCTTTTGAGTAAATTGTATAATTCTTTGATTTCCTCTATGGATGATTACAAATAAGCTTTTAGATATTCCCCGAATATATTTCACAAATGGGAAGAACACCAAGGACAATGCATCGTCTGTATTTGGTTTTACCGTTTGTTTTATGCGTACTATAGATATGTTATTGTTTCTTTTGTTATTCATACTAGTCATCATGCTTTTTGTTTCCGTCAGTATTCACCAGCTCTTTCTCAAGTACTTCTAAAGGTCAGTTATTCAGTTAACACAGTTGCTTAGCAGTAAGGGACTGGGAACAACCAGACAATCTGATTAGTCGAACAGCGTCACTTGTTAAAAGTATTGCATTTGGGATTATCAGCAGTTAAGTAATCGGTTTTACTTTAAAAAAGGTGATGATAGCCAAACGTCTTAAGCATTATAACGCAAGTATCCATCTGGTCGGTAAAATATCGTAATACTTATAAATAAGTAAGTTACGATACTTTTTAGAAATCGTAAGGTGGTTGGGTTCGCCGGTGGATATACTTGCTAGAGTAGACCGAATGTAGTGTAGACGCATGTATCAGCCGAATGCAAAGGTTTGCCATTGTTTATAATAGGCTACACTGCTGAGTAAATGTCGGATATTACGTGAGATATGACAACAGAGATGAGTACCAACTGAAGTCAGTAAATGCGTTTAAAATAGTGTCTAACGAAATGTTACTATCATTTGTAAAAAAATAATGTAGGCGGTCGTGCCTATTGAGTGGGTGAGGCCTTCGGGAGGGGGGATATGATACCCATCGGAGCAAGGTTGGACGAGGCCATTCTTAGTTGAGGTAGTGCTAAAATCTATATCTCGGTTCTGCCTTTTTTCCCATTTGCGCGGCTGATCAGATCTGACTGATCTGTGATCGGTGGCGGTGTTCCGTCGCCTGTGCCGTCGTCGCCATTTGACAAACTGTTACGATGCTGACGGAACTTCAACACTAAGGAGTTATTTCGGAGTCACGAGTTAACCCCTCAACGAGACGGCGTCAGTTGTACAATTTGCTCCATACAGAGACTCCAATTTTTTTTACGAGACCCTGTCTGGTGGGTCACTGGAGGAGCACTTCTTTAGCTAGACTATTCCCCTTTCCGACTACTGCTTCGACCCCCTTTAGGGTACATCCGAGTTATATTATATTCAAAGAAATCTTTTCACATTGCTGAATGAAAATCTGTTCACATTAAACGATGCTCTTAGGACATAACTATTTATCTCTATATCTCCCCCTGCCTCAGACCTTTCAACCATTGGTCTATCATATAATTAAATCCTGCATTTTTCTAAGAACGCGTTGTCCTAATTGATGGTATGAAAAGCAATGTAAGAATTACGATGCGGCCTTTGTTTCAACTGACGGAAATAAATGTTTACATTTGAGGAAGACAGAAACATACGAACACAGACACCTTTGGCCAGCAACAAATTAAGTTGTTAATTCAATTGGTTAAATTACGTTTTTGAATGGAATGAAGGCATCTGGTCATATGGTCTTATCTAGCACCGGTGTATCCAATGTATAACAAGAGATTCGGGTTGTCATCATTGTAAATTAGACAGGTCCTATACAACAGGCAAAACTCGAACTCCACATGCCAAGTGATCAGTCAACTTCATCACTGTCAGTCTCAATCGATCAATACTATGGAATAAAATAAAATCATCTTCTAATTCGTCCTAAGTATTACCACGTAGAATAAGACGAGATAGAGACCCAGGTCCGTTTCACCCGTTGCATTCAAGAGGAAGACCACCGGACGATCACTGGGAAAAATACTCAACACTGTGATTGTAACGGAACACAAGGAGAACTTCTAAAAATAAAACGAGCACATATAGCCTGCGTCAGAAAGAAAACAATTCAAAGTAAATTAACAAATGCATTCTTGGGATAAACTTTCGATCATACGTACACAAATGCAGCACTCGTTACACACTCAAGACTCGTTACACACTCAGCACTCGTTACACACATTCGCATTTTTACAGGCTTTGCATATTTTATGTTACTATGGTAATTAGTGCTCACCATTCGAAGTTTACGCAAGATTTGTACTCGTACCCCGATAGACAGTACATCCCTATGTTCATTATTCGGTTTGTCACGTTGTCTTTTACTCGACTCGTTATGTTTAATGTCACTATGTGTGTGTCATGTTTTACTGTTTTTATTGTATTTATTACGCAGTCCAGTTGAATACAAAATAACAATGATACTCTAAATCCATTTTCCGCAGCACAAGCAACTGCAATGCGCTTCAGGCAAAGCCGGTATAACACCATAGGCGAAGAGAACTCTCGTCGTAGGCAATAATATATTGGATTAACTTTATGACAGACTAGACATCACTTTACACAAGAGATTTACAAGTAAATTTAATTGATCTATGTGTTATTTTGGAAGCGAGGAATTGGCGCAGTTAACACGTACATAGAAATAAAATGATCGCTTTCTGACAATGCCCTCTGTGAAAATGCTTGGTCAGGCACTATCAATGTATTTGATAACTGTATGCCAATAAATTTGAATGCGTGGCATGACTGATAAGGAAACAACACCCTTAGAGAAATCCTGCTTGTACTGTTCCTATCAGTACGATTTTCTACTCCCAATCACACCAGGCGTACGGAATTACAAATAACAGAACAGATAACAACTGCACAAATACATACAACATTACATTGATGATCAGCAAAATAAATCTAAAAAAGTAATAATTTAATTTTCATGAAGACACGTTGTGATTATTTCTGCATCAGCTCCGCAAAAGATGATGTTATAACAGAATATATGAAGATATTTCATAAATTCAAAGGTTTAAGAGAAAGGGTCGATAATTTTGCCGAATAGTCACGTAAGTAATGAAACAAGTAATGTTTCACGCATACACTCATTATTTACTTTGATGATTTCTGTCTAGACATGCATTTGATTAGGGCTAGTATTAAGTTTAAATTAGATCTTGGGCTAGGCTGAAAAAATAAGTCTAAGCACAACTGTAGAACGCATCTCAGAATGATGACCAGCTATATGTGTGAGTTTATGTGGCGGCAGATATATAAAGGAAACAATATCTTTACGAAAATACTTAATAACATGGATTGATACCATCCTCTTTAGTATTGGTTAGTACTAAGGAATAACACAACATATGCTGGATCGCTCAATGTACGCGTACTAAAAATACAATTTACATATTAAAGACCAGTGTGGCTAAATAAACAATTATCTTTGACTCATAATTATGAAAGCGAATTTGACAAGCAACGGTCCTCCGATATAAACGTATACGTTATGCAATTATAGTTTAACCGGAAGGGAATTGCATGCTGTTCAACTGCACTGAGCAGTCATCTCTTGGGGATCTAATACATTTTGATTATGCCAAAAACTCGAGAGAAAATGAAAATGTCTACTTTAATTTGGTTTTATCAGCAGATATAGTTACAGTGAAATAATCAAGTTATTGTACCGATGAGACTGTTTGTCGCCAAAGCAAGCTGTTTGATTGACAAGCACCAACGAATTATTGGCATGATGTTTTTAGCGAACGGAGATGAGATTTGAAAAAAGTTATTTCTAATTATTTTAAAATGCACTCATACATTCGTTTCCAATTTTTAATCTCATCTAGATGTTCAGTCACAGCGAGATACTATTGTGTTATATCAAACAACGAGTTAGAGTGGACATCTACGTTGGATTTCTAAACTGTACCTTCTCTGCAACACAGCCACTCAACTGTAAACATAGGTTTGCCTTAAATTGTTGTAACGACGAGTAAAAGTGTACCTCGTCTGCATGTCAACTTTAATGTAAAAATAGTTTGTCGTTAGATTGTAATGGCGACACTTTCATATTTCAGTAATATCACTTTCTTGTATTTCGTCTGATACTACACTTTATCTTCTCTGTCTTCGGTCGGTGAAAGAGAAATATTTCCAGACTGAGGCAATTTTAATTTTCTTGCAAACACAGAGTTTCTCATTTTTTTTGGGGGGGGGGGCTGTGTTTCCTAATATTAAAACCAAATCACATTTCTAGCTGGGAAGTCTTGCAGAATCAATTGAAAAGGAAATATTGCAATTTATCTTTTAAAAATTAACTTTTGGAGGTATGCAAATAAATTATGAATTACGTATCATCAACATGTCATAAGAAATCTATTTGTAAATGAAAAATTTCAGATACAAAAATGATTTTATTTCACTTACGTTGCATTTTGAGACACAGAAGTGATGTAGGTGTACGTTTCTACTTTTATTACTTAAAATATCCGTATGGTGAAATTAAATCATAAATCAAATTAACACATTTTAACATAAAATATAAAAGATCACGAACTCCATTTCTTTTTATTATATTTCTGGATTTTTTCAGATGAAGATAATCATTTTTATTTTCTAGATTATTCGGCTTAGTGTGATAATACAATTCAAGATGATGACAGTACTCTAAATAATGCAAATGATACCAATTATTTTTGGTGTAGAGTTACATAATATATTTATCTTCCTTACACTTTTTCGATCACAAATTCAAGTCTCTCTGCTTAGAGTGAAAATCAATCAATGCCAGACCTGAGTGCATGTTAGACCCAATATTTATTTGCTGTTTAATCCGCAGTATATGGTCATCTATTGGTCGTATGGGTTTTCCGTCTAATCTGGATGTAAGAAGCGTAATAATTAGTTAGAGTACATGAATTTATGCTTTTGATATAGAAATAATAATGTTCACTTAATTGCAGTTCGTAACTCTTAATTCCGATTCTTACTCCCGGAATAATAATTTTTGTTGCCCCCCCCCCAACATATCACAAAAGCATTGTGGCATTTATACATGAAGAAAATATATATACATACCTTTGCTATATATATATATATATATATATATATATATATATATATATATATATATATATATATATATATATGTGTGTGTATATGTGTCTGTGTGATTTTACAAGGAATATGCATTTACAAAATCATAGTCCGTATTATATCTGGAATTTATCAAATTGTAAGTTTAATGAAGCTGTATTACGGAATTACAAACATATATATCTAATATTTACATTCGATAGACAATGGTTAATTAATCCAAATCCATAATTTTCATCGATTTTACCAACTTCTTTATATCTGTACTTCGATGATAATCTTACATCTCTCATTTCACACACAAAAGTAATTTATTCAAATTTAATATTCATTACTATCCCTAATGTGCGTTTCATGGCAAAATCCGGAGAAGTGTATTTTTGTCAATCTTCAGAGAGTTTGAGTATATATAGTTTATGCACGAGAAAACATATGATAAAAAACACCGGAGGGGATATACGGTGAACATCTTAGTGGATTTCTGATAAAAAATACGGCAAACTGAAACATATAAAAGCAAAACACTCACTTGGAGAGAGGGTGATCACTTCAGTAAAACGAACAAATATAAAAGAAAAAAGTCCACCCCGATAAGATTTTCACACTCGAGAAAACACACAAATAGGATTTCGCAAACGACGGCCCTAAAGCTAATATTTACGAAACTAACCTAAATAATTCCTGCTAGTAGTTCGACATCTCTCTATTAGAAGAAAACCTCAAAGTCCCCTAGACAATCAGTAAATTATTTTTAACTGTTATTTATTGTTAACTATTACTCAACAATCTTAAAGTTTCAAATAATACTATTTACAAAATCAGAGATGAAGTACGAAACCTCCATTGTTTTAAGCCATCTACAAGAAACGCTATCCACAGAAACACACTATACTAATACAGAAACATCTCGCCTTTGCATAGTCTTAGTGACAGCGGTACTCTCCTAACACTAACATTCTGCAATATGTTTCTACTTACGGATACTAATGTCACTAAGAATATGCAAATAGTATCACAGACTTATAACTTTTAAAATCCAACGTTGAGTGTTGGAAAATTAATTACGTACAAATGAGGACAACACTACATAAGCCCTGTATTAAGAAAAAGAATTTATACAAATATCTTTCTCTCTCTCCCTCTATCCCTCTCTCTCTCTCTCTCTCTCTCTCTATCTATCTATATATATATATATATATATATATATATATATATATATAAATATTGTTAAATGTGTGTTGCCCGCTTTCTTAGTGAAAAATGGAACTTAATTCCCCTTTTTTTACGTGGTAATTCCCTGTGACTGTGGGATTAGAGCAGAGTCTAGGCTGATTCTGTAACTGGGTTTGTACCTTCCGACCGTCTGAAATTATAACTTCCTACACTGATGATAGCAAAAAGCTTGAAATGCAGGCGTCTGCAGGAAGAAAAAAAACTAACATAATCGTTACTTAATAAATATTGTTATAAACCTCAATAAAAAATTAGAGTTGCGCCGTGTTAGGTGAGTTAAAAATAAATTATCACTTAGCTTTCCGCAAGGTTCCGACAACCTTCGTAAAACCCACTCCGTTGTAAACTGTATGTTGCCCGTTTTCTTGTAGAGTCGAGGCTGAATCTCTCACTGGGTTCGAATCCCTCGACCGTTTTAAATTACAACTTACTACACTGATGTTAGTTGAGACCGCCGGCGTCTGTAAAACAAAAATGATTTGATATTAACTTAATATATATATATATATATATATATATATATATATATATATATATATATATATATGAAGAAAATGAGTGATAAGAATAAACATTTCAAAATTTACAATATTCATTAAATCAATCATAAAATAGTTTAAACAGGGAATATGTAAATAAATATATAAATATTCCTTGTATGAATTATCTGATGATTTAATCAATATTGTACATTTTCAAATGTTTATTCTCATCACTCATTTACTTACATTATTACTCTGTTTTGTCTATTGAGCATTGACTTTTCAAGATATATTTTAAAGATAAACTATCATATTAATCTTTATTATGTCTATATATACATATATATATAAATATCTATATATTCATATATATATATATACATATATATATATATATATATATATATATATACATATATATATATAGGAAAAGCAAGTAAAAAGAGGTTAATGTTCTTATCATATTTTTTATAATTAACTTTTTTTGAAAAATCACTTATTCGTGATTTAAAATATTTAATTCGAGTTCAATGGGTGATCAAATATATCACATTTTTCTAGTAGGTACACACACACACATACACCCACACATATATATATATATATATATATATATATATATATATATATATATATATATATATATATATATGGTTGTAAGTGATGATAATATATTCATGGCCATTAAGCTAAACACAGGCTTCTGCGTTTCATCCACGCAGGGAATCGTCAGGCTAAAATGCATGGAGTTTGTTTTTTCCGGGTGTTTTTACCGAGTTTACCAATTAGATACTTTCTTATTCTCTTTTTTGAGCTTCTCACAAACATTGGTTCTGTTAATTTTAATTTCTATTCTATTGCTGAATTTTCTATCGGGTTTCCCATCCCTGTTTCTTTCTTGTGTCAAAATAATGGCTTTCCTTATTTTAACACGTGTTTGCTTGTATTTTTATTTTAGGTTTTAGTTTATTTTTTATTTATCAATTTGTACATTTATTTATTATTTGTATTATTCCTTAATTATGTATTGTTAACTTAATGTAACTTTTATTCTGTATAAGCAGTTGTTTGCTATTTTACTTCTACAGTTTAATAGGTGTTGGATATTTTTTAATTTTAAGATTTCAAATTTCTCATTGAAACATAATCTACACGTGTCGTCTAAATTTCTACATGTATTGTCATGTCGTATTATTTTATATTCAATTATTGGTGAACGTCTATTTTCCTTGAGTTCCCAATAGTGGTTTGCTAGTGCTGTTTTAATTCGACGTTCTCTGTTTTTAAATGTTCTTTTTTGGTCATAATATCTGGTTTTAAAATCTAGGGAGGTCATACCCACGTAGTACTTCTTGTAATTCGATCTTTCATTGGCAAATATTGTGGCTTGGTAAACAATACTTCTTGTTAGGCATTTATTTTGTAGTAGACAAATGTACGATTCATGCAGTTACAGCTTTTCTTTTCATTGCAAACTTTTCATTTCTATTTGGGTGATTGCTATTATAATTTGGGTTATTAATATTTGTAGTTCTTATGTGTTTCTTCTTTTTACGCAATTTTATTTTTTTACTGTTCTTTTTTAGTATTTTGTTATTGTGTGCCTTAATTATAATTTTTAAGTTTTCGCAGCAGCGGCAAGACAGTTTTAGGTTATTTTTATTGTATATCTTATGCAGGGGATTGGGTAATGATAATAATAGTTTTCTCTTGAAGTAGGTGAGCACTTTCATTATAATTTATTTCACCACTGAACTCACGTATTGAACACTGTAGAAGTAAATACTGAAAATTGATATATAAAAGGTTATATCCCTTTATAACATTTTATGCGCATATATGAAATAATAAAAAAATATATATATATATATGTGTGTGTGTGTATGTATATATATATATATATATATATATATATATATATATATATATATAATTCTTTTACGCTCTTATATTTTTTGACAATTCATATATCCGCAATTTAAAAAATAAAACAACTCAATTATGTTTACGTTATCTATAGAATGAATTTCTTATATTTGATATTTAATTTCAGCATAAAGTAATGAAAAAAAAAAATTAACACAAATTAAATTTATATTTTATAAAATGCACCAATCATTTTAGAGAAAAAGTAAAAATGAAGGACTTTAATAAATGCTTCTAAATTTTCTTTCTTGCCCTGAATAAAAAAAAAAAACGTGTGTTTAATTAATCGTATACAATGAATAGTTTTTCATATGTATAGTGTTTAGACCTTTAATTACCCCGAAATAATTGATTTATCGTGAAAAAGAAAATGAATTCAGTCGCCAGCGAGACTAATTCGATGCAACCACAGAATTATCATCAATGAGAAACCCTACGAAAATAGTGACATTCTATTTAGCAAACTATATATTGTTTAATAATATTTCCACTAAAACAAAACTCTACAACAATGACGGTATAGAACAGTAAACAACGGGGGTGTGAATAGGTTCGGAGATGAACAGAAGCGCCCACTTAATTGGCAATACTCATTTGTGACGTTAACCACACAACTTTCATTCGTAGATATCATGAACTATCTTTTTTATATCGCTTTAAAATATCCTGGATTTTATTTCATAGGCAATCATTTTAATGTGAAACGGTTGGCAAATGGCTCCTTTCACTTCAGCCTATATTTAAACTATACGAATTAGTGTTCATGGTGTATGACGAGAGATATCTTCTGGTATAGTCAGACAATATTTTTTCTATCACCATTTATGATCTCAACGACCGTGTCAAACTATTTACAAAAACTGTTTCGGATTTAGAAGCTGATGATAACAATGCGGACGGAGCAAAACAGTATCCCATCCGTCAAAATAGTTATTCGATAAGTAATCTTTTTGCTAGTATATACAATATAATTGTTGAGTTTGATAATGAACAGCCGATTGTTAAAATGTATTTGTGGTTACAATAACATCATGGGGTAATGCCTGGAAGGATTGTCTCACGAAAACAAAAACATATATTACGCTACCCCAAAGGAGGAAGTAATTCCGGAGAGAATCGTCATAAGGTAACAGAATAGATACTACATCTACAGAAGGAAGAGTTAACGTATGAAAATAATGTATCCTGACTACTGAAAATATACTAGATTCCCCCAATTAGATGGGAAAATGCATGGGAGATGTTATCATGACCAACTAACATAGACAACACAACCCCACCCCTAAAGACGATGGTAATGCTTGTGAGTATTGTTCAAGGACAAGAGAAAAGATACTAGACTACCCCACGTTAATTGAGCATTTAAAGATAGTACATATGTACGTTATTAGAAGTAATAGTATATTATCGCCTATTTATAGGCAGATACCAAATGTCCATTAGTAATTGATATCTTTTATAAAACTAAGGTCTGAGAGAAAACAATGAATAATTAAAGATTACGAGAAATCACTATCGTACAACTAACTGAGATATCCTGTCGGAATTTGTAAAAGACTAATTGTCTTCTTCAGCCAAGTAGATTACCTGAAGTTTTCTATTTCATTACGTTAAGCATTTCGATGTTAAATTAGTTGTTACTTTAATAATTAACTTTTGTTCGAATAACGTTTCGGATATCATTTGTAATTAATTTAATTATTAATATATCAGGAGTCAACCAACTAATATGTAGTAATATAATCACAATAATAGGATAATTAGATGAACATCATTTCTGAAGTCATAGCAACCAATTATTGCAAACATTTCAGCATAATTCACCGCAAATAATTGTTGACGCTGTATTCCATCTAAAACTCGCTGATTGGCATGTAACTAGTTTTCGATTTATCGTCATTAATCCTATCACCCGTAATCCGATGTGTGTGTGTATTGGGACATAATTAGAGTGTTGGTGTCATAGAGCATGCAGCAATGATGGGTCATCTTAACACAGTAAAACAATTATGAATCAAACGATTTTAAATATATTCTTTTTTTCACGATTAAACTAGATATAGGCTTGCACCATAAACGAAAATAATTTTTACAACATGGCTTTTTCAAAATGAAATATAAAACAGGGTAAATTGATTAAAAATACATATCAATAGAATTCAAGGTGGATCGACTTTCAGATTATTAAATTTGACGCGAAAAGAAAATGAACACCTCCATAAAAATCGAAATCTACTTCTAACCAAAACGTGTATATTTAAGATTAGTCAACTACGTCCACGTTTACTGCAATAGAATATTCTATTTTCAATGGAACTCATATGTTCTAAATAACTTCAAAACGCTTGAGTCAATCAAACCCAAATATTGAGCCGATCATCAGAGCTAATGTCACAATGAACAAACTCATTTCATAAGAAGACTCAATTTCGCTAAAGTTGTTTCTAGGTGTGATCGTTTTGTCCAAAAGGTAAACCGCCCTGACCCTTCTGATCCCTCGTCTACAAAACATCCAGTTCATGATTTTTCTTAATTTATCCCGACGAATTTTTCGCAATCAAATAAAAAATACCTACTGTACCTGCCAATATTGAACAAATGAACTTGATAGACTGATTGAAAGATGGACTGATATACAAATAACTGCAATGTGAAGCCACTCAAAGAAATTTAAATCGTAAATCGTCAGAAATATCAAGAATCAAGTCTATTCATACTTTGATGCGTCGATGTCTGTCTGTCGTTATGACGATGCAGCTAAATCTTCATTCCTTGCCAAGGTGTATATATTTTCTTACAACGTATGCACTTGTATTTTACCTGGATATATTTTCATCTGTATAGATTAAAATATTAATTCCGACTTAAACTTTAAGTATTGTTTTATCATGTCGAGAAAACTTTAAATCTGTTTAACTATGCATTTATTTTTTATTTGTTTATTATGTCTTTTTGAGAACCAGAAAAAAACTCTACAAAACTCTTAAGAATATTGTACAGGGCATTTATCAACAAACATTATATAAGTTAAATTCGGTTAAGTATGTAATGCGATAGTTTACAGTAGTGCTTTACACTTACCCTTTTACAATTATTTCCAGTTATATACGCTATCGCTCTTTTTAATCTGATCTTTCCCAAAATGGATTACTGTCTTAGTATTAAAAAAATGATTTAGTGTTTGATATTTGCGTTGACAATACGTTTCTACTATAGTTAAGAATACAATTAATTATTTTGAAACATGAATGACATCATCTGTCTATTTTTTGTAAAGTAGTTAATCTTAAGGCTTCCAATATTTCACTGTAAGTTTAATCAATTATTTCGTTATAAGTGTTGTCACTTTTTGTCATACTTAACCGCAAAAGTACTTTTTTACTCAGATAAAGTAAACTTATTTTGTATATTTAAGGACTTGATTATCAGACCACTTACAGTTAAGGTCAAATTATGAAGTTTAGAAGGGATAAACGTAGCAAACTGGTATAGGGTTTTTACTTACTCACATTGAGGTTAGAAGCTTGCAAGTGTCTTTAAGCATTCTCCCTTGTGTGTTTTTACTTCGTTATTCTTATTGACCATGTTTTGTCTGGTTCAAATATCATCTGTTTATTTTTCAAGTCACACTTTTTACTTTCTCTAAACTATTTAATATTCAGATCAGTCTGGTAAGACGACAATTAACTATTCATACTAATAAAGTAGTTTAATTCTTTTGAAATTAAGTTTCAAATGCAACCGAATTCAAATAAAATATGAATTATTTTATGACGACAAACACGACAGATAATTCGTCGCCCTGATATTTGAATATAGTTTATCATTTTAGAGCGTTTTCACTTAATCAATATATCGCTTAGCTGTATAACATAAACTGTTATTGCCATTTACAAGGTGTCTAATCGAATCCTGTGATAAATACTGAAGAGGGCAGGGGTGTTGATAGAAAGTATTCGAAAGAAATGTCTACACAATTATATACACGCTAAACCAAAAGGCTACAGTAATCGACAGAAATCTATTTCAAATATTTACTCGTATTTTTAATTTTCAAAATCATTTAATAAGCAATCACCTTGTATTTCCTTTACTTGCTGCAAGATTAATTTTTCACGCCCTCTCACTTCCCTATCCCCTTTCTCTCTATAGATATATTATCTCCCTCTCTCTCTCTCTTTATTTATATATCTCTCTCGCTCTCTGCATATACACATATATAATGTGCAGGTATGTGAATACCAACAGATGCAATTGCCTTTACTTACCAATCTGAGTAAGAGTAAACCTAAGAATAATGAAAACTACGGGGTGTAAACACACTCTAAATATACAGGCTCAGTCTAATAATAGTAAATCAGCAGACACAATCGCTTTCAATGTCCTATTCTATTTTTTTACTGGTTCCTGTTCGCGGTTTTATTCTTCCATTCTATTATTGTATTGGCTTCTGGACATTGTTTTGTTCTGTTTCGTGTGTCTAAAGCATTTAATAACGTCTGACGTAGAGTTACTGGTTTCAATTCATATGTTATCTTCTAACCTCATCAACTGTCACTTTTGTTTTAGTATTAGTAGCCTCTACTGTTTAGGAGAAATTGAAAGTATGTCAATGTTATTTAGTTTCTCCTTACACTTTCGATGTCTGATTTGCATTAATAAATACTTGGAGGGTAATGTGGTCAGACCCCTATACTTAAGTAACAAGTCGAGCAAGGTACATCGACACAAATATAACAACACAACCGTATATCGATGCGTTAATACATGGCTTGTGAATCAATCGCTGATACGAGAATTGGTATTAGCGTCGCACAAAGATAATAAAGGTTTGTTTTTCACAAGGAAAATTAACAGAAAAGCAAGTAGGTATAAGTCATCGACTCACAATCTGAGTAATTCAATAAGTGAGATTAATGGGTGATTATTTTACATGATAATAGTTATTTCCATTATGTATGTCAGTAATAGTAGCGGCGAGAGTGGGTTGCAATACCTTTTATTTCAATAGTGCTTCATGACAAATTTGATGAATTGTGAAAAACATTTTTTACCAATTATTGTGTAATTGTCGTAGCTGTGCTTTCATAGTAGTAGTAGTAGTAGTAGTAGTAGTAGTAGTATAATTACCAGAAGCAATGACGTGTTTCATCTCACCAAAACGAATCACATATTCTAAGGATGATTAATTTCTAATTAAATTCAATTCTCACAATATTTTGAAACATAAAGGATGCATTGCTTTAAAGATTATTAGTAGTAGTAATAGCAAGAGAAAGAACAGTGTTAACATTGATGCGGATTAATGATAAAACAGACTTATCAAAGATATCAATGTTGTCGAATAGATTGTAAGCTGCTAAATAGTTATTGTTTTTAGCATACGTAGTGGTAGTAGTTATAGTAGTTGTAGTAACATCAGTAATCATATTAACTTTATAACACGTGACATTTCAAGGTTTGTTAATGCCAAAATTAGTGCAATTCTGACGAATATTAATGGAATCCGTAAATGTTTATAGTGTCAATTATTATATTTTTGAAAAGCCAAAAAGGTATATCCCCTTGTCTACTGTGTTAATAGATTAACACAGTAGACAGGGGAATATACAAGGATGTCTTCTTTGCATGTCCGTGGTCTTCTAAAATAGTTCCATTTGTATTGGGCAAACATATCTTCTTTAACCAATAAACATGCATTTAATTTTAGTGGGATGAAGAATAACATTTTTATTCGTTTTATTTCGAAGGTGTCTTTGTACGTACTGAAACCATCTACTGAGACATCTTGTTCAGATGTTAAAGAAACCAGTGTCAGATGAGTTGACATAGTCATTAAGTCGCAAGCACACTTAGCTTGCACGATATTTCTTGTATTATACTATCATAATGTATATCTGTCTTGTGTGCTTTCTAAAGTACATTTTAATTTAGGTTATCTTTCTAACACTTCCCTAATAAAAACCGATTTACTTTATTTTGCTAACAAATCACATCACTTTCAAAATTAATAACTTGCAATTAACTCCCCTATTAAACGCAGCGGCATTTATAGTAACAGTGGTGGTTGAAGTATTAGATGTGTGAACCTCTTACTCTCTATAAAACACTAGTATTTTAAAAATATTTATCATGAAACAAAGTAATACATTATGTCGGGTAGTTTTTAATCCTGTAAATAGTAAAATGACAGACAACCATGCTTAATTATAATTCAGACTTTGTGGTTATTTTGTCGTCATAGACTGAGCAATGAGATTGCAATAGTTTATTTACTCCGTGAAATATATAGTTACTCTGTGACTTAATCTAATAAAAATAATATTTCTTTGAGTAAAAAGTATTTAATTTACTCTGTGAATCGTTTTTATTAATAAAATTGGGATACATAGCTTAAGTTTATATACTTATAGATTTCTCTATAGTGCTTTATTTTGTATTTGAATTTTCTTTATTATTTCATTGAACAATCAGAACGAATATTTATTTCACTCTAGTGCTATGACGTCACATCCACCTGGCGGTGAATTAAAAGCTTTACTATATAGCTGCGATAAATTGATTTTTATTGATGTGCTTATTTTTATATTCTCAACTTTCCGATAGATATACTATCGCGTCTTTAGCAGATGTACACGTTTATTTAATTATATCTTAAACGTGTTGAGGCTTTAGATTTGGATTTGTTTTCGTATTAGCAAGCATTCGTCTGTATAAGAGTTTCTATTTGAAGCCATATATCCAGCTTTTAATTCACTTATTTTCTCATTTCCATATTTGCAATTGAAAGAGTCCAGACGAAGAAAGTATTTCTAAGTGTGGCGCCAGCCTATATCTTGTTTAATCTTGCAAAGAAGAAAGTAGAATGCCTTAATATTGAAACTCGCTTGAATCATAATTGGTTTACCGTGACAGAACGACCAATCATTGCTGCGTGGTCTATGACAACAAGGCTGAAATTCTGTCCCAATACATACGACAATCGGATTACGATTGACAGGATTAATGACGACCAATCGCAAATCAGTTTACCTGCCAATCAGCTATTCTGAGAAAGAATACAGAGTCAACCATTACTGGCGTTGAATGTCGCTGAAATGCTTGCAATTATTGGTTTTTATGGCTAAACAAAAATGTTCATCGAATTATCTTATTATTGTGATGTCATTACCTCGTATAAGACGATTACGATCTCGATATATTTAATAACAAAATTAATGCCGTTCAATTTTGAAATATTATTCGAACCGAATTTCTGATAAACTAAAACCTCAAGTAATCGATGTAGTCTTGATTGATGATAACTGTTTCACGAATACTGACTTTTTAGTTAGTTATGAGAGGGCGATTTACAAAAGTGCATACTTACTTGTTGATTTCGCTCAGACATATTGAGGTATTTGTTGAAAAATACATATTTCTCAACTTCGCATTATGGTAAATTTCCATACTACAAATTATTGTTCGCTAACTAAGGAATTTCAGTTTAACTTCTATTATAGTATATAGTTTTCATCGTATACGCTTTTATAAAGAGAATTGGTAAGTTTCGATAGTCTAATAAATTGTTGTGATGAAACGATGATATCACCATGGTGCTAATCCTGTTACTGCGTCAAATTATTCTTGATATTTTATGAATTTTATGAATTTGTTTTTGTTTTGCTTATGTGTTTTACGGTATATAAACCCTTTTTATTATTTAATAGAACAACACATGACGTAATGTAATGTATTCATTGTATCCTATTAATTATACACACGTTACTATTTTACGCATAACTGGGGAGAAAATTGTGGATTTATACTTTTTGCACTTTTATTAGTACGTTATCGACTACACAATTGCAGGGTTAATTGAAACACAAACTGTATTTATTAGACGTGATTCATTGTTTATGATTAATTGAAGACAAGTTCATTTTGGATGGAATAGAATATAGTGTATCGTGTCTTTCTGAACAATACGTGTGCACCCACGACAGGCAATAAGATTTGAACCCGACAAAGGCCATAGTTTATGATGATAGTTATTGTATAAATTAGATTACCCTTTACACTTCTCTCACCATTTACTAAGACCAACATACAGGGACATCCTAAGTGGGGAGTTGTGCAGCGAGGTGCTTATTCACATTAAATTGACATGTCTTCATGTCTGTATAGTCAAGGACACATTGAGCAGGGAAGGAGTTCCAAAGGCTAGCGGTTCGATAAAATAAGGTCTGAGGACCTCTAAAGTGACAGAATAAGATTTTGCTGATTGACGAGTCGTTTGAGGGAATTACGTGGAGGGAACGCCAGTGTACCACGTTCATTGGAGGGCATTCCATTAAAGTACTTGTAAAACATGCATAGTGATGCAACATTGCGACGATGGGACTAGGGCTGAATCTTGCTAGATAGTCTGATGCCTAGTAGATAAGAGGCACTTTTTAAACTCTGTCTAAGAGGAAGAGGCTAGTGGTTATTGTACCAGCTCAAATGTGGCAACACTATTCCATGCGTGGGCGAATAGTGTTTTATTAGAGATATAGGATACTAGCAGGTGTGAGAAGTTGTATACAACGGTTGAGGACGTCCATCTTCCCTGCAGCAATTTCTAAAATTTACTTATTCCAATTCATGTTATCTGCTAATGTTAGACAGATGGGTTTTGATAATTTACTCTTAGATAATTATTTTTAGTCACGTAATGTCGATGTTAGTTCTTCATGAATTTTCTTCCTTAATTCACGCGCTATTATATATTTATATATATATATATATATATATATATATACATCTTTTCCTTTCATTTATCTATATACATATATACATATATATATATATATATATATATATATATATATATATATTGTATATATGTACAGACCACATTTATCTCTGTTCATGGCAATACTTGAATGTTGTACTACAATATATATATATATATATATATATATATATATATATATATATATATATATATATATATATATATATATATCTGCTGACCGCTTTGAACATTACTAACAATGCTGAAATAGTTTCATCAGCCACCCCAAGATTTTCGATTAAAACACTACAAAAGAAATCTCCATGACAACCCTTCAATTAGCTTAATTTTTCTTTCTAAATCAGATATAGAAAGTATTAGTCAAAAGACTATAGATACAATTATCCCCGGCATTAAAGAGAAATTGTTTTTCTTACTTTGAAAATCTTCTGACACTGTAATTACTCGATTTCTGAACTTTAAGGATAAATCAAGATTAGATTTCGTCACGTCTGATATAAATGACTACTACTAATCGATATCTCCAATCCTTATTAATAAAACGCTGACTTCAGCAAAACATAACTCTGATCTAACTGACATAGATATTAGCAATAATATACATTCTACGATTGGACAATACATCTTGGACAAGAAAGGACATCTCTTATAATTATGAAATTGTTATGAGGACATCTGACTCTACCCAGGCTACAAAATTAGTCTGCTTATGTCTCTTATATTAACTTAGGCATATATTAAAAAAATATCCAAGGCGGTTTATACAAAGATGAGGTATTCTTGACCAATTAATTTTTTCTTTAAATGAATTTGGCTATTTCAGAAGTATTGCCCCAGAGCAAAAAACAACTAATTTTCTTTGACGCTACATTTAACTTAAACTCTGTATCTTACTGCCGTTACCATACAACCAAGCAAGCTTTATTCTATGTACCCACATTTTTAACTACCCTAGATTTATCATAAAATCTATTGTCCCTTATGTCTGAAAAACAATTTATAAGCTGTCAGAAAACAAATAAACCTTTGCTAAAAAATGTCAGTTTTACAATAATGATCTGACTTATTCGGGTCAATCTGATAAAAGGGAAGGAACACTATACTCATAATAAAGGCCTCCTCATAATAATTACACACACTATGACGTAAAGGCATGGTCACCCCTGAAATAGAATCAGTACGAATAGTACCAATTATGATAAATCTAATACTTCTAGTGGAGTAGATATGCATGTTAAACATCAAACACTAAACAACGTAAACACTTAAGGATGAGCAAAAGCATTGTATTTAATCTTCTATATAGCAATAATATTAAAATCAATAAACATAAAAAAGTTCAAAATACTTGAAAACTAATTTAAATATCAACATAGATAAACTACAATCATAAATAAAACACCTTAAAATATGTTACGCAACCATGCCTAACATAGGCTAAACTTACATTACCGATAATGATAAGAAAATTCAATCTGCTAAATCAACCAACATCCCCTATGCTAATAATTGCAATTACCATGACCCACAACGTAACCCACTCAATGATAATTGCATACACAAATATGTGGTGTGTACATGTATTTAACAAAACTGTCCCCGCAGACCACCGATCTTAATAATACCATTGGATCTCCAGTACTTCAACCGACAACCGGCATTAAAGAGAAATTGTTTTTCTTACTTTGAAAATCTTCTGACACTGTAATTACTCGATTTCTGAACTTTAAGGATAAATCAAGATTAGATTTCGTCACGTCTGATATAAATGACTACTACTAATCGATATCTCCAATTGCCACAATGATTCACACAACACCCCAGTCAATAATAATAATAATAATAATAATAATAATAATAATAATAATAATAATAATAATAATAATAATAATAATAATAATCTAATAACACCATTTTACCAAGACACTATCATATTACCTCAAAATACTACCACTGATAACAAAAACGTAATTACTGAAAGAAAAACTAACACGAAGATAATGACTTAGATAGCAATCAATCAAGAACTGCATCTCATCCCACATTTATTCGTTCAAAAATAATATCTCAAACCATAACAATTCTCTAACTAACCTAATCAAAAATTTAAAATTAAATAATATCCCATACACTCCAGACTTAAAAATTGCAATCTATACACCTAGGAAGCATTAATGATAATCACATCTGTTAAAGAGAAGACTATGGTTAATTCAAGAAGTTAGATAATTTCATATTGTCGCCATAGAAAAAATATGAATACGCCTAATTTGTAACCGTAACAGACACACCACAACCTCTTTACTCTTAATAACATCCAATTTTGATATTATCGGTCCTCAATAATATATGGTTCTTGTAATTTATTTCCTCATGTAATTATTTCCATCTAATTACTATAATTTAATCTTAAGTTACTTACCTGTTCTTACCCTTTCATCTCTGGATATTGTCTTTTGGGGTTTCGATGGTGTTATCCGGTAGAGTCACGTGTGACGGTATTTTCTAACTCTACCGTGATTCGATCCCTCGGTTATATGACCATTGAAATAAAGAAGAAGAAACAACTATAAAACATATTCGCCCGACACATTGTTTTACAGCCAAAGCTTTCAAAATAAATAAATAAATGATTTAAAATTTAAAAAAAGCGAAGATTCACCTACAAGGGTTTACTTCATTTTGCTGTTACTTTCTGCACCTCGCAGTCCGAGATTTACAGATGCTGATGACCAAAGTTTCACTAATGTTATGAAAGATGTTTCCAAATTCCAGAGTGACTGTCTCATACTGGGAGATTTTAATGCCCCGACAATTGACTGGCAGTCAAATCTGCGCGCTTCCAATGACGCGTTGGAGGACACGACGGAGGAATGTAATCTATGCCAGCATGTTACACAATCTAAAACAACACATAATTTACCATAGGCGGTCGATGCTTGACCTTGTCTTCACCTGTTACCCTAGTTTAAAGTCTCCTCTGCGAATGTTGCCTTTTTTGGCAAGAGTGATCATGTGGTTCTGAGATTTTCCATGCACACTTTGTTTACATCGCCCCGTGTCAGATAAGCCGGGATGAAAAATTGCGTCTATGAATCATCATGTAATTAAATCGGCCTCCAATGGCTTAAATTGACGTATCTTCACTGAGTATCAGACTGTTCAAAGAATGTGGGTAGAGATATAGATATTTCTGTTTCACCTTATGGATATATCTGCACACCTGAAAACGCCAAAACACAAGAAACGCTAACCATGGATTACTAGGAAGATGATCTAGGAATGAAAGCTGAGAAACGTAAGATAAGGGCATTAAGAAGGGTCCATGTCTGAGGCGGCTTTGGAGGCCTACAGCAAATGATGTAATCATATTGACCATATCTCCAGCATAGGTAGACAGCATTTCGAGAAGCAGATTGCTTCATCGCTGGATTTTATATATATTGAACAGCTATAGTATTCATGAATCGGTTATGAAGTGGATAAGCACCTTTGTTGTGATCAAATATACAATGTTCAGATAGATCGCAGTCTGTCATATGAGATTCATGCTTACAGTAGTGTACCTCAACGCTCTGTGCTGGGTCCTTTTCTTTTTCTACTCTATATCAACGCCATGCCGGAGATGATTTCCGGACATGTGCTCCTATTTTCAGATCGCGTCAAATTAGTAGTAGCGAAATAGACAATCTCAAGTATATCCTTCAACATGGAGGGAAATGGCCCATTAAATGAGACTTATACCTAAATGTCGATAAATACTGCGGCTCTTTTGTTGGTGGGGACACGGCTCTACTCAAGGAGGCAAACAAAACGAAAGATCATGGCGTCCTGGTTGACTACTCCTTGAAGTTATATAAACATTGCATTCAATGAAATTTGGTTGCCAGTTTGTTGGCGACCCGCTTCAATATAATTATAAAACTAACTTATTGTCTGTTTTCATTTTTTGCAATTATTTATCGTTTTTTCCATTAAAAAAATACATGGTTTGTTTTGAATTTGTTTGTTTATTTAATTATTGTTTGTTGTTCCGTAAATTCATAATTGCAGTATTTGAGTGTATGCTGCTTACATGTTAAAACACATCGTAAAGAACAATATTGTTATACAACAAATAGGTCGATATTGTAACTTTAAAAAATATTTCTTCATTGCTTAGATTTGCATATTTCATTTGAATAACTTTTATAAAGATTTTTTTCCAGATTGTTCTACAATCAAATCGAAGCAATGCTATGTCTATTTTATTTGACGCAACAACATTATTTTTGAATAAATGTTTGTTCCTTGGTGTTGTTTGCATAAATAACCTGGCCTTCTTAAGGTAGGTCGTGGCTCTACTGGTGAAGAAGTTCAGTTTATTTCGCAAGAGATTTCGTATTTTCAACAATCGTTGTTCGTAAGCGTGATAACTGCACACATAAATTGCTCCTATAAAAGATGACATACACAAAAACGAAAATACAAATAAAAAGCAAGTGTCTCTTATTTACTTGCCCCCCACGATAAATATATATATATATATATATATATATGTATATATATATATATATATATATTTATATATATATATATATATATATATATATATATATAGCAATAGATAAAGTGAAAGAATTGAATAAGGTGCGAATCAAATTTTATTACAGTTCAATGTTAAGGCAAAGTTCTTTAAAGTCCTTAACTCATGAGTTTTCAAAGAAAATATTCTCTTCAGAGGGCCATTACCGCAATGACATTACTTCAGGAAATAAAAATTAAACTTTGAAAATATATAAAAACATATATATATAAAAATACATAAAGGTATATAAAACATAAAATATATCGGTCCAAAACATACTTTGTTGTAAATCTGTACAGTTCATCCACGTCAACAAGTTTAAAATAGCTTCAGGCAAGATATCAAAGAGGTTGATTATGAAATAATCCAATATATATAGTTTAATAATATATGTTTTTAATTATTATCCACAGACATATATATATATATGTTTCCGCTTTTTGATAGAATAATCAGTCCGGTTGCACAATGCGAACCCCGAACACGAGTTACGTTCTAACTCAAATCCGACCCTCTAAGTCGCCAGAGCCGTTGGAATAGTTATGCGAATAAAGAAATTGATTGGAAACAAAAATATAAATTTCCTCGGTCTTGGTCGACTTCTCCCTGACCGAGGACAGAATAAAGTCATCTCAAATCCAAAAGTATGAGGTAATTCTTGATAATATAGCATTTTCAGGTGGAACAGTTGTTACACTTTTCGCCTAGATGAACTATTCATAAAAACTTATTTTGTATAATCAGAAGTAACTAGCTGTCTCACGAGTGCAACATTAGACACAATGTCGCTTATTAATGTGGGTTAAAATAAGTCTCCCCCAAAAGGTATCTCTGATGAGAAAAAACATAAATTGATTAATCTTCTCTTCCACCGATTGGGGAGAGAAGAGATTTTTTTCCCCTGCTTTTACCTTCAGAAGCGAATATAGGCACAAAAAAGATAGATTCCCGCCGTACAAAAAAGGGCTTTGATGATGGATGAAATATAGTCATGTCAGTTCCATATAGGCGAGAAACACACACGTTTTTAGGGCGAATCAGTTTCTACATGAACATTTGAAATGGTATATCTATTTATAAATGTTGACGTTTTTCACACTGACAGCGAAATTAAACCTATAATTCCATATACAAAATACAAAAAAAAAGATTCTCATATTCTCAGCATTTTTTTCCAATCAACGTCATTGACTTAATTAATGTACATAATGATTTGAAAAATGGCATTTGATTAATTAATTATTCTTTATATATATATATATATATATATATATATATATATATATATATATTAAAGAAGGGAAGATGAAGATAAAAAGTTGCATAAAATTACATAAAATTACATAAAGTTACATAAAATTAATACAAATTTTATTACATCGGACATTTATTCCTTACCTCCAACCTTTCTAGTTTTATTCTTCAATTTTTCAAAGTGAAATGTAACTAGGTAATATTTGTTTATTATAAATACGCACATTACCAAATTTTATCATCTGACGAGAAGAGTTTTATCTTTGAAAAACCATGGTTTAAGGATTAATGTAACTGCTTGCATCTGAACTTACGATGTAATAAAATTTGTATTACGTTTATGTAACTTTATGTAATTTTATGTAATTTTATGCAACTTTTTATCTTCATCTTTCTTTCTTTAAAATTGATTGCTCTACTCAACGTATTGAGCTTTACTGTATCGCGATAGATCACCTTACGATACTTCACTTATTGTTAATTCTATTATCATTGGTATATATATATACATATACATATACATATACATATATATATATATATATATATATATATATATATATATATATATATATATATATATATATAATTGCTGTACTTAACCGAAGCTGGCTGGGAGTAGTTTTATTTGTATTGTTATCTTGAAAATTTAATTATTAACACCATTCCTTTAATAACATTTTATTATTATGTTATCGGCTTGTTTGTAAATTATGAATACAACTAAATTACTATTAAATGATTAGTAATTTTGTCAATGCAATGTTGTTTTAATATATATTTATTAAATATATTACTAAATAATTTTCGAAACTTTCAATCTTTTAATACATGGTATTTGCTAAGAATTTTATAGCCATAAATGGTTTTCTATTCGGCAAATCAAATACTTCGACATTCCTTTCCAATTCTGAATGAATCAGGAAGTAAACCATTCGTTTTTCAATAATTAGCAAAATAGTAAAATAGCTAACTTATTTACAATCAAGCGACAGGCATTCCGGTGTATTTTATTTAGTAATTACAATAGTATTTAAAGATACGTTTCTATAGGTACTGATATATTTTCTCGCACAACACGACGATCACGCTACGTTTCAATAATAACCGACAGGTTGTATAAAAGCTGTAAGCTGCTACGATAATTAATATGCATCCGTCTTTTTTCTCAACAATACACAGAAGACTGGAATACTCAAGAATATATAGTGAAAAGAAGTTAGTAATATTTTATCAAGTTTGATTTTAAAATAAAGGATTGCATGGGGAACTTTGATAAAGAAAATTGGTTAAATGTGTTTATTATTTTTAATCTGAAGATGTAACTTTAAAAACATGTTTCATTCGCCGAGTAATTTCTGAGAGGCAAGAGATTAACATGAAACGTGTAGACAGACAATGTAATACGAAAAATGTGTCCATATTAAAATGTTTACTGAATTTTTTTCACCTTGTTCTGGTTTGAAGGATGAGGAAGTATATATATGGGGGTAGTCACTCTTACACCGGGATAACATTACTAAGCTAAAAGAAACGGCTAAGCAGATTAGATATAAAAATTACTGCATTTGAACGACACAAATGCATCATTAAAGTTGGACCAATATATTTTGGTCGAAGTATTCGGACCATATTTATTTTGTGATATGTTTTTATTAAAAACAAAAAATAACATTTTATACAGTGAGGGCTGAAAACTCCGGGAAGTATGAAGCAAACGATGTAGAGATGTGTGAGAGGGGGGTGATAAGGAGTAGGAAGAGTAGTACATATGTGAGACGAGGCGAAAGAGAAAGAGGACGGAAGAGTGATGTGAAGAGGGAGGATATTAAAAACTTTGTTGTAGTAGAATAAGAAAAATGGCAACTAATAAAGACAAAACAGAGATAGTTATATATTCCACCATTAGCTTGAATTTGCACAGTGCTAGAACTTCATGCTTCAGACTCTGGGCTCTTCGTTTCGAATATCACTAGCTACAGCAACACTGATTAGTCATAAACGACGAAACACTTGTCCGTTGATGAATAAAGTTTAAATATATACATGTCGCTTCTCATCTGGGGGCATCACATTGGTACATATATATATATATATATATATATATATATATATATATATATATATATATATATATATATATATATATATAAAGTATAAAGGTATACTCAAAAAAGAATAAAAGGGAAATACCAGTAGAGTGCTCAATTAAATTAAATTAAGAGCGTAATATTTTTATTTTTAAATACAGATTTTAATCAGACATGAACCAGTGGTTTCTGACAAGAAACGGGTTTAATTCCCGATTCCGTCTTCTTCAGCATAGTCTGAAATAGTAAATGATGGAATTTCTTCAAAAAATCACTTATAACCGTTATGAAACGCTATGTACACATAATTTTGAAATGGAGGGCCGACGGGACGCTTAGATCAGAAAAAGCCGTTAAGTAAGAGATTCTATATTTAGAAGTGAAGAACGAGAAGGAAGGAAGAAAGAAAGAAAGAAAGAAAAGAGAGAAAGAAAGAAAGAAAGAAAGAAAGAAAGGAGGGGAAAAATAAAATAATTGATTTTTTATTTATATATTGATTTTTATTTATATATTGATTTTTTATTCATATATTGATTTTTCATTTATATATTGATATTTTAATTATATATTGATTGATTTTTTTATTTATATATTGATGTTTATTTATTGATTTTTTAATTATATATTTATCTATATTTATATTTTTACTTTAAATTGATATTTATTAATTGAAAGAATCGGAAATGTATATATACATAAATATGTTTTATATAATAATAAATAGTTACCTCCCCTTTTTTAGATAATTTAATTAATTAGAGTTGCGTATCCTTAATTATGTTCTACATATAAAAATAATATATATAAATATAAAAATAATATTTTATTATTATAAATTTAATTTTATTCTATTTTATTTTATTTTTCCCCTCCTTTCTTTCTTTCTTTCTTTCTTTCTCTCTTTTTTTCTTTCTTTCTTGTCCGAATAAGAACCTGACTTGCGTCCTCCAACGTACAGCTGATATTCGCGGCAAAACAATGATAAAAAAAAGAATAAATATGTTGGATTGATTTACTCTCTCTCTCTCAAGTTTCTCCGAGTTTCTACCTTGTTGCAAAGAAAATAAGCTTTTCCCCAGAAACAGGTAGACCACTTTTGATGATCTCAGCCCCCCCCCCAATATAATAGGACCCCCGACACAACCCGACAAGTGAGGAGAAAACAAACGATAACATTATATTGTAAGAGACATTAAAACAATTGTGTATCATAAAATGAAGACTATGAATGTTATAAATTGATTTCGAAAACTTTTGGCAACGTTTCTATCTTTTCGATTTTCGAGAAACGTTTGTAAATGATTAATTGAAAGAATGGGAAAAATTCGGATATCGTAACGTATATTGATTTTTTAACGAATATAAAAAAGTAACTATTCGTATAAATGATTATGAGTAGTTAGTTTGATGGCTCTAAAGAAAGACTTATAAGTTGTTGGAGATATAATTCTGTCGTGTCGACTATGTAACGTATACCATTGATTTAGCGCCAAATATAAAAAAAGCAATGTAAAGTATATTGATTTTGAAAAGCACTTTGAAAAGGCGAACTGAGAACGAATAACTGTAAAAAAAGGCGTCTCATTACATATACATTGGCAAGGCTGTTATAGGCATAAACATTATAATGTATGCATATTAATGTGCATGCATTTGTGCGAAAATATTGCAAAAATTTACTTCGTATTTACACATTTACAAATTTACTACTGTTCTACATCCTCATTGTTAACTCTTATTCTAAATTCAAATAATATCACACAAATACTGAAAAATAATACAAAATCTAACATATAGTATTATTTTCGCGTTTATTGTTTGATATATCTAAGAATAATAATTTTGTCATTATATATATACATATATATATATATATATATGGATTGGATGATATTATAAAATGAGAAATTCATCAGATTTTATTAAAGTTCAAAAACAAGGAGTAATACTGCGTCCTTAACTCATGAGTTTTCAAAGAAAATCTTCTCCTCAGAGGACCATTATCGCAATGATATTACTGCGGGTAATAGAAAATTTAGCTTTGAAAGTATATAAAAATATATAAAACATCAAATATATTGGCGAAAAACACACTGTTTTGTTAAACTTATACAGGTTATCACAATTAGAAAGCTTAAAACAATTCCAAGAAAAGTACAAAAAAAGTCGACTAAAGAACAATCCATGTGGTGAATGGTAATACAAAAAACGAAAAAGTTATCCAGGCGGGAAATTCGCTTGGTATCGATGCAGTAGATGACAGGGAAGAGTGTATTCAGGATGTATGTAAATTAATAACATAACCATAGAAAAAGCAAAATCATACAAAAAGATCAGAGGACTCACTCTGTGTTGAATATTGTAATGTCCGATTAAGTGTTCTTAGGAACTGATAGTAGGAATGTTGCAAACCATAACTTCATGGTCTGTCGTATATAGAAAAAATGATGGAGTAGAAATATGCAGTAAGATCCTATCAAAAACAATCGTTTATGAAAATTAAAAATTAGGATAGAAGAATGAAAAATATAATGTTAAATGTTCGGCTTAAATTTAAAATCAGCAGGAGCCCACTAAAAACAATACTTAATTGTATTTTAGGTAGGGGACATTCGAGGAAATGACACAATACGAAGAGAAAGGAAGGGGAGGATATAAAATATAAGACAGTGTCAACAGAAAAAGGGTGTAGGGTTGTAAGGTGGGCATATTGAAGAATGATAGCAAGTTGATGTTAAGTAAACTGAGTGAGAGGAAAAAAGGGAGAACAAGGAATACATTGAAGGAAACGGGCCGAAATATTATAGAAGCAGAGTAGAGTGGGACTATTGTATAGCGATGTTGTCGCATCGACTAGACAGGAAAGTAAGCAGCTACGGCATAAAAATTAGGGTTAAATGGAGGTGGGCTATCATGTCCTAGATACATCTATAGATTCGCAGACATATACACAAAATAATATGTGCAAACATATTGACAAACGAATAAAACACCCATACGTACATCCACTTATACACATGCATACAGACACAGATAAGCATATACACACAGATGCATGCTATATGTACACATACGTATATGTATACATACACATACACATACATATATATATATATATATATAAACATGCCGCCGAAAAAGGTGTTACAATTATCACTGTTTATTTAGTTATTCAGCGGTGGCCAAGTGATTCTAGATGTCCGGATTTAAGTTGTAAAATACTCGGAGCTCGAGGTTTCGAATCGCGCGAATAGTTTTATCCCTATGCTGATGTGTCACGATTATAAAGGATGAAACGTATACGTGTATAGATAATACACAACACAAATATTATATATATATATATATATATATATATATATATACATCCATAGCTAACCCTATTTATGGTTGGAAAATAAATTGCAAGGAAGTATTAAATTGATATATCGTTGAGAATTAGAAGAGGGAAGCGTAATCGGATGGGTAGCGGTGGTTAGGGGTAAATCAATATAAGTCAATGTGCCCAATAAAGTGAGTTAGGGTAT
This sequence comes from Sepiola atlantica, assembly GCA_963556195.1. Lineage (NCBI taxonomy): Eukaryota > Metazoa > Mollusca > Cephalopoda > Sepiida > Sepiolidae > Sepiola > Sepiola atlantica. Next base: position 176,438,602 of record OY744523.1, on the reverse strand, counting down.
TAATAAGTCTACATTTTATGGATTTTAATTTTGCATATTTAAAGTAAGGAATATATGCATGATAAATAAATAAAGATATTCAAAATACAAAATGAAATAAATAAATGAAAATATTAAAAAAAAAATAGTATGTTATTTTATAATGTCATTCAATCCATTAATATTATTACTGTATACACAATATTGAACTTTGTTTTTATCTTTATAGTCTACTAGTTAAATATATTTATATCTTTAAAGTATCGTATTACACTCTCTCTCTCTCTCTATATATATATATATATCTATATATATATATATATATATATATATATATATATAAGTTTAAATCAAAGGATATTTTGACTTTAACGGAGGATCTATGACCCAAGGCCGAGGTGCGTCAAGTATAAACACCTTAGAACGGACATTACTACAACCGAGCACTGTAGATATAGGTATCAGCTCAATGGATGATATATAATTCAACCAGAGCTCTAATAAAAGGATTTAATGAATTAGAACATTACAATTGTTCCATAAATTAGAACACCAAGTCTAGTATGGCGTACGGTCGTTTCCAAAACATTCTGGAAATACTTTATTTTATTGAGGGGAAAATTGTTTACGTTGGAGAA
>OY744523.1:176317985-176432985 GCA_963556195.1 Sepiola atlantica | reverse complement strand
ATTTTACCTTAAATCATCTACTTATAAAATGTGGCACCATTTGGCTCTGGTGCAAACATATACGCGTCTGTGTTGCAATATATGTTTAAATTAAAATATATTAAAAATATTATGTACGCTTGAACTTGAGTTGAGCACGGTTATGAAGAAGTGAAGAGTTCCCGAAATATTAATAAATATTATATTATACGGAGTTTCCACCAAACCATCTTGATACAGGTATTACATAACATTGTGTAGATAAACAGATATATGTGTATTTGTGGAAACAAATAATAATATAAAATAAATAAATAAATAAAATATATATATGTGTATGTATACATCGTATTAAGGGTGAAACTACTAAATTTGTTCCACCATTATGTCTTATTTGCTCCAACTTGTGTCTATCCGTCACACCTCTGCATTGTATTTCCTTCTAAGTATCACCTTTCTACATATATATATATATATATATATATATATATATATATATATATATATATATGTATATATATATATATATATATATACATATATATATATATATATATATATATATATATATATATATATATATATATATATATATATATATATATATATATATATATATATATATAAATGATTTGTGGCAGTGGGCCGCCACCAATAGATTGCCTCTTCTGCACAAAACGGTAAAAATTAAAACAAGAAATTATCGCCTAAAATTTTTTCAGGGAAAAAACGTATTAAAATTTATGAAAATTCGTTTGATTAACCTCTTAAATAAAGATTATAAATGGAACTTTTACTTGATTACTGGACACCATCCAATAATTCGAATCAGAAAAATACTAACTTTTTTAATGTAATTATTTTTTTTGTGCAATCATTTATATTCGTTTGAAAGCGTCTAAATTACACTTTAGACCTTGTTTATGACCGCTTGGTACAAGAAAAACGCTGATGTTGGCCAACGGCAACAAATTTGGAATAGGGGCGTGTGAGCGGGTAAATTCAATATCGCCCGTCATTTTAATATTTCACCTGAATAAAATAGAATAGGTCAGATTAGGTTTCGTTTTTTCTGTACACAAATAATAGTATGATGAACTCCAGTTGGGTCATTTCGATGTGAGAGTGTGACGTTAAAAGATCCGACACAAATAGTGATTCTGCGATATTTTCATAAATGATGGCGTTTCTCAACACACGTTAGTGTATTTTAGAACAGATTTTAAATAACCTTCAACTGGAGTCGTCGTATGAACAAGCCAATTGCAAATTTGTCCACACACGCACAATTTTTGAAAAAAAAAATCCGTGTGCAAATTGGTATTTTTTTCTATTTCAAGGACAGAATAACAAATGAGAACATTCGTAATGTAATTTAGATCTAAGACGAGCGATGCTATTTTAAGAAGTTTCAATAACTTAATTGTGTCAAGAATTTTCAAAATTGAATAAAAGCCAGATAGATTACACAATTGTTATGGTTAATACTTGCTACTATTATATAATAAAGAATAAAAATAAGAATTACATATGACAATTGAAATAATAGTTAGAAAATTTACTTACAAATACTTTCGATTATAATTCTATTGTTAACAGAGTCTCGTTTAAATCTTATTCGTTTTGAGTAGAAGAATAACAGTTTCTACTTAGTGTTAAGAATTACTCTTCTATATCGAATATAGTTCTGTAGGTAAGCAGTAACGTTGAATGTAAATAAAAAACATGAAAATAAGCGATATAATCTGACTTTATGTCAGTAATTGTAAAACTAAGAAACTTGATTGTTGATCACAGTTATATAACTGCCAATCGCGTTCCGGGACTGAGTGTGAACACTCTGAAGAGACTTAATACTGCGGACGGGTCTATGTATGATTATATATATATATATATATATATATTACTATTTCATGCATCCACATAAAACTTTATAAGGAGCTATAATTTGTTATGTATCAATTTTAAATATTTACTTCAACAGTGCTCGATACGTAAGTAAGGCTAGGTAGTAAGTTATGAAAATATATTTACGGCAATTAATCATATAGCTTACTCTCTCTCTCTCCCTCTCTCTCTCTATCTCTCTCTCTCTCTATATATATATATACTTATATACATATATATATATATATATATATATATGTGTGTGTGTGTGTGTGTGTGTGTGTGTATTATTTGGATTGTTCCACTACTGTTCTTATCTTGGGTGTTATTTTCAGAAGGTTCCGGCCGAGGTTACCTCTCACTTTCTTCCGGTGTATCTTGACAATGGCTTGTATTGGTGAATGGATGAAAGAATAGAATTTAAAATGTGCGATGTTTTTATGAAACGGAAAGAGCGTTGAGTTGTTTCTAATTTTGTATTAATTCTGATCCGTACCGATTCGATATAATTGTTCTTAATTTTTGAGATTAGGATTGATTACATCTATTATTTGATTTGTTCGGACTACTGTTCTCATCTTGGGTGTTATTTTCACAACGTTTTCGTCGATGTAACTTCTGACCTTTCTTAACCATTCATCAATACGAAAAATTGTCAAAATACTCTTGAAGAAGGACGGAAGTTACATAGGCCGAAACGTTAGTAAAATAGCAACCAACATTAGAACAGTAGTCTGAACACTCTAAATAATACATATCTATTTTATTTAAAGAAACAATCAGAAACCAACACACACACACACACACACACACACACATATATATATATATATATATATATATATATATATATATATATAATATTACTTTTAAGTAAATAATATTAAATTATTTTAACCTACATACGCCAGAGTTTCAAGCTTTCGCTCTCATCAGTGTGGGGAATGATAATCTCAGACGGTTGTAATGTTCGTACCCACTTACAGAATCAACCTATACTCTGTAAGCAAGCGACATAACCAAATATATCATACATTTCTATTGATAAAAACATGTTTTGTTACACATGTGCATACATATTTAAGCAGAGAGCTGAATAAAAAAAGAATTATGGTCTGAGGAAGTTGGACTCTTCAACAGGGTGCAGCTGAAACATGTATGCACATATGTAATTAAAAAATGTTTGTATACATATAAATATAAGCTAGAATAGCTGTACTTGTTATTGCGCACTGGAGTTTCATTAGTTTAACGTCTATAGAAACAAATATGATACATGCACACTCTAAATGAATGAATTCGACATTTTTTTTTCATTTATCCTATAGCAAAACCTCGTTAAGTTTCGAATAATTATTTTTACAGATAAAGTTTGCATTAAACGCAATAATTACCAAGTTTCTGTTAATAATTGAATACGTGCGTTTATTATTTTTTTTGAATAAATGTGCTGTTGCTGTTAATATTTACTTCCTCTCACGAGAGCAGCAGCACAATGTCAATATTTAACGTGGCGAAAACCAAGCTCCCTTAAAACGGGCACTCTGGATTCGAACAAAAGTTTCACTTACTTCGATCTGGAAGGATTTATTATTCACCGACTGAGGCCATAAAAAGTGAGTGCAGATTCAGAAAAGATACTACATTTTACTCCTAACCAAAAAGCTAACGTGTCAGCATATTGCTGCTGCTGCTGATGATGATACTGATGATGATGTTGATGATGATGATTTTAACATTTGTCATAGCAAAAAAAACACAAAATCCTCCTCGAATCTTTCTAAATTACTAAAAAAATAAATTATTTTTCTGTAATCTTCATCAAGACTTTTTCTGTCTTTTATAATAAAAGTGAAACGTACAAATTTCGAATTACTTAGTAACATAACATTTGTTTATTTGACCAATCGACCGTCCATCTTTATGTTTAGTCCTTTCATTTCATAACCAGTTTTTTTATGGGGAATTTTCATTGTTATGCCGAAACAAAATAACATTCCCCGACTTGAAATATCTTAAAGACCATATAAATGAACCTTTTTATTGTTATTTTCTTGAAAAATAAAATGTAACTATGTTCATGCACAAAACATTTTCTTCACATTGAAATATATCCAAACATTGTTTTCTTGTTCTCCTCTAAATTACTAAAAACTCAATTTAAAATTATTTCTTTGGTTTCTGTAACGAATACTACAGCCTCAGTTATTGGGGTCCGGAGGACGAGTAGTTTTTGCTAGTTATATATATATATATATATATATATATATATATATATATATATATATATTTGTAAGTAAGTACAAAACATTAATGCATTTAAAAAATATGCGTGGAAATCTCTGAAAGGCCCTTTCAGCTATCATCTTGTCAGGAGAAAATCGATAGTTTTTAATCAATGATATTGTCGAAAGAAAGAGCAAACGGGAATTGAATGTGCCAAAATTAACGATGGAGCGATTAAAAGAAGTGAATTTAATGATTTCGTTAAAAATAACGATTAAAAGGCACTACGTTAGGGGAAAAAAGATTTTCTCCTGACGAGATGATAGTCGATAGGGCCTTTGAGAGATTTCCGCGCATCCTTTTTAAATGCATATATATATATATATATATATATATATATATATATATATACATATATATATACATATATATATATTTATATTCACATATATATATTTATACATATATATATATATATACATATATATATATACATATATATATATATATATATATATATATATATATATATATATATATATATATATATATTGACTTTTGTAGGAGTTATATGTCTTAACGATTCAGGCTATATATTTATCTAAATCAATAAATGCGAAAGTTTGTTTTATTTGTCACTCATATATTACCATCAAAACACGTTTACTGTCATTTAAATAATTAATACAATAAGATGCATTCAAATACGGTATATATTTTACTAATGAACCCCATATAGACATTCAAATATTTGTCTAATTATCATTATTTTTTACTGCCTATAATTAATTAATGTTCGCTGTTATTCATTTATGATTTCATTATTTTACTTTCCCTGTGTATTCGCAATAGTTTCGTCGATATTAACATATATTAATTCAAGTACTTAAATAAAAATAAATAAATTACAAACAATTATTCTTCAAATATCAAGGGTGAGGATTTAGATGAAACTAATATGTCTTAGCCAACGATAGGTTTTCGTTTTTCATTGTTTTTGTAAGACATGATTTATTTACGAGATAAAAGAGCAAAACTATATAAATATACAATCTGAAATAAAAACGTATTTTACTTAAAATACAAGCCAATACAATTACATTTTTTTGTTTAAATTGTAAGCTTTTTTAATCTAAAGTTTAATTTCAATTCTTAATACATTATTTTATCAACATTTCTCACCCTTCTATCCAGTATTAACAAAATGAATAAACAGGCATGCTGGCTGGCTTTTTTTAAAAATTAAACACTGCTCTTTAGAAAAAGGGATATTTTCTTTTTATTTGACCTCAATTTCTATTTAAGTCACCTAAATCAGTGAAATAAGTTTGGGCATTACTCATAATGAATTCATATTAATATCAATACAAACAACATTAAACATTCTAAGTTATGCCAGTTGCAACCTACACGTGAAATGCCAAAATAAATATTAAGTAGGAAAATATAGAGGTGATTTAAACAAGTCGATTAAGCGGCTAGCTAAGGAAAAGGATAACGTAAGGTTTTCAGCATGTCTTTTTCAATATGGAAAATAACAAAAGAAAGTTATCGTTCTTCCTTAGCTAGCATACTTCTCTTTGTCTATAAATATGGTTATTATATTTTTCAGCCCATTTTTCATTTCAGCATTTTACGTGTACAATAAAACTTTTCAAACCATACGCCCAGGCATTACCTTTTTTTATTTAAGGGCTGATGCTCACAGGTATTACCTTTATTTTGAAAATTCTATTATAGTATCTGTTTTATTGTTATGATACCATTCGAGCATAAATAACCAGATATTTGTGTAGGGGTGGTGGAATCCTCCGAGGTTTTAGCTCCTTCTTTGGAAAGTGTCAGTGTACTATATTTGTATTCCTCATAAAACATTCCCCCTATGCATTACCTCCTTTTGGGGGAGGAAGCTGTATGGTATATGTGCGTTCGTCACGATATTATTATCCCAGGATTACTTTCTACTTTTTAGGGGGTCGCGGTAGTGTACTATCAATTCTCCCACAAGCCATAATCCCCTATTTAATGATCTTTTGAAGAGGAGGGTACTGTTCGTTTGTCATATAATCCTCTGAGTCATTACTTCTGCCTGTTTAGTAGGTCAATGTATATAGTTCATCCATTATGATATCAGACTCCCTGCCTAACAAAAATATGCGACCGGAAAGAACATATATTTGCTAGTATATATATATATATATATATATATATATATATATATATATATATATATATATATATATATATATATATATATATATATATCGCAGAGTTATCCGGTCTTTCTCAGGTTAGGGTGTGAGATAGCATCATTAAATATTGTTATTACCTTCTTTAAACGGCAGCTTGAGACGCTAAAATTCTTCCATTATGTTCACATGCAAATTGTGTATGTGAATACAATTATATTGAAAGTACAATCCTATTATGTCTTCGTTTTTAGGGGCTAACATCCACATACAGAGAGGTGTTCTCTTTGATTATATATATATATATATATATATATATATATATATATATATATATATATATTTTTTTTTTTATTTGAATAAAAAAGAAACCGATTTTCAGTGGAGTTTGTTGTGCACTCGGGGAGCATTCTGATATTATCAAAATATGCTTAAATTTTGGGAATAGACATAACTTTCCTCTGCTTTAAATTTCATTTGAATCTAAAGAAAAACAGCGTTGAAGTGATATATTTCTTATATAGACTTCACTGAGAAGTCGGTAGTGAACATGCCAATTTTTGAGTAATTCTGTACAGCAGTTTAGGTGAACAGGAGCCATAAAGATCAGGCGGACACGCACACAGATAGAGTAACTGTGTTATATATATATATATATATATATATATATATATATATATATATATATATATATATATATATATATATATATAAAATATGTGTGTGTGTGTGAAAAAATGACCAGCGGAAAACAAGTCAGAGTGCAGAGTGGAGGATGTCTTTTTTTCTGAAGACGTTTTCCACTAACGAAACTGGTCAAAATATCTCTTGTTTTTTCTCCTGCATTCTACCTTGTTTTCCGTTTGTCATTTTTGCACACATTTTGTCTATTACGACATTTCATTTTAATGAATTATCGTGTAATTTACCCCATATATATATATATATATATTTATATATATATATATTTATATATATATATATATATTTTACGGTCCGTTCATTTGTCTTGTGCCACACAACACAATAATGTCGAAGTTATTTTCCCTATTTTTTTTGTCCATACAGAATAAGTGTTCTTCTATGTAGTTTTATAATTTCTATTTCTAGTCTAGTTATATACGTTTTAATTCGAGCCATATCAAGAGCTTTGTCTAGAAGTTTGGGGACATTAATGCGTGATATGAATCTATGTCAAACATGATGAAGCTCCCGTTAATCCCTTGGGGTAGTTTGCCAAACCAATTGATGACTTCGTCAGACGATGACCATAAATTGTGAGTTATCTTTGATTTAATGGTGGGTATGTTTCTATCCAATACCCTTTTGCTAATTGTTCCTATATCCTATATACAAAACAAAGGGATATTAATCTGATAGTGGGGTTATTATTGAAATCCTCTTTGTGATCCTTTAACGTAAATTTGGGGCATTTAGGAATATATATATATATATATATATATATATATATATATATATATATATATATATTCATGTTGTTATCTATATTGATTTTCGAGTATATTTCTAAGGTTGTAGAATTGATATCACTGAGGTAATTTACATTGGCTATTTTATAGTTTTTCTGTAGTTCCTTCATAATCAGATTATCATAAGTTTAAAAACTAACACTATATATGTTCATTGTATTATCAGCTGGTACTATTAAGTTAGGCTCATTATTTATTTTTCTAAAAGTTTGGTTTATCTTGGAGTATTTACTCGTCTTTTTAAATTTCAAGTTACCTATCATATGTGACATGTCCTGTTCGAAATGTTCCTGGATGGTCTGTGCTGATGGGTATTTACACGTTTTGATGTTATAAAATTTAGTTTTCCGGAAGTTAAATATAAAACGTAATCACAATTAACTTTTAATATAAATGCCATTAAAAGTACTTTTGATTACTCATAATATTTTATAATGAGGTACTTAACATCATTTAATAAGAAAAATAAATATTTATTAGCTTTTTACGGTATTTTGAGTCATGCTTAGGAAACTATGAACTATTTTCGTTGTAACCGAACAAATCCCTTCACTTAGTTTCCCATTTAATAGAAACGTACTACTTAAGTGAATAATTCTGAGGAATTAATCTTATCTTAGTATTGATTTAAACGATTTATTAAAAAAAATACTAAACATTTTCCACAAAAACACCGAAGTATAAAAATCTTAACAATTGCTTGAATGGATGGCTGAGTCTATGAAACTGTCTCTAAACTGTTGAACTTAAATAGACCAGCTCCGTTGTTAGCTTCGTATCCAAATGATCTAAATAGACATCTGAAGGCTAATCGATGTAACTTTAGAGAGTATAAAAATTACCCTCAAGTAAATAAGAATTTTGATAAATAAATTATAGAACTTATTAATTATTTAAAGAAATATTACTGAATTAAAATTTATAAACATCCACACAACTTTTAGGATGAACTAGCTCTGAACGAAAAATTAGAAATGGCGCATTTGTGGGTTCCCCCACGTGTGAGTTTGTTCTTTTCTTTGTTCTTGTTTGGTTTCACCTAAAACTAGACTACTATAGTGTATGTTTTTTCAAGAGATTAATCCGATAACTTTTTACTTTTTGTACATTTTTCTGATGATTTTGCCATCTTACAGTGACGATATTAAAATAAATGTTGTTTGGCACAAGACAAATTAAACGGACCATTAAATATATCTCACAGAAATGTTATGTTTTTTGGAAATGTGAAAAATAATAAAAATAACGACATAAAAGCATGGTTATTAGAATATAATATGAACCTGACTTATATTTGATCTGCTGTCACAAGTTGACAATCATCGAGCTAAATATTTTAAAGAGACTTGCTAAGTAAAAGGGCACTGATAGTATATGCTAATACATATATTGTCATTAATAATTATATATATATATATATATATATATATATATATATTTCTGCTTTTTCGTGTATGTACGAAACGGACAGTAAAATTATATAGGTATTTAATATTGTTTTAAATGAATAAAGAACTGCTTATTTGAATCAAGGATCCTCTAGCCGCACTGATGAGCTGTGAAACAGCAAAACAGTCTGTATTTGGATGACTATAAAAAGCTCCCCCGGGTAGAGCGTATCTTTGTAAGGGTATCGTCAACGGCCATTAGCTTTAAGGCAATGCTCATTAGGTAAAACTAATTTTCGAGCTCAGGCATTTGCAATGTTTACATTTCGTTAGATTGAGATATCTCTTACATTCAGTCAGTGTCGCATGATGGCGTAGGGGTTAGCATCGCCGACTGTCAGCTCGACGGTTGCGTTTCGATCCCGGTTTGAGACACTAACTGGTCTAGCCGCACTGATGAGCTGTGAAACAGCGAAACAGTCTGTATGTTGATGACTACATATATATATATATTAAGATTACTTGGTCACCCATTTAACTCCTGTTTATTCCTTTTGAATAAGAAATAGATAGTTACCAAACTAACTAAAAAAAGAATAAGGATAAAAGATAAAATTAGGTTTTTGTTCGATATATATCATTGCAAATCACTGATAATTATAACAAGCGAAAAATAATTTTGTTTAAACTCGTGAATATTAATGCATATATTTTCAGTGATTTAAATATATAGGAAAATGTCTTAGGTAAACAAACGTTAGTTAATCCATTATACTTCATATTATATATATATATATATATATATATATATATATATATATATATGTGTGTGTGTGTGTGTGTGTAGGTTTTTATAAAACTATTATATATTATACTCTTTATAATATCTGAAAATGTTCGAAATTGTAAACTCAATAAATATATATTTTTTATAGTTGCATTCTAATGACAAAAGAACAATCAATCTGTAACTATAACTTTCTATATGTTATTTCAATTTCTTAATCTTCATATATTGTCGAAAAACAATAACCGTAACTTTCATGAATTTCATATGTTATTCTAATTTTTTTTGTATAAGTGAATACCTGTAATTCCTCTTTGTCTCAGAAATATTTTCTATATTATATTATATAATATTTTCTTATGTTTATTTTTTTTTCAAATACAATATTTTCTCTACCTATAACTCATGTTTCACAGCAAACTCAAGAGAAATACATAGTCTTAATGTTAGCATTGTCTCGGGAGGTTTTATTTGGAAATATAGTCGCTAAAATCTTTAAAAAAACCTATTGTTTTGCCTTTTTTCAAAATAAAACCTTGGTGTAAAGAGAAATTATATATATATATATATATATATATATATATATATATATATAAATAAACACATATACATATATATATATATATATATATTTATTATTTATTTACTTCTATCAATTCATAGATCAAATACTAACAGCCCCAGTGATCGAAGTTCGAACCCAGTCATAGTACACGCCCCCCCCCCCTAAAAAAAGAAAAAAGTCAACTCCTCAACCAATAACCTTAAGTCTAGGTGGCAACCTCCAAAATTAACTAGAACTATTTCATACTTTCTTGGCCTTTTTTCTAGGTGGAGAATGTAGTATCAGTTTTTGTATACTTTTGTATTTTTTGAGAAAATAAATATTGTTCTGATACTACACTTCATCTTATTTGTCCCCGAGTACATTCTTCTAGAAAAAAAATCAATTTTCATTTTTGTTACAAAAGCATCATTCAAAATGTGAAGAATCCATGAGCGATTGTTCTTTACCACATCATCTCGAGTGGAGTGTATTCTGTGGCTGACTCTTCTCAGCTATGAAATCTGCCTGTATTTAACAAATTATCCTACTACACAGGTCAGGACATTTTGATATGTTTGTGTTGCATACAAAGCACATGTGTTTCTTTTATGTTAATGAAAACATAAACTTTGACACAACTGACTTACATTCAACTCTTCCTAATAGTTAACTTTCTCTAATTGTCAGCACCATTTTATTCCAACTTCTATTTTTTACCTTTTCTAAATTTTAGTAATTTTTTAAAATTTCTTTCACGTGACAAATAGATTTGTTTTTAATTTAAAGAAATAAAAAATACGAAGTGGTTCATTGAAAAGTATTGGTGGGTCAGTATTATAAAATTTAAAAAAGAAGCCTTTGATAATGTAAGATAACAAATTTTTTTCTTTAATCTTATTAATTTCGGAATAATATTCCATCATCAGAATTGACCAGTATTGTGTCATATTTCTTCAGAAAACAAATAGAAACAAACTTTTTGTTTTAGTAATGTCCTTGTTATGGGTGTATCCGCGGAGATGTCGTTGGCGGTTATGAATTGAAATTCTGGTTGTAGAACGAAGAAAACATTGACATGCTCGAAGTTTAAGAAGATGAGTCATTCCCTTTTTTTTAATATTATGTCCTTGTCTTTAGACAAGACTTCTTGCGACTTATATATATATATATATATATATATATATATATATATATATATATATATATATATATAATCTAGCCAGGCTAAACGTCGACAGGATTGAAATGCAAAGTATTTCAACTGGGCTGATAAAAAGTCCTCAATATCAAATAGAGCTTTTATATATATGATTATTTATATTAATAAAGACGTACAAAATCTGCGACACAGGATTGCTGATGATATTGATCAACATCAGTTAGGAATTGATATCTCATCAGGCATTCGATTAGTATATTAATATTCCATTAAATTACAATTATAATTAAAATACGTTATTAATGTGACCATCATACAATTTATATTATTACGATTTAAATTATTACCAATTGCAAATAATTTGTTGTTGTTATTATTATTATTATTATTATTATTATTATTATTATTATTATTATTATTATTATTATTATTATTATTATCAATACTACTATGGCCATTGGTATTATTATTATTATTATTACCATAACCAACATTAGTATTATTATTAGTATTTTCATTATCATGATTATAATTGTTATTATTATTATCATTATTATTATTATTATTATTATTATTATTATTATTATTATTATTATTATTATTATTATTATTATTATTATTATTATTATTATTATTATTATCAGTATTATTATTGTCATTATTGTTATAATTGTTATTATTATTATAACAAGAATAATGTTATTACTATATTTACAACTATTATTATTTCTTTCATTATTATGTTATTATCATTATTATCATTATTATCAGTATTATTATCATTATAATCACTATCATTTTCGTCACTATCATCTTTATTATTTTCATCATTATTTTTTATTATTGTTGATATTCATCATCATCATTTTTGTTATCATTTTAATTATAATTTTATCGTAATTGTTTGTATTATAATCACTATTATTATTATTAGTTTTATTTTCTATTATTTATAGTTTTATTATTATGATTAACATTATTATTAAGTGTACAATTATTATAAATAATATTATCACATATTGTGGTAACTATTTAGTAAAATAATTTGTGTTATTACTATGAACTAATCATTTTATTATTATGATTAACATTATTATTAAGTGTACCATTATTATAAATAATATTATCACTTATTGTGGTAACTATTTAGTTAAATAATTGGTGTTATTACTATGAACTAATCATTTTATTATTATGATTAACATTATTATTAAGTGTACCATTATTATAAATAATATTATCACTTATTGTGGTAACTATTTAGTTAAATAATTGGTGTTATTACTATGAACTAATCATTTTATTATTATGATTAACATTATTATTAAGTGTACCATTATTATAAATAATATTATCACTTATGGTGGTAACTATTTATTAAAATAATTGGTGTTATTACTATGAACTAATCATTATATTATTATTATAATTATTAACATTATTATTAAGTGTACCATTATTATAAATCATTGTTGTGGGGTACAAATCACCCCTATGGAAGAACTAATGGAAGCAACCATCTATAATAAATACCATGGTTGCAAAGACTCAAACGGAGGACATTCCTATTTATGTTTTACCGCATGGTAGGAATCCGGTTATCTCCTACCACATTAAGTGGCGTTACTGTATTGCTATGAATAAATACATTGTATATTTTAACCTGTCACAATTTGTGGTTGTTATCTTTGTGACCCCTAGCACGGGTCTACAACACTGGCGACGAGAAATTTAGTAAAGAACATACGTGAGGAATTTGATTTTATACCAGTCACGAATACTGGCTACCAGGATTACTCAAGAAAGTTACGGGATCATTCGACAAAAAAATGAATAACGAAGATTCGAGCAAGGATTTACTTGAAAAAAAAAAAGTCAAACAACAAAAGACGTCGTAAAAAAAAAGTCTTATCTGTCTGTTGGAAAAATAAGCCACAAGAAGCCTAAACTACGAGTTAAAACGGAACTCATAAATGGCGTGGATTTACGACAACTGAAAAAAAAAACGACTCAAAGTTTCAGTAAGTACAAAAACAAAATTGTTCGTTCTAAAAAGATTGTCTTAAAAAGGCATTAGCATTGAAAAACAAAATTAAAAAGTGACGTCGGATTTTTCCGATTAAAATAAATTTTCTCTGACTGACTGGCACGTTGAAAAAACAAACACTTTCGACAAGCAGGTACGGCATAATATTTTGTGTTAATGAGAAAATATGATATTCTGTTACGCACTTAAAGCGGAAATTATGGCCAATATTTAAATAAATGCTATGAACTGGGTTTTTTTTCACAAAAAAAAAAATTCTTTGTAAAAGAAAAAAAAAGTATACGTTCAACAACGATTTAAACTAAATACTTACACGTTACGAAAAGAAAATTGAAGAAAAAAAAAAAAAGGTCAAACTTTTTCTGTATAAACACAAACGCTGAATAATTTTCTAGTGGAAAATTGCCACACAAGGAAAAAATAAATTAAGAAAACAACTCGTCAATATAACCAGATACACAAATTGTAAAAGTTTTTTTTGTAGAGTTGGTACTATAGAAAAAGAATTTGTTTGTTTCTGAAAACGCTTTTTTGTCATAAAAAAAATGGAGGATTTTTCAAAACAGATTTTGGAAATTATAAAACTTCAACAAAATCAACAATTAGAACTTGAAAAAAGGTTTCGAGAAGAACAATTGATAGTACAGAAACAAAATGACGAGAAGCGGTTAAGTTTAATGAAATACTTCGAGGAAAAACAGGGAAGAGAAAATAAAGATATGATGAAATACGCCGCAGAAGAAAAGAAAGAAATGAACGAACAAATATTGGAATTGAAAAAATTACATTTAGAGCATCAAAACCAATCAGAAAAAAAAATGGATTTGTTAACGCAAGTTTTAATGAATAAGGACAATGGGCAGTAAAACAGTATGGCTTTTTCGCAAAATGCGATCTGGTCAGCCATTGATACATTTCGCTATGCTCCTGAGGAAGACCTAACGTTTGAAGTATACTTCAGAAGATTTGAAGACTTATTCAAGATTGATTGTGGTTCATGGACGGATCAAAAGAAGGTTCGTTTATTACTACGGGTTGGGTGCATCCGAACATAACAAATTCGTGGATCATATTTTGCCAGGAAAAACCAACGAATTGTCGTTTGACGAGGCAGTCAAACTGTTAATGGAGTTATACTGTCCAAAGACAAGCCTTTTCCATAAAAGATGGAAATGTATGAATATTACACATAAGGAAAATGAGGATTATACGACATTTGCGTCTATAGTTAATACACACTGTGACGACTTCAAGTTGTCATCATTAACGGCAGATAATTTTAGATGCCTAATATTCCCACAAGGTTTGATAGCCACAAAAGACGCCGATATAAGACGTCGTGCTCTAAATAAACTGGAATTAGAACCTGATTTAACGCTTCAGAAACTGGCTGAAGATTGTCAACGGTTCGTGGCAGTGAAACAAGATTCCCGAAACATAGAGGAAGCAGGTATCGCTCACATTAAAAAGATACGCTGCACAAATAAAGGACACTAACCCGCCAGCTATTACCAACCAAGAGGCAAAAAGAACCCTTCACAAAATTATCAGGATAGACAAAAGCCTAGGACCCCTTGTAGTAAATGTGGAGGACCTCATGGGTACAATGCATGTTGGTACCATAAGAAAATAACGTGTGACCTATGCAAACGAGCAGGGCACAAGGCCTCATATTGCAGAGCAAAAGTAGGAAAAAAGAACTACATAAAAACTGCAAAAAGGGACCCTTCACGAACAGAGAACATAAGGAAATATGTTACGGTGAGAATCGGAAATAGAGAAGTAAATCTGCAACTCGATTCAGGGTCGGATATATCGATTATAAATGTTCACACGTGGAAGAAATTAGGTAAGCCCACGATGATGAAGACCAATAAAATCGCAAGATCGGTAACTGGTGAAAAGATACATTTTGAAGGTGAATTAATTATTAATGTTTCATTAAAAAGAAAGACATAAAAGTTAAAAGTATTCGTTGTTAGGAACACATCAAATTTATTTGGATCTGACTGGATCAAAGAATTTGAATTATGGGACTCGCCAATGAGTGATTTTTGTTAAAAAATCGAAAATTTAACGGCCGAAGCCGACAAACTAAAAAATGATCTAAAAAAATATTTTCCAAGTGTGTTTTCTGAAAAGCTTGGATGCTGCACGAAAATAAAAGCGAGATTCGAATTGCTGGATGAAGCAAAACCAATATTAAAAAAACCACGTAGCGTACCGTTCGCTTCAAGAGAAAAAATTGAAGACGAATTGGAAAGACTAGTTAACACAGGGATTTTGACCCATATTAACTATAGTGAGTGGGCAGCCCCCACCGTATACATAAAAAAAATCAAAAGAAATCAGAGTATGCGCAGGTTTCTCTACCGGATTGAATGCATCGCTCAAGAACCACCACTATCCGTTACCAACCCCAGAGGAAGTATTCGCTAAGTTAAATGGCGGAAAAATCTTTTCCAAAATAGACTTAAGCGAGGCGTATCTACAGATACCAGTAGAAGACGATAGTTCAAAACGTTTGTGTATCTCAACACACATAGGTCTTTTTAAATTCCATAGATTAGCATTTGGGATAAAAGTAGTACCTGCTATTTTCCAACAGATAATTGACACTTTGCTAAGCGGTTTTGATTTTTCAATAGGCTATCTGGACGATATTCTCATACGTAGTCAAAATGTTGAACAACATAGAGATCATGTATTTCAAGTGTTTGACAGAATAAAAGAATACGGCTTCACTTTGAAGGAGGCAAAATGTGAATTTTTTTTGGAACAAATAAAATACCTGGGTCATATATTAAATAAGGACGGGAGAAAACCCGACCCGGATAGGTCCACAGCAATAAAAGACATGCCAGAGCCTCAAAGGGTAACTACATTGCAAAGTTTTTTAGGGCTCGTTAACTATTATCAAACTTTTATTAAGAATATGCATAAATTGCGCGCGCCTTTGAATGAACTATTAAAAAAGGACAAAAAATGGAACTGGACGCCGGAGTGCCAGTCGGCATTTAAGCAGTTAAAAGATGTACTAACATCAGATTTATTTCTGATTCATTTCAATCCAGAACAAGAGATTATTATCGCAACCGGCGCAAGTGCTTATGGAATAGGGGCATGCATTCTACATAAAATGCCAGATGGGTCCACTAAACCGATCGCCCATGTGTCGAGAACCTTACTGCCAGCCGAGAAGAATTATTCCCAAATTGAGAAGGAAGCACTGGGGATCATATTCGGGGTTACAAAATTCCACCGTTTTTTACATGGTCGAAAATTCAAATTACAAACTGATCACACGCCGCTTATAACCATTTTCGGTTAAAAAAAGGGATACCAACTTACTCAGCCAACAGACTGCAAAGATGGGCGACCATCCTGCTTAATTACGATTTAAGTATGGAATTTCTTGCATCTGCGAAGTTAGGTCACGCTGACGGATTGTCGCGATTAATCCCGAAATCAAGGGAACCGCTGGAGGACACAGTAATAGCGTCACTACAAAGTGAAAAGGACTATACACAAATACTGTGCAATACGATCAGGGAATTACCAGTGACTTTGAAAGATATAATAAGGGAGGCTGCAGAAGATAGTTTCATCAAAGAAACGAAACAATAAATGCAATCAGATGAATCGGCGGCGGAAGTTTATTCTATGTGCAATGAGGTACTGTTGTACCGAGAAAAGGTGGTAATCCCAGCCACGCTGAGGAAAAACATTTTAAAGGATTTTCATACGGGGCACCCTGGGGCTACTAGAATGAAAAGCCTCATGAGATCCTACGTTTACTGGAAGAGCATGGACACTGATATTGAAGACATGGTAAAGTCGTGTAAGGGATGCGCATTGGCTGCGAAAGCGCCCCCAATACAATTTAGCCCGTGGCCTAAAGCTTACCATCCATGGTCAAGGATACACGTGGACTTTGTAGGTCCATTGGAGGGAAACTATTACTTAATAGTTGTTGATAGCTTTTCAAAATGGCCTGAGGTATTTAAATGCAAGAGTCCAACGACGGATTTTACAATCAGTGCTCTTCACGAATTGTATGCTAGGTTTGGTGTGGTCGATTGTTTGGTGTCGGACAATGGCACGCAATTCACGTCAGCAGATTTTAAAAGTTTCTGCGAGGATTTCCAGGTCAACCACATAACAACCCCAACCTATCATCCTCGATCGAACGGTCAGGCAGAGAGGTTCGTGAACACTCTAAAAAGAGCCCTGAAAAAAGCTAAAGGAACGCCCTCAGGAAATGCGTTACAACAGTTTTTACAGGTGTACCGAATTACGCCAAATGAAAGCGCTCCATCAAAGATGTCGCCGGCAGAGTTAATGTTTGCGAGGAAAATTAGGCCGGTCTTCGAGAAACTTTTGCCTAAACAGGTAAAACCGCCGAATACTACAGTTCCTAAAAAGATGTATTTACCTGGGGAAAAGGTATTTTTCCAGGTACATAAAAATAATAGTATGATGTGGGAACTAGGAAAGGTCAAGCAGAGGATCTGGCGGATGGTTTACATAATCGAAGGTCCAAAATTCACTCACAAGAAGCATTTGAACCAAATTCGGAAACGTGTCACTGATGACGACATACAACCTCCTGTTGAACAAGAAGTAATGGACCATATATATGTCACGTTCGACCTGGTAACACCACAAGCAGCCGAACAACGCCGGTCTTCCAGAAAAAGAAAAAGGATCGATCCCATAGAGATCAATCCCAGAAAAAAGAGCTATACGATCATTCCAGGGGAATGAAAAGCTCGGGAGGGGGTGTTGTGGGTACAAATCACCCCTATTGAAGAACTAATAGAAGCAACCATCTATAATAAATACCATGGTTGCAAAGACTCAAACAGAGGACATTCCTATTCATGTTTTACCGCATGGTAGGAATCCGGTCATCTCCTACCACATTTAGTGGCGTTACTGTATTGCTATGAATAAATACATTGTATATTTTAACCTGTCACAATTTGTGGTTGTTATCTTTGTGACCCCTAGCATGGGTCTACAACAATAATATTATCACATATTGTGGTAACTATTTAGTAAAATAATTGGTGTTATTACTATTAACTAATCATTTTATTATTATGATTAACATTATTGTTAAGTGTACCATTATTATAAATAATATTATCACTTATTGTGGTAACTATTTAATAAAATAATTGGTGTTATTACTATGAACTAATCATTTTATTATTATTATTATTATTATTATTATTATTATTATTATTATTATTATTATTATCATTATTATTATTATTAACATTATTATTAAGTGTACCATTATTATAAATAATATTATCACATATTGTGGTAACTATTTAGTAAAATAATTGGTGTTATTACTATTAACTTATCATTTGATTATTATGATTTACAGTATTATTAAGTGTACCATTATTATAAATAATATTATCACTTATGGTGGTAACTATTTAGTAAAATAATTGGTGTTATTACTATGAACTAATCCTTTTGATCTATATTCCATTCGTTTAATTAAACAATAAATACCATAACAATTTTTATTATTATCGATATTATTATTAGTAGTAAAGGAATCATTATTATTTTTTCTGATTATATTTATCATCTTTCTAATTATTAGTATCAATATTATTATTATTACTATTATTCTTTTATCACGCCGCAGCAATTATCATCTTTTTATCATGTTAGTAAACTTAAATAAAGGTTTTATTAATGTATGTCCCAAAGTTGATCTATACTCGGCCTTATTAAATTAATAACATAAATTACTTTATAAAAATAAGATTAAATAAAATAAAACTTTGATTGAAAAACAGTAAAAAGTTATGACAAATAAAAAGGGAAAACACCAACAAGATGTAAGTCTATACACCCCAGCAGAACTGCAGACATAAATTGAAACTTGACTGGAAAATGTGGCTTGCTACATATCGAAACATCAACCGGATATAGACGCGTTTTGCCTGCCAACACACGTTCATACCTATGTGCGTTTTGACTTCCTTTTCCCTTTTTTATTGTCTCCCACTCTCTCCAACTCACTTCTCTGTCTGCTGTCTTTTCTCTATCCTCAATGAATTTATATTTCATTTTATTTAATTTTATATTTGATTCTCAACACTTTAAAATCTAACCACGTGATTGTCCAAATTTTAAATTCCCTTTTCTTTTCTCCTCCATTTCATTCTTCTCTAATATAGTGTGATATAAATATCGGATTTCAACTATGCCTGATGAGTCTTCAGTTTATAACAGCTGTTGATCGATACCAGTGTCACACATTTTGTACATGTTTATATAAATAAAAATAATTATATATATATATATATATATATATATATATATATATATATATATATATATATATATATATTGATATGGTAAAATATATGATTTAGCATATATCTTCTATTCTTTATATATACCAACGAATTGAAAGCTCGATGATAATCAACAAGTAACAAGTTAACATATAAAAATAAACAGGATTTAGTTACATACTAAAGGCACAGATTATCTTTATCTTACGAATAATGTTTCAAAACAATCAATTTTGGCAGAATTACGGTTCCTTGTCGTTTACCAGAACACCAACCGATAGTTGTATGTCAATATCGGATCTGAACGCGTAAGAGTGTCGAAATCTTCTCAATCAAAAGAAATATACATTGCGATGCGACAAAACAAATTTCGGAAAAACAAACAACACACATCGAATAAACCTTTATCTAGAACGTCTCGGAAATAACCAACTAGAGAACGCTGCCATACTATAATTTAAAGCGGAGCTGAAGGAACAACAGTGATCGATAAAATAGTTGTTATAGACTTATATTTAAACTTAGTCGAAGGACAATTACATCTTTTTCATAAAGATACCTAAGTTAACTTGGAAATCAAACTCATTATATAATTAAGGTAATTTAAATTGGAAGCGTTCATTCAAAGCATAGATAATTTGTAAGATAAATAAGATATTGGCCTTTAGGATGAAAGTATTGTTTATATATACATATATATATATATATATGTATATATATAATAAATACATAATTATTTTGATAATAAATATTTTTAAATATTATTCAGATACATATATGTTTCATGCTTACATAATGCTCAGTGTTGAGATAACTGTTCCGCTTATCTCATAATTCAAGCACTTTACACGAGTAACCTTTTAACAAAAATCCAAACATCTTAGTCAAAACAGCCGTGGTAAAAACTATGCAGAATGAACCGAAACAAAGTCTATTATTTTTGATTAAGCTAACATATACCCAGCCGCTATACAAATTCCATTGGACTGCACTCGCATTACAATTTAATTCCGAAGCATATATAGTAGTCGAGTAGCTTTAATAACAAGCAGTACAAATAGCTATATGCACGATCCGAACGCCGTTTCGTAGATCACTGTAACTGCCTGGTAAATAGCCGCCGATTTCGCTATTTACAGTTCAAGTTCCTCTATATTTACTAACTAATTGGCTATGGCGGATGGCCGAATCAGTGGCGATTAGTGATCGGGGTTCGCGCCTACCGACCGTTGAGAATTAGTTCCTAGACTGCAGATTGCGTTAGCATGAAACATCGATGTCTCTAGGTATTTAAATAATTAATATTTATTTATAAAAATAGTATTGTTTATCAGCCTCCTCACACAAAGGCTGGGCACTCTCGAGTAGCTTTAAGTACAAGCAGTACAAATAGCTATATGCACGATCCGAACGCCGTTTTGTAGATCACTCTAACTGCTTGGTAAATAGCCGCCGATTTCGCTATTTACAGTTAAAGTCCCTCTATATTTACTAACTAATTGGCTATGGCCGATGGATAAGATCCCCGACTAGGAATCCGTGGCGATTTGTGATCGGGGTTCGCGCCTACCGACCGTTGAGAATTAGTTCCTAGACTGAAGATTGCGTTAGCATAAAACATCGATGTCTCTAGGTATTTAAATAATTAATATTTATTTATAAAAATATGATTTTATTTACATATATATATATATATATATATATATATATGTATATATATATGTATATATATATATGTATATATATATGTATATATATATGTATATATATATATATATATATATATATATATATATATATATATATATATATATATATATATATATTGATTTGACCGCAATACGTAATGCACTCATTAGAGAAAAAATAAAAAAGGGCCTTATAAAAAAGAAAAGCTCCGTTTTATTGAAGAAAATTTGATTTCATCAAAATTTGATTTAACAAAATTTTATTCAATAAAATTTGATTTAATCAAAATTTGATTCAATGAAATTTGATTCAACAAAATTGGATTTAATAAAATTTGATTCAATAAAATTTGATCTAACAAAATTTGATTCAACACAATTTTATTTAACAAAATTTGATTCAACAAAATTTGATTCAACAAAATTTTATTTAAATACACACACATGTTTACAAATAAACCATAATGAATATTGAATGATTTCGTAATGAAATAATTGTTTCATTTACGATTTAAAGAATTCATATTATTTACTATTGCATTTATTATTGTGAAAATCAATTTTCGTTTAGGCTATTGCTTCTTTTAATTTTAATAAATCTTCGATTTGTATGAAAGAAACACATCTCGGAAAACGAGATTGAAGGATGCATCTTTAGTTTCTCAATCTAACGCTTATCCGATACAGTGTACTTCAAATAGTGTTTTAATTGTTAAAATTAAAACATTTTCGTAATCAATAATCAGTGTTTCGATTAGTAATGTTAGTCAAAAATTCGGCGTAAACTTTTAAAATCAATTTGTAAGACATATGCTGTGTTAGAACATGTCATAGATTATTAACATAATGCTTATATCTATTGTTTCCAACGGTGAAGCGATAACTAGTTTATTACTAAATAAATAATTTCAATATGATGTGTCCAACGTAGTATATGTTAATTAGATGGTAAGAACTAAGCCAACTCGAATAAAAACTAAAATATTATTTTGGACTGAACAGTGAAATCAACTAATGTGATTCACAACATTTTATTTCATGTCACAGATAAATTTATAGCGAAAATAAATAAAGAAACAATTTTTGCGATATAGTTTTTTATTAAGTTATTCGTAGAAATGTAACAAGGCAACATCTCACTTTACTTTATATATATATAAATATATGCACATAATAACATACAATGCATGTTGTAATTATTTTATTGCCCTGTCTTGTAGTGGTCATTACGAATAGAAAAATATATTAATGAAAACAACAATAGAAATTGCCAACCGCAAAAACAAAATATTACTTCTGTGAATTGTCGTCGGTACAGACACACGGACAAATACACACATGCATATACACTTTCATTCACATATGAATCAAGATAGCAGACCTTTGTATATATTAAAAACAGATTATTTTTCAAATATACTTTCATAAGAATAATCAATGATAAATTGTTTATAAATTTCAAAAGTGTTGCAGTAAGTCGTCTCTCTCTCTCTCTCTCTCTCTCTCTCTATATATATATATATATATATATATATATATATATATATACACGAAGATATGTGATGGGAATAAAAAATGTACAAAATGCAATATTAATAAACTCACGAAGTGTTGATAAAAAGGGTGTTATAAAAAACATTGTTTTACTTACTTTAATCCGTGCATTTTCAAAGATATGCCCTGATTATTGTCTTTGCATATTAAATGAAATTGCTTACATGTTTATATATTTTATATTTTCAAATGTTTGCATTAAAGTAAATTTTTATAACTTATCCGTCGAATTTCCTCTGATGATCCGGGCATATCTTTGAACATCCATAGATTTAGGAAATAAATGTTCATATAACCTTTGTTCAAACAATTTTTTATTAGATTTATTTAAAATTAAATCCAATTTTATTCTCATCACTTAAATTCTTGTACTATTTATCTCTCTCGTATATCGATAGTTTTTATTGCTTTACATATATATACATATATATATATATATATATATATATATATATATATATATACATATATATGCATATATATGTATATATATATATATATATATATATATATATATATATATATATATATATATATATATATACTAGAATACATGTCTCAGCACGGTATTTTGCAAGTTAATCATACACTAGATTTATATACCAGGACAGTTTTGCACCATTTTTATGTCCAATTATAAAGATTAAAATCCAAACGATGTGATACTAAACCTTATGTCTAAAATCATTATTCGAATTTTCGGAAATATCCAATAACTGATTTTTGTTCTGGGAAAGAACATATAATTTGGGACTTAACATTTACAAGTCTTAAGGCGAATAGAAACTCATGGATCGTGCTTAATTGATGTCTAATAAGTCTTAATCAACTGTGATACAAATCGGAAATATTTAAATATAATTCGCCGTAAGAAAACTATAAATAACATAGCATGAACTGAAAAAAAATAATTATCAATTTATCTCAAATATCGATGATTACAATTTAAAAAATATAAATCATCACATATATTCTCTAGTTTTGATTGCATTAAAAATTAATTTGTATAAAACAAAATATAATCTACAGTACCTACCCTTATTCCTAGCAAATTTGTTCCTATATATAATTATCGTTTAATTATTTTTATTTCACTCGAACATATATATATATATATATATATATATATATATATATATATATATATATATATATATATATATACATATTTGGATTTTTCACTTGGAAATTAGATTATTCAGTGAATACCGGGATTATTTCAACAAAAACAAGCTCGATGATACTCGATTACAGTGTAAATGAATTTATATGTGATTTTTTTAAAGTTTACCAAAACATTCCGTTCAGGAGCCCAATCAACACCACAAAATATTCTCTATTTTTCCTGTCTTTTATTTTTTTAATTTTTTATATATTTTGTCATATATATTTTTTTATCCTCTATTTTATTTTATTTTTTTCTTCCCTTCTTAAATAACCTCAAGAAAAGCAACACCACCTTGTGTATTGCCGGATGTTGTAATTGTTATTCAAGATACTTAATTTTCCCTGATTGGTAGTGAAACACGTCTAAGTAAAAAAACTCTTTAATTTGAAAAATGATAAATAAATAATTTTTGAATGAAAAGATCTGCTATGGTGTTGATTGGGTTCCTGAACGGAATGCTTTGGTAAACCTTCTAAAAAATCACACACACACATATATATATATATATATATATATATATATATATATATATATATATATATATATATATATATATATATATATATATATATATATGTATGTATATATATATATATATATATGTATATATATATATATGTATATATATATATATGTATATATATGTATATATATGTATATATATGTATATATATGTATATATTTATGTATATATATGTATATATATGTATGTATATATATATGTATATTTATATATATATATATAAATGTATATATATGTATATATATGTATATATGTATGTATATATATGTATATATATGTATGTATATATATATGTATATCTATATATATATATATGTATATTTATATATATATATCTATATATGTATGCATATTTATATATATATATATATATGTCTATATATATGTGTATATATACGTATATGTATATATATATATATATATATATATATATATATATATATATATATATATATATATATTACGGAATAATGAATGTTTAGTCGCATAATTACTTCGTAATTTAAAAAAATCTTATCTTAATAAAAAGTTCGAATATAATCTGTACCAATGGGGATAAAACTAATTCTTTGAACAAAACAGTTTTTCACTACTTTGATACTCTCTTACTAAAATTAAAATCAATATATAATTATACTTAGCATAATGTCTATTGTCCTTTTAATAATTTTAGTCAAAATCCGTTACATTATTTTGATTTCAGAAAATTTAAAGGGGTCTTAAGAGGAAATTGAAATTCAAGCAATCTTGCTTCATTGTTGCACAATGAATATGAATCAAATTCAGTTCAAATCTAATATATTTACATTTTCCACTATGAGCTTGTGTCTATATTATGCCCTTAGAATTCCTCTTAAATACTATATAATTTAGACACACGCTCATAGTAAAAATTCCTCTTAAATACTATAAAATATTGACACAAGCTCATAGTGAACATTCCTCTTAAATACAAGAAACTAAAATTTAAGGAATTGTATTTCATTGACGTCTAATATTTCTTGTTCAAATTTAAAAAATAATTCGAGAGATCTATATATATTTTAAAAACATATCATTTGAAATATACTTCGACATTAGTATATACATTATTATATATGTTTCCTATGTGTATATGTGCCCTTTTTGCATATGCTTGTATGTGTGAATACACATTGCATGTTATGCAGATAACGCTTGCCAGCCAAATGTAACAACCCATCTATTTTATCGGGTTGATGCATCGGTTATGCTTTGCTGCCAATCAATTCTCCTGGGACGGATTATATGTAGCGAGACACACGCCTAAATACGTTTTTTTAATAATCGTTTTGGATTGATAAATCGGGTGTAAAATACCTACTGTCCATTACGAATGATGGTCAAATCTTCAGCCGTATTCAAACTAAACTATAAACATTGTTTAAACCGACAAACAGTTTCCCCCGAGACTGGGAAAACAGTAAACGCTTTCCAGTTAGAAAAAAACGTATGTTTATTATCGCTCACAGCTTTTTTTTTTTTATAAAATATTTGTGTTCCATTCGACGATATATAAGCTAGTCGTCTTTCGAAAGGGTTTTAATCTATACTGTAAGGGATTATTAGTGCTACGTTTTCATTAGCCGACGGGGTTACATAACAGGAAACTGATTAAGAGAAATAAATAATAGAAGAGTATGAGCAGTAGTAGTGAGCCAGCGGTTGGATTGAACGGCTCTTATGTACGAGACAATTTAATTTATCAGGGATCAGCCTTGTAATTATATTACTTGGCGAGATATATTCATATAGAATAATATACACTGATTAGTATTAATGATATTATCTGTATTTTCCACAAGCATGTCTTACAAGCGTTATTTCCCGTGATCGTTCAAAGGCAATAACAAGTTAGAGTCTGTGGAGTTTGCCTGATTACGAGTATTTCCAGAAATCTTCGCTTCTTTCGATCACTATTAGAAATCACTTTGTATTTTTGCAAAGATCGTTAAACATTCAGTTATCGCACATAACAACGTTAGCTATCTCTGGACTTTTAATGACAATAAGTATTCTCAGGATTCAAATACTCCTCGCGCCCTTCCAGTAGAATGATAGTCACTCACACTTGTTTTTCCATGCTTCCAGGCCATTAATGACCATTTTATGTGGTACTAATCGATTTTGTGTTCTACCGCATTTCTAGGGGATATGATGTTTTGTCCTATTATAGTAGTCAACCTATATATCTATTTTGACAGTTTCAACACATTTTGGCTTGTTCTCCATATACTTCTCGCTGCGCTTACAAGGTGTGATTCAACTTAAACTTATCTATAGTAAGTCAGTATAACATAACTATATCAGCTTCCTTTGATTCCATTTCTACTCGTAACCTTCAGGTTTTTTGGAGTGCTCCTTGTAAATCTACTATAAAGGCACCAACTTTGGCCAACAGTCTGACAAAGATTGAGTCTGGCTGGTAAAAAAATATTTTTTAATACACGTGGTCAGCGCAAATTTAAACACAAGACATTTATTCAACCTGGAAACTGAAAATGAACAAATACACATCCTCACGTATTAAGAAAACTATATTAATTTGAGTTGAATACGGCTTCATTTAAGAGAATGTTCATGCTCAACTCTTTTCGTCTAGCTATTGGCCCGGATACAAAACCTCATCTTGCACCCTGCATGTCGGCTGTTTCAAAAAGGACGGTGTTCATGTAGAAAGTCTATCTCATTAATTGGTACTGGAAGAGAGCGGTGCGTAAAATGAATGTTTCTGTCGTGAATTAATATCGGTTAAACTAAGGAGAATAACTCTCAAACATCATTACGCCACCAATTCTTAGTATAACATGTTTTTCTTTCATATTCTATAATCTCTGTAGTTCTATAGAAACGTTTATGTATTTTGTTGCTCTTTCTGCCTTATTCATATTCGCCCTGTGAACTGTGACAGTGAGTTCTATTATTTAAATGTTTTTTCATTATTGTTGACTAATCGCGGTTGATCTTTTGGTTTGGATTCGTTTTCCGTTAACATTTTCATGTGCAACAAGATTGTATGCAGTATGTCTTCTAATTCGGGCTACGATCTTTGCTGATAGCCTTTGTCGGCATGTTAAAAGTGCAGTTGTTTCCACAGATCTCAGTGAACCATATTCTTAACCGCATCATGTCCATTTTGATATTACTTTTTGCGAGTATGTTGTATTTTTTTATGTGGTTTATTGGTTCGTATATTTTTAAACAGTGTCTAATATTATTATTTTTATTGGTATTATCTACTTTTTCCTTTATTTTTGTTCTGATTCTTTTGTCTCGTGAGGCACGCAGTAGTGATTCCGTTCTGCATGATTAAGTCTATTTTCCGGAGCCATGTTTATGTATTTTTTTAGGCAAAGTGTTTGACTCGTCTGATAACATATCCTTGTAGATGTTTTTCTTCGGATCTTTTCGCTCATGTTTTGTTTTATTTTCCGTTTCGCTAGTTTCCGGATTGTTCACATAACCAATGCTTTTAGAGGTGCCAATTAACGTCTCCGTATTTTGTGTTATGTATTTTGTTTGTTATTGTATCACATTGTACACCCCAACGTGAAAATTTCGTTAATCCGCCTGTTCTTATTAAAATCTCATGAGTTTAATCTGTTACTGGCAGGATTACAATATATTTCTTAGAACAATCAGAAGACATTATTAACATTTTAAAATACAAATGATTAAGACTTCATGAATATTAATTATATAATATAATTGGTGCTACAATGCTTAATAAACAGTATGAATTTCATAAATATGCGATTACAACTATAAAATAACAACATCAGGAGAGTCTATAAATTTGCTGATTATAAAATGAAAAATACAGGAATACTTGTGTTTAAAAGAGTTTTATTCATAACGAACACCCTGTCGTGTTTAAGCACACGGAAATAAAGAATACTAAAAAAACCAGCATTTTTCTTTAAATATGTATTACCCCATTTGTGGTCAATTTTTCTCTTACGTCATATAAACATATTTTGGGTCATTTAATGCCGAAAAACAACTCCGATTGGTTACGATTGGTTGTATACAATCATTTAAACACAAGTCAGCACTTTACCAATAATCAGGGGGAATTGTGTGTTAATAAATATACTAATTGTCTTACTGATTTCTTGAGTACAATATGTCCGATAAGATTTGGATTCGCTATAGGTGATTTCATAATTTGCGAAGTTATCCATTAGCGTAACATTGCATCCACTTGTGTGAGATATTTAAATGTAAAATTTGAATGAAAGTTACCAGGTTTATTTTACTTGTTCCAGTTTTTGTGTTTTCTTGTACGGGATTTCAGATCTCCTTTATTTACTTTTATATGGCACAAATATTTCAAATTAGACACAAATTAATGATCAACCTTGATGCATATACAGCGTGATAACAATAATATTTCATCCATAAAATTAATAATAAAATTCACATATCTTTCTGAAATCCAATTCTAGTTTGTACAAATAAACTACCGTTTATTCATGACTTCTCTAATAAGTTTCCAATACGGGTATTTGTTTGTCGACATTTAATGATATGCACGGTGACTTTTCTGATTGTCCTATCAGTAAAGGGTGAATGAATGAGCTTTATAGTCACAGGAGTTTGACACCCAGACTTTTATTTGTGGGGATATCTCCAAGATAATGAACATAACAGACCAAACATGAAGAGGGTTTTCACAGCCACAAAAAGATTTATTTGAAGTTTTGCACGTCGTACTCGGTGTTGCTTATTGAACAGCGATGAAACCAGGAGTTTTCGACATTTCTGACTTAAATTTCTGAAGAATTACGCTGTAGACTGAGGTTTATTACTTATTTATTCTATTGTACATATTTCTCACAGTCCATAAGTGGAATTGTGATAGGTGTAACAAAGTATTACACACATTCATTTAGTCATATGTAAGGTCTCAATAGTGGAAACAGTAATTAAGGAAACCGTCTAAGTACATTAAAATATTATTTAAAGCAATACAATGTCCAAGTAAGACAGTATTCTTTTAGAAATGCTTTTTTACTTTTACTTTTATTTACCTAAAGCAATACATATCGCCACTTAAGTTTAAAGGACTATAGTAGTGGGTGGCATATTTATAGTGGAACATATGGGTTGGAAGTTTAGCAGAAAAATGTTTGTTCACATTGCATTTCAATTTATGTATCTTTGTACGGTTGGAGAAATATAGAGAAGATAATTCTAAAACAAGCCCTCCCATGTAATAAGCTATTAACGTAAATAATCCACCCGTTTAACGGGACACTTACAGTGAAGGGGTAGGATTTTGCAGCTAGTTAGGTGCGTCGGAAAACCAGTCGACAAATGAAGAAAATAACAATCAATAGCGGATATTATATAGTATCATTGGTATGAATAAAGGAAGTAATCTCCAAAATACGGTCACAAATGAAGAAAAAACGTTATTTCACCAAGACAATGCACTGTGCCACAGGTCAGTGGCACCGATTGCAAAAGTATATGAATTGCATTTTGAATTTCTTCCGAACTTACACTATTTGCAAGATATCACTTGCTGTTTGCAAAAGAATGCTAGCAAAAGAATGCTCCAGGTTTCAATTAAGAAGTGACACGGAAACTGATGCTGATTTTCAGACCAAAAACAAATCGTTCTACAAAAAAAGCATTGAATGGTTTAAGAAGCGTTTAAATCAGTGTATAACTCTAGAATGAGATTATGTTGATGCAAAATTACACATTGTGTAGAAAATTTTGTTTTAATAGTTACGTACTGAGTGATGCGTTAATTTTTTCAAACATATCATCGAAATTGGTTTGCTCAACATAAAATGTTATTGCGCAAGAATGATGGAAACAGTTCTTTTTAGTTTGAACAATAACAAAGATATAATAAATTCGCTTCGTTACATGTTCTATTCTAAATAATGCCTCTTTTTTTCTATCTATTTCCACCACATAAAAAAGAAAACGTTGTTATCAAAAGGCATGAAACAATAACAACCATAACATCAGTCTAGATTTCAATGGACTTGTGTCGCCAGTATTTCGAAAGCTTCTAATTAAGTTGCCGATTATTCCAATCTGATACATTTATTCCAAATTAAGTTTTTGCTATCCTTCACTGTTTAGAGAGAATTTCTTCTACTTTCAAAATATTCAACCGACTGACAGACCGCCAATTAAATAGTCAAAGATGCACACATCTAATCGAAAAAGGAAGCAATGTAGAATTGTATAGCATATAAAAAAACGTTTTTCGCATGCCGATATAACAATGACATACAGTTTGTCTCAAAGTCAATAGTTTTAACTTCCGAGACGTTAAAGATTAATGCATATTGGAATATTAATGATATGAATAAAATAATCAATTAGTTATTCAAAATATAAATAGCTTCAATAAATAAATGAGTGAGCCAGAAAAAAATCCCCCATGGAATTTTTAATAAAATTAACAATCCTTTCAGCAATCAAACGACACCTAGTACAAATAAACTATACCTGACGTGTCATAAATGTCAAACAGTCTTTGTTTAATCGGATTTGTATCATACACTCGAAATATAAACCCCAGTGTTGGGAAATTGTCAGTAACTCTGACTGACACCCCATCTATTTCATTACCCTTATTTGTGCAGTGCTGACTCTTTTCAGTTAAGAAATAGTTTGAGAATTGATTTGATCACCATAATCTTCAAGATAGCCTTAGCGATGAAAAAAAATGTTGGGTGTTTATGTCTGGTAATTGTAAAGCTCATTCAGAATAACATTTTCTTCTTAATGAAAGGTTCAGCTAACGAAGTCGTTTTAATTAGAAGAGTGGAAACCTTCCCGTAAGATTGTCTGCAAAGGTCACCCCACTCCATTAAGTGCACTGAATGGGTTGCCTTATTAGAATATACATTCTTCTTTTCTTTACTTCGTTACCTTAGATATGAGAATAAATAGTTTATGATGATTACTAATGAGCACTCTACAATGGTCGTTAAGACGTTTTTGGCAGTCTTGGGCAGATTAAGAAGTGTGTTGATGGATAACAGTAGTGAAGTAGATTGGACCGGTAGATGTGTAGTTTACTACTTGTTACTATATATTACAACACATTTATATATATATATATATATATATATATATATATATATATATATATATATATATATATATATGTATATATATGGGAATAGTAATAGAATGTTAATCTATTATTTATAACTAACTGACTCGAATTCCGGCGTTGCTCGAAAATTAGATCATCTCAAGAAATGACATGCCCACCCTTGAATTATGTAATTATTTACTGCTTATGATTGTCCGGCGCGAACACAGCCCCACAATGTTAATGTAAAAATAGCAACCAGAAAAGTATAAACCAAACTTTCGGGCTGTATGTGTGTAATTCCCCCCTCAACCTTATATAATTACGTTTGTTTTTAATTTTGACTTCGTGTAAATACATATTATCAAGTTAAACATCAGAGTTTCTGTTTATGGATGGCGTGCTCAAAATCAAATTCCCCCCAAAATTACTTTTATGGTCGCTATTACTTATTATTTGTATTGTATGTTTACATATATCATAGACTGTCCTGTTTCCTTTACCGATGGGGTTTTTATCGAATATTTTATTTTAGAATCACAAAGCTATTTAACCCGTTAAGAAAATGTAAACTACTGTAATTTAAATTAAATTCTCAAATCACTGGCGGCCATATATTAATGTTATGTTGTGTTTGTTATCAACACAATTATGTTAAGACTTTTTATATACAGTTAATTGGAAGCAAAATAAGTTCGTATGTCTCGGTTGTTAAGCTACCGAAACACTTGTCCCTGTCGATTGCTATTTTCCGAATAATCCCTTTTTTACAGGGGTTAAGGTTATTTGTACAAAGCTCTTGTATAAACAATATTTGATGTTTTATCTTCTGGTGCCAATATGTACAGACAGTACTGAGGACATAGCCCTGGACATCCTACATAAAACTGCCCATGACGAAAGCAAGATAAATTCAAGTTAAGAACAAGATACAATTTCAAATTTAAAAGAAAATCCCATTTTTACTTGAGTTAAAAGACTATTGGTTAAAAAGAGCAATACTGTAGGCACCAATTGACAGTGATTGTTACTAAATCCTGATCATGTATTGACCAGGTTTGAACCACAGATTAGAGAACTAGTCATGTCTAACAAACCGACTATTCGATAAAAGCCTAGAGTGGCGAGAACACATCTTGTAAATAGTCTCCTTGTGTTAATTAATGTAGACAGATAGTTCAAAGCCTAAGAACCTCAAACGAATTCACCTCGTGCCCTGAAAAAAGAGACAAACAGTAAGTTAATTATGTCCGAGATACAGAAATAGAACTTACTTTAAAGTTTGGACTAACTATGGCATTATCTTGTCGATGATTGACAACTCGATCGTGAAACCCCTTTAGATCTTGGTCATTTTCTACATCACCTGTCGGTAAATTCCATCATCATCATCATCATCATCGTCGTCGTCGTCGTCGTCATCGTCGTCGTCGAAATCATCATCACCATAAACAACAACAAACTGGGAGTTCTCACACAGGTCATCATCAGTGATTTGTCACTGACGATAAGCAGTTTTGTTCCCTGAGGTTTAAGTGACAACAAGTCCCCCAGCTTTTCGGTACTCTTCATAATCAAACATGCCATTAATTCTCGCTGGAAATAATCAGTGGTGTTCTCTCGAATGTGAGTGGCAATACTCTTCCCCAGGGTTCCAGTATTCTCCGCATTCCTATAGGGGATGTCTTGTTAGTGCTCTACCTCCTCGGTTTTTCCATCCTCTTTGTCCGGTTTAGACTATTTTGCAGTTTCAGTTTCTCTTGCGTTCATGTGGTGGTTTTCTTTCTATTTTTCTATGTTCTATTGTAGCTCCTGTGTCAGTGTTCAGCCTTTATAATTAACGTGGGTTGGTTTCCGCATTAGAGGATTTTCCTTAGGATTTTAGCTTTTTTATCATTGCGGTTTGCTGTATATTCGCAGCGTTCACTTTTATTCCAATACCTGATTTTTCGGGACTGTTCCTAGTGTTTATACGATTATTGGTATTATATTGACTTTCTTCTGCTATTATTATTATTATTATTATTATTATTATTATTATTATTATTATTATTATTATTATTATTATTATGTACTTACAAAAAGTTCTTACACAAGTCATCATCAGTGATTTCTCATTACCGATTATGTTCCCTGATGTCTCGGTGATAAAAATCTCATGAGAATTCCAAAATCTGGCCGACATAAAAATACAAGTATATATTCATGGATGCTCGTAAACTTTTACATATTTTAATATATGCATTCTCAAAATATTTTAAATGAAGTTGACATTCGTACTTATTAACTCCTTCCCCCTCAACCTGGCTGTTAAGCGATGGAATATTTTTCAAACGTGTAGAAGGATTAACAACGCTTTTTAAAATGTTCCTTTTAAAACATGTTATGTTTTGTCTTTCACTCATTCTTTAATTGTCAGACTCTCAAAATCTACTTCACGTAAAAAAACGTTTATATTTATGGACCTCGATAAAAACATATTCTGAAAGAAACTATCCATTTTCTTTTCAGAATGACATGATATTATCTCATCTTGAAAAATATCAGAAATATTGCGACTATATATATATATATATATATATATATATATATATAATATTTGTTTTTGTTTATTATCTATGTACGTACGTTTCGCCCTTTATAATCGGGACTCATCAGAATAGAGATATGGCTATTCACTACTAGTCATGCGATACGGAACCCCGGATTCCGACTATTTTTACAACTTAAATCCCGACGTCTTGATTCCTGCTATATAATTTCGTTTCTAGGAGTTTCTTTGTTCTTCGTAAATATTATTTTCCAATATTCTCTTTCATTTCTGTTGATTTGGTGGTGTCTGCTTCCAGAACACCAAGATATTTGTAGCTATCTTGTTTGCCTAGCGCCCTCATTTCCTCTTGGTTGAAGAGTTCCATGCCCTCTGCTGTCTCCAGTTTTCCTTTTTTTATTTTTAATAGTGCACACTTTTCTATTCCGAATTCAATTTGGATGTCCTGGCTGAAGGTTCTGGTCATATTTATCAGCTTTTCCAGTTCCTTTTTGCTTTTTGCAAATAGTTTCAGGTCATCCATGCACATCAGGTGGTTTACTCTTAGTTCTGTGTCTGTAAACTTGTATCCGGCATCACATTTTATGAGTATGTGGTTAAGTGGCATCATAGCTATTAAAAACAGTAGTGGTGATAGGGAGTCTCCTTGGAAGATGCGTCTCTGTATCTTTATCTCAGTCAGCTGTTGTCCTCCGGCTGTCAGTTCCAGTCTCCATGTTTCCATTGCTTTCTAAATAAGATTAATCATCCTTTCGGGTATTTTGTACATTTTAAAACATTCAATTATCTATGCTTGAGGGATTCTGTCGTAATCTTTTTGTAGTCAATCCATGCCATGGATATGTTCTTCTTTCTGTTTTTTACCTCCTTCAGGATCTTTTGATCGATGTATAGGAAATCATGCGCCCCTCTTTTCCCTTTACACCATCCTTTTTGTTCTTTGGGAAGTAGTCCACGTTTATTTAGGGACTGTTAGATTTGTTCTCTCAGTTGTACCGTCAGGAATTTCCACATTGTTGGTAAACAGGTAATTGGTCTGTAGTTCCTTGGGGTCGTTCTTTTTTGGCATCTTTTTGGTCATCCACACTGGTATGTCTGTTTTGTGGATACATCCTCTCAGTTTCTGCGCCAGTCTTTCATGTAGGGTCGTAAATTTTTTAAACCAATATGCATGTATTCCATCATTACCTGGTGCTTTCCATTTTGCCATTTTCCTTAGGGTGTCCTTAATGATTTCTTTAGTAATCTCTGTTTCTGTTCCTTTTTCTATTTCCTGTTGTTCATTTTTCATGTTTTTCAACCACTTGGCATTTTAGTTGTGTGTTTTAGGATTTTCCAATATCTTGCTCCAGAAGTGTTTAGTCTGTGTCGGGTCAGGTTGTTCTGATGTTATTCGTTCTCCGTTTACGTTTTTGTAAAACTGGCTTTCATTGTTTTCAAAGGTCCTGTTCTGTTTTTGCTGTTCTGATTTGTATCTATACTGTCTCAGTCTTCCCTCTATTGCTGCTATCTTTTGTTTTATCTTTTCATGTTTCTTATTCAGTCTTTCCTTGTGAACTGGATTTCTGCTCTTCCATCCTTTTCTTATTTTGTTTCATCCTGTTTACGGTGTAAGCCTCTTTCCGGAGTTTGGTTATCTGGGTTTCCAGTCTGATTTCCCATCCAGGTTTTGTCGGTCCTTTCTTTTGGCCAGGCTTTTTTTTCTTTTCTTAGTTTCATACTTACTGATTTTCCCCCCGCATATATCAAGTTGTTTAGGTCTGTGATAGTGTCTGTTGGAATGTACGCGAGTACCTTGTTTACTGTCTCAGTTTCAACTTTCAACTTCTTCCAATTTTTGTTCCTTAGCGATGGGAGATTTGTTTTGTTCTCAGACATGTATCGTTTGATGTTTTCCACTTATCTTGCTTCTTCCTCGCTGAGTTCTACTTCGGTGAGTTCTGTGATTTCGTGGACTTCGGCCTCTTCCGTTACTGGGTTTATGTTTTGTCTATCTTCTTCCTGGGGGGTTTCGTCAGGTGATGTTTCTTGCTCTGTTACGCTCTTTGGTTTGATTTCCGTCAGTTCCATCTTCGAGAAGTCTCCTCTCTTGAGGATCTGTGTTGCTTGGTCTGCTATCCTTTGTTCCGCTGTAGCAGTGTTCCAAAGAGATTTTAGTCGCTTCCGGTAGACT
Organism: Sepiola atlantica; assembly: GCA_963556195.1. Taxonomy (NCBI): domain Eukaryota; kingdom Metazoa; phylum Mollusca; class Cephalopoda; order Sepiida; family Sepiolidae; genus Sepiola; species Sepiola atlantica. Next base: position 176,396,207 of record OY744523.1, on the reverse strand, counting down.
CTTTCTGTGGGGTGGCGACTTTTGTAGTAGCATTCCATTACTAGTCTGTTCTCCTTTGTGGTCCATTTCTTTGTATATTTTTTAGTTTTTATTTCATTTCTGCTTTTTTGTGTTTGGTCAGCGTTCTTGTCATACCTGCAATTGGAGGGGTTACTTACCTGTTTTTTGTCCGTGGTTTTGTTCTTGAAATCAAAGGAGCCAACATTCGCAGGATGCGGACCGGGTCCCCTCATGTTGCCCATCGAGGGAGCACCTACCCATTATGACACTCAGATCTGTCTTCTGAGTCCCCCGGGGTTCATTATTATTGTTGTTCATTACTCATATGTTGGTGTATGCTACACCAGGCCCACTTTTAGTTTGCCTGTACTCCTGTCACAGGGATAGCGTTTATCTCCTTTTAATGAGGTGAAATGTGCACTATCACGCACAAAATTCATATATATATATATATATATATATATATATATATATATATATATATAATAGAAATTGGTAGTTTGCTGTAAGCATTGCTGGGAGTAATAATAAAAGTTTTAAAAAAGGTTTAAGGCAATGCGAAGGTCCGGGTTGCTGGAAGCTGTGAAGAACAAAAACAGAACAAAACCGAAATAAGTCGGATATAGATCGAAAGGTTTGTTTATTTTTCTAGACAGCAAGGGTGTTAGTTTGTAATGTCCGGATTATCAAGAATCAATTTAAATTGATTTAAATTGATTCTTGATAATCCGGACATTACAAACTAACACCCTTGCTGTCTAGAAAAATAAACAAACCTTTCGATCTATATCCGACTTATTTCGGTTTTGTTCTGTTTTTGTTCTTCACAGCTTCCAGCAACCCGGACCTTCGCATTGCCTTAAACCTTTTTAAAAACTTTTATTATATATATATATATATATATATATATATATATATATATATATATATATATATATATATATATATATATATTATGTTACTTAACTACACAGTAACAGTTGTATAGGCTAATCTTTGACAGTCGGGGGATAGACAATAGATCCCCCCCATTTGGATCTGATAAATTTACGCCGGATTATAAAACACATACAAATCTTTACATTTTAGACAATAATTTTCAAAAATTCCATAAGTAAAAATGGTTTATCTGTCAGGATTTGGGCATTAACTCATATCTGACTAGTTTTAAGTATTAAACACAAGGAGTTACATCTTACCTTTTTTTGGTTTTAACAGGAGAAACAAAAATATATTTCTCATTCTTGCGGCTACTTGTCTCTGTTGGCGACTTGAAAAAAACCGAAGGGAGGTGGTGTTCGTCACGTGTCTGTATATTCTAGTTTTCTTATCGTACTTTGCACAATAATTTTCAAAATTCCATAAGTAAAAATTATTTTTCTGTCATGATGTGAGCATTAAATCATATCTGACTAGTTTTAAATATTAAAAGCAAGGAGTTATCATTATTATTATTATTATTATTATTATTATTATTATTATTATTATTATTATTATTATTATTATTATTATTATTATTATTTGTACTCATTAGGAGTTCTTACACAGATAATCGTCAGTAATTGCTCACTTACAACAACAAATGGTATTTCCTGGAGTCTGAGTCACAACAAGTCTCCCGTGATTTTCAGTATTCTTCACATCTTTTCGATAACAATGCAGTATCGAAACAGCCACTTACCATTGATTTCTCGCTGGTAAGGACAATTGGTCTTCTCTGGGATTTCGGTAGAATAAGACCCCCCCTCCAAGGTCCCAGCATTCTCCGCACTTTTTTAGGGGAGGTCTGGTTTGTGCTGTCCCTTTTTGGTCTTCCCATCCTCCTCGACCCCCTGCAAATATTTTGTCTTGTGTCAGCCTAAGTCGGCACCATTTAACATAAAAAATAATTAATTTAAAAAACATTTTAAACATTTTTTTTTTTAATATTTAAAATTTTTAATGTTTAATTTTTGGGGGAGGGGGTGCTGTGGTTAGTGAAAGGGGGAGCTTATAGTGTTTCTTGTAATTTCTGTTCCTTGGCTCATTTTTGTGTAGTGATAGCTGAGGCCGGTGGAATTTATTAGTGGGGAGGAGATTATGAAGTGATGTTTCTTGCAGTTTTGTTTCTTAGTTTGTGTTGTAGTGTTCTTAGTGTGTATTTTTTCTCCCTGTTGTAAATTACTCGTGACTGTTTAACCTTTTGTAGCTTATGTGTGTTAGTTTCCGCATTCGAGGATTTTTCTTAAGATTGCAGTTTGTCTTGATCATTCCGTCCTTTGTATGGTTTCGATGGTCCCTTGATTCCAATTTCTCCCAGTCTTTTCTCCAGGTTTTTGGAGATTGTTCCTAGTGCTCCTACGGTTATTTGTATTTTACTAACTTTCTTCATTCTCCATATTCCTTTCAGTTCTCTTGCTAGTTCTGTGTACTTACTTTGTTTTTCTGTGTCTTTCATCTTCACTCTTTTGTTTGCTGGAACGGCGAAGTCTACGATTTTACAAGAATTTTCCTTCTTGTCGATTATAATAATATCAGGTCTCCTTGCTTGTATGAGTTTATCTGTTTGTATATCCATATCCCAGAGGATTTTGTGTTTTTTTGTTTTCCAGTACTGTTTCTGGTTCATGTTTCTCCAAGTTAGTATATCTTTCCTTTTTGACAGGAGATTTTCCCGATTTATTAAACATTTCCAATTCATAAAAAAGACAGTAAACTAGATTAATTCAACTATAGACCAATATCTCTTCTTTAAGTGTATAGTAAAATATATGAAACACTTATTTATTCCAGAATTTATTCATATCTGGTACAAAAACAAGTTCATTTATTCAATGCAATTTGGTTCTCGTGGTAATCACACCACTAATCATGCAATCATTAGTATAGGCGAGCACATTCGTATTTTGCTGGATTATGGTCAATATGTTTGTGGTATTGTTGTTGATCCTGAAAAAGCTTTTGATACTGTTCATCACGATATTTTATGTGATAAATTACAAGCTAATGGCTTACGAGGGAATGTTAATCGTTTATTGAAATCTATCTGTGTTAATAGATTCGATTCAGGTTTACGGGACGTTACTTGTGGCGTACCGCAAGTATCCACTCTTGGTCCCCGTCTGTTTCTCCTTTATATTAATGAGTTTAGATTAAGTTTAAATATATAAACAGAAACCACCACTTTATCAAGGCCGAGGTCACCCGTGGACAAGTGTTAATATGATTACTATTCATCCTCCAAGAGATTAGAAACAAGTGTTATGTTGGTGAAATGGCTTGGATTCGAACCTGGCACACCCAGCTCCTCAGTCCGCGTCGTTACCAACTAAGCCACTGTGCCAACCCGATTAAGTTTATCCAAGACAAGTTCAGGTCATTTTTCTGGTGATACTTTTATTATTTATAGTGGCTTTAAGCAAAATACAATTGAGACTGTTATTAATACAGAACTCAAGCTTGTAATCAAATGGCTAAGGTTGAACACATTATCACTTAACACAGGTTAAACTGAGTAAAAATGTTTTCATTCTCGACGACATTCATCAAATTATGATGATATCTATATTAATTTTAATGGATCAAGGCTACGTCCAGTAGATCATGTTAAGTATCTTGGTATGTACATTGATTAATATTTGCAGTGGAATTTTCACATTCATGAACTTAGTAAAACGCTTAGTCGAGCTAATGAAATACTCTCCAAACTACGTTACAATGCTTCTCTTAAAATATGTATTCAATTTTACTATGCAATTTTCTACTGCCATTTTATCTATGGGTGTAATGTATGGGTTTTTACATCTCAAGGGGATATTAACACGTTACAAGTCCTTACAAATAAGTGTCTTAGAATCATGACTTTTGCTCGATTTAACTCACATACTAATCAGATATTTATTAACTTAAAATTACTTCAGGTAAGAAAAATTGTGAAACTGCGCCAATTAAAACTTGTTTATGATTTCCAATGTAATTAGTTACCAGAAGACCTTATGTCTCTATTCAAGTTCAGTAGTGAAGTTCACACTACTGATCATGTTCTGAATAGTTCAATAGAAAAACTATTATATATCTATTAAAACAAAAACCCATGGTAATCAGTCAGTCAGATATTTTTGTCTACAACTTTGGAATGTAGTTTTTAAATCGGGTAGAATTAAAGTCAATGCGGATTGTAAGAAGAATGTCAAGCTATCTTTGGCTAAAAGTTTCTATCATCTTAAAAATACGCTCAAAAAACATTATATTCTCTAGAATATTGATGATATAGCCATTTGACGTTGGATTTTGTCATTAATTATTTCTATTTTATTTATTTATTTATTCGTATTTTTTCATTATTTATCTGGCTTTTTTTAATCTACTTACTCTGTCCATTTTCTAACGATCATTATGTTGTTGTAAGGCCCCCTCCCCCCCCCTTTTAACTTTTTTTTATTGGTCTAAAGAAATGAATGAGTGTGATTGAGAGCAACCGTCTTAAGCATGAGTTCATTTCTTACGAAAAGAGAATAACAATAAAATTGTACCATTTGTCCGCGTATTCGAAATTTAATTGTTTGCACAGTTCCCAAAGTATTACTTTCCCAACAGTCATGTCTGTTCTTGTATTCTTTTGGGGAAAGTTTGCTACATTCACTTATTATATGATTTACTGTTTCGTCTCTTTGTCCAAACAGTCTGCATTTACTGTCTTCCTGAGTTTTATCTATTTTAGCTTTAATATAGTTTGTCCTTATCAGATTGTTCTGTGCAGCCGTCAGTAAAGATTCGCTTTATCTGTTGAAGTTTCCTTTTCTTAGCCATGCCCAGCAATTTTCGTTGGTTTTCGTTGGTGAGTCTTATAAAGCGTCTATGTAGTTGTTTTTCTTCCAACTTTTCTTTTCTTGTCTGTTTGTGTCCAGTTTCCATGCTTCCTGCATTGTTCGTTGAGACGGTGTCTCTTGCTGCGGTGAGCAGCCTTTCTGTGTTCTGGTTTATGTATTTCTCCAGCTCTTATTTAGTGTCGTCCACACAGTCTTCTATACTTACCAGTCCTCTTCTTCCTTCGTTTCTCTTTACGTAGAGTATGTCTGTATCGTTATCTGGATGTAGTGCGTTGTGTATACTCATCAATTTTCTAGTCCTCTAGTCAAGGTGCCTGAGTTCTTTTTTAGTCCAGCTTAGGAATGGTCGGGAATATCTTATTAGTGATACTGCTCAGTATTTGATTAGGTTTCTGCTATATAATTTTGTTTCTAAGAGCTTTCTAATTCTTTACATGTATTTTTCCAATCTTCTCTTTCATTTCTGTAGATTTGATTGTGTCTGCTTCCAAAACTCCCAAATATGTATAGCTTTGTTGTTCACTTAGCGCCCTCATCTACTCTTGGTTGGGTAGTTCCATGCCCTCAGTCGTCTCCAGCTTTCCATTTTTAATCTCAAGCAATGCACACTTTCCCTTTCCGAATTCCATTTGAGTGTCCTGACTGAAGATTGTGGTCGTATTTATCAGCTTTTCCAGTTCCTTTTTGCTTTTTAAAAATAGCTTCAGGTCGTCCATTATTATTATTATTATTATTATTATTATTATTATCATTATTATTATTATTATTATTATTATTATTATTATTATTATTATTATTATTATTATTATTATTATTTTTATTATTATTATTATTATTATTATTATTATTATTATTATCATCATCATCATCATCATCATCATCATCATCATCATCATCATCATCATCATCATCATCATCATTATTATTATTATTATTATTATTATTATTATTATCATCATTATTATCATCATTATTATTATTATTATTATTATCATCATTATTATTATTATTATTATCATCATTATTATTATTATTATTATTATTATTATTATTATTGTTATTATTATTATTATTATTATTGTTATTATTATTGTTATTATTATTATTATTATTGTTATTATTATTATTATTATTATTATTGTTATTATTATTATTATTATTATTATTATTGTTATTATTATTATTATTATTATTATTATTATGATGATGATGATGATGATGATGATGATGATGATGATGATGATGATGATGATGATGATGATGATGATGATTTTATCAGTAGAATTGTATACACAAACCATTATCAGTAATTTTCCAATGACAATAAGCAGTTGTGTTCTCTTGAGTCTGAGTGAAAACAAGTTCCACTGATTTCCATCATTCTGTTACGCTTTCGAAAATTGTTGAAAATTATTTTTCGTTATCGCGAAGCCGCTTACCATTGATATCTTGATAGAACTGACCGTTTTCTTTCTCGGGAGTTTGAGAGTCAACAAGCCTACCGAAGTTCCAGTACTCTAGGCACCATTTCAATTGTGGTCTAGTTGGTTTTCTACCACCTCAGTCGTTTAGTATCCTTTAACTATTCACGAATATTGTGTGTAGTAAAAGCTGAGGCTGGTACCAGCACATGTTCCTATACGTTTATTAAAAATTATTTCTTCTTGGGGTGGCGAATGTTTGTATTTCTCGTGTGAAGAACGGTCTAGATTGTAACTCTGTTTTTATTTGAACCTACTTTTAGTTGGTTTATATTTGTTGGCTATTTCGATGTTGTTTCGCATTCGATGACTTTCTAAAGATTGCGGCTGTTTTGATTATTGCCGTAGGTTGTATTGTTTTATCTTCTCTTTCATTCAAATTTGGTTCAGTCATTTTTATGGGGGTATCAGACTGTTCCTAGTGCTTCTACTATCATAGGTATTATATTTATTTCCTCATATTCCATAGACAATCAAGTTCTCTTGCAAGTTCCATGTATTCGTTTTCTGCCTCCTTGATCTTCACTTTGGGAAATGAAATCACCGATTTAAAAAAAATATTTCTTCTGCTTCTTCCTTTGATTATTATTATTATTATTATTATTATTATTATTATTATTATTATTATTATTATTATTATTATTATTATTATTATTAGGTAAGGTCTGATTTTAATAAGAATAGAAGTATAACTTGGTACAACACAGTGTTGTATCATATTTCTGCTACAAAACTGCACATATGCTTCCCAGTATGGATCAACAACATTTCAATAACTGTAGATGAGATTGATTCTGTAACTTTCAGGCCGAAGATAACAAGTCAAAAATACATTTTGTGTATTTGATGCACGAAAATCTGGCACTAGTCTTGTTGCATTGTCATGGCGCCAAACACTGGACTATGCGATATTGTGGGTCTGTGTGTAGGGAGTGTTCGAATATACAGATCCCAATGTGTGCGTACTTAGTTCTAGTCGACCTCGCTGGCTTTTAAGAGTGTATGTATTGATTGTTTCCGTAATCTATTGTTTAGACCGACGAGGTCGTGTGTAAAAAAGGAAACTGCATCATATATGTGTTTTTATTTAAAATAAATGCCTTCATTTATTTCATTAATTTCAAGCCTTATATTCGAGAGGAAACGATAGAGAGATAATGCGTATGTTTTAACAAAGTGAAGAATGTTACATTTGCGACTGCCTTTCATATAACATCTATTACTAATAAAGATTTGATATATGTCTGTCTGAAGCCAAAACTGTACTTTTATCGTACGATTATTATCTATTTTAATGATCAATAGCGTAGTGTTTGTTCTGTTGTCATCATATTATCCGCCACTTCTCAATGCAGTATCCGTTCAATGCACTATCTGTTCTGTTGTCATAGAACTATCTTCCCAGATAGTGCTTCTTCCCGAGGAGGGCCAGTGTAGTATATGTTCGTTCGTTATGATATCATCTTCCAAGACATTACCTGTTCGCTTATGGGAGATTTGTATTTTAGTATATTTTCTTGTGGTAACGATACAATGCTCTCAAATATTACCTTCTCTTTTAGAGGGAAATAGTGATATACTAGAAAAAATATGCGAACTGTGCTTGCAAAATCTTTCTAGTATAGTTAATACTTGTAGTCAAGTCGATGAAACTCCTTTGTGATAGTACTCCGTCTTTACATGAAAGACACATTTCCGACAAATTGTCTGGAATCGAATATACTTGTCCACTATTTAGCCTCACTATATAGTAATGCGTAATTCAACCAATGTCAACTGAATTAAAAACTTGTTACAAAAGTACATTTCATAAAACTTTAAATTCTTAAATGAATATTTAGTTTATAATTATTTTCATTCCTTTCATATTCAAAGCGGCCACGAATATTTGGTGGTTGTTCAATATGAGAAATGCTAATTTTGATTATTTGAATCGTTCTGATTATTGTTTTAGATCTAGGATGTGATTCTTACAACGTTTTGGCCAATGCGATCTTCGACTATCTTCAGGTGCTTCTTGTAGATCTCAAGAAACTTCATGTTGATTTCTCGAACCTCTACGGAATTTTTCACTGAACCCTTTATTTAATCTCTGTGATAGCTTGCTCGCGTTCTGTCAGCTATGGTCGGGTAGATGTCTTAAGTTACTCTTCATTATAGTTCTAGTATCGCTCCAGAATTCACGTAGAACTGATTATTACTTAGCACTTATCCCCTTGCACTACGATACATGAAGTGCAGTTCGAAATTCTGTAGATATGTTCATAAGGTTGAAGATTACATTGAGTGAAACGTCAAGAGAATAATATCCAAGAGATGAACACCAGTCCGAATAATTCAAATAATACTGATAATAAATCCTCATCTCTATAATAGAAAAAATAGTTCAGAATCTTAAAATTCATAATATTTCGTTAAATAAATATTACTTTTTAACGAACAGTAAAAAGAAAGAAAATTATTTTTACATATCTATCTCAATTGTTTGTTTTTTGAATTTTCGAACATTTTTCGTTGTTGAGATTATTTAAGTTTTCTATTTTTATTTTAAATCCCTATTATTACAATAAAATCATGCTGTGGTGCATTTGTCTTTGTATCTGTCTCTCCGATGATGCAAGCAAATACTTAGTCCTATATCAATAGTACACACAACTTATGTTAGTCAACTCTTACGAAATATCGACTGGTAGCATTAATTTTGTATTATAGTATTTTACGATAATATGGTGGGGTTGGCTCCCGACATCCATATAAAGGTAATACGTCGTTTCATATCATGTTATTTTTAATTTTGAATATATAAAAATAAATAAAATTAGAAATAGAAATAAACAGGGATCCGCATTTAATCTCAGGTGGCACCGTGTTTAGTTGCGAGTAATATATATATATATATATATATATATATATATATATATATATATATATTCTATAGTACTATGCATTACGGACGACATACACTAAATTGCACTCAATATAGATATTGAGAGGACATGCATCACAGTGTTCTAACCATCCTAGTCTTATACTGACAGTCAAGAAAAACGTACTACCACTTTTCTTATCTATTGTATTGTACTTTTTTCAAAACAGTTGTTTCTCTAAACTCCGAGTTCATGTTTTCTTTCCTAACCGTTTACAGAGCCACAACGACTGGCGACGAAAGATTTCGAACTTACACCGCCAGAACAGCTGACGACGAGAAATATTAATCATCTTTGAAACAACTTAAAAAAAACGTAGAGTAATCCGCAGCAAATTAACCCGGCAACTTCTTAATTCTAAAAAAAAAACTAGCTTTATCGGCGGACCAAAAAGAAAAAAAAACTCGTAAGTTGAATTTCAAAAAATTTAAGTGGATTCTTTGGTTCTTAATTAAGAAGAATCTAACTTATTCTCTCTCAAAGAACTACATTCAGTGATTTATTTATTCCAGAACAAGAATATATTATATTTCTTTTCTCTCCAAAAAAGCAAAGTTCCACCGCCGAGAAAATTAAAATATAATTTTTTCTGTTCACTAAAGTGCTAAACGTACAATCTACTGGTACCTGAAAAACTGACGGAAAAAATGTGATTTTTTGTCCACAAAATTACGATAGCAGCGTAATATATAGGAAAATAACTTCTGAAAGGCTTATACTATGAAGACAAATTTCAAATATCGAAGATTAAAAATCAACTATTAAACTAGATTTAGTCAAAATAACACAACAAGCAAAAGCTGTAGAGAGACAGCGAGAACAGCAACAGAAAACTCAAGCTACTACTAGGACAACAGCTAAAATCCGACGAAAAGCTACAAAACCCAGAGAAATACTTCTTGAACCAAATTATCCGATCAAAAGATCAAAGCATGTAAGGAAACAATGTAGAATAGAGGTCAAAATACTGAGAACGAATATGCTTTTTACTCAGAATGCAATTTTCAGTTCAATTGATCATTTTATTTATTCCCCAGACAAAAGTGACATCTTTGTTTCATATTTCCGAAGGTATGATGGTCTATACAAAATAGACTGTAGACAATTAGTCAGACTTTAAAAAACGTTCGCCCCTGCTCGGAAAATTAGGGACCACCGAACATACCCAATTCGTGGACTATACTTTATCCCGAAAAAACAGCTACTTGACATTTCTAAAGCTGTAAAACTTTGAACAGAATTATTTACCCCTAAAACTTCCCTGGTTTACAAAAGGTGGAAGTGCATGAATGTAAACATAATAGACAACGATTAATATTCGATTTTCGCGTCAATCGTTAATCAACACTGTTAGAATTTCAGACAATCTTATAACTTTAAATGCTTAATATTCGTACAAGGACTTCTCTCAGCCAGAGACGCAGAACTACAGTTTTATACAAGTTGGAAAGTGAGTCAGATTTAACATTAAATATATTAGCAGTAAACTTCCAGAGATTAGTAAGTGTTAAATCATATTCGAAAACATTGACAAGTTAGGCATTCCGGACATAAGATATGAACGTCAGAAATATCATTTCAACTCTCCTTCAAAAGCAATTCAAAACAAAAACAGAGACAATATTCAGGCCCCTACAAAAACAAGTCAGACACATTAAAAACGGGATAAATTACTGCCTAGCCCCTGTTTTCGTTGTGCATTCCTTTATTGAGTTATGGATTGACCATAGGGTGTTTAAACTTTTAATACATTCAAGCACAAGTTTTTACATTGCATAACGAATACAGAAAGAAAAAAGCGGGTTCAATATACAAAAACAGACCAACAGGTCGGCATAAATACACGAATATATGTACAGATTAAAATCCTGAAAGAAAATATAACATTACAATTGGATTCTGGTTTAGACCTGTCAATAATGTATATGCATACATTGAGAAGCTTGGATAAATCGACAATGCTTAGAAGCAACACACTAGCCAGAACGGTAACCGGTGAAAAAATAAAATTCGAAGTTTAAAGTAATACCAGCCTTACTTTAAACATAACTTTCTTTTAATTTAGTTCATCCACAACAAGGCAACCTGCCACTGTAGACGTAAGGGGCAACTGCGAATTAGGGTGAAAGTTTGGGGGGGTTATCCTAAATATGTAGCTGTACAGCGACATGCTTGCTCACATTAGTTTTACATTTCTGCATGTCAGTACAGTCGGGGTAATAGGAACCAAAGGCCGGCAAATCAAGGAAATGAGCTATTAGAGTAGAAGGCTCTCAGACATCTGGGGACTTCCACAGTAAATGGATGGGATTTAGCTGATTATACGGTTGGTCGTGTGCACTTACATCAAGGAGGAATCAGGGCAGTAAGTTCATCGGAACACATTCCATTGAAGTACTTGTAAAACACACAAGGATGCAAAATTGCTGCAATATGAGAGAGGCGGGGGATTAGTGTGTAGTGATGGACCTATTAAATTAAATACTCTTTTTAGTACCTTGTCTAAGAGGGGGGCATGTGTATGGTGCATCAGCCGAGATGTGATATAATAATTCTTGCATTGGCGGATCGTAGCTTTACAGAGATATAGGATACTGTCATGTGTGAGAGTATTTCTAGCACGGTAGAGGGTGCCCACTTTCTTTGCATCAGCCATGGCAATGTATTTCTTCAAACTAATGTTACCTGTGTATATTATGCCGAGGAGTTTGACCGTTGGACTCTAGTGTAGGGTGTTATTTACTATGGCAATCTGTGGTGTAAGATGTTTCTTGTAGTTGTTGAAGGAAATTAGCTTTGTCCTAGGAGCATTAAATGTTACCATCTATTTATGATGCCATTGCACTACAGACTGGAGCTTGCGTTCTAAAGAATTCAGCCGTTACCTCGTATATGAGGGCTTCCGTTTTACACATATGACATTTGTACAGTGTGGTGTTGTCAGCAAATATTCATATCTCAGACAGAATGTCATCAGTGAGCTCGTTTATGAAAATAAGGAACAATAAATGTTCAAGGATCGATTCCTTTATACCTGCGATTATAGAGGGCAACTGGATCTTTCTTTTAGATCAGAAGGCTCTATAAAATATTCGTACAGTAATACCATATTAATTAATTTGGATGAGAAGACCTTTAGGCCAGACCTTGTCAAAGGCTTTGGCTATATTAAACGCGACAGCCCTAGCTTCACCTGCCTTATCAAGAGTATGGTATATGCGGTCAGTAATGACCGTCAGGATATCCGGAGTATACCTTGCTTGCCTAAATCCATACTGATGGCTATAAAGAAGTTTAGCATTAACGAGGTTACAGACTATCGTTAGATTAATTAAATATTCAAACATTTTAGCGAGAAGCAGGAGTAGACTAATGGAGCGATAATTTTAAGGATCAGTTATATCTCGCTAATTCTTAAAGACTGGTACTACAGGGCCAACTTTCCAACATTTGGAGAAGCAAGATTCGGCAAGGCATTTATTGTAGAGTTTGGAGAGGGCAGGGGGTCAGTTCAGCAGAGCATTTCTTTATAACTGTTACTGTTATGAAATCAGGCCCACATGCTTTGGAGGTGTTAAGTTTTTTTTATGATGTCCCAGACATCAGATAGGCTGATAGCAATGTCATCAAGTGTGCCTTCAGTCCGCAATAGGAAACTTGGGAGAGAGTGGTTTGCGAAGTTCAATGTTGGGTTTAAAGTTACACGCTGGGTAAGTAGTGCAGCTTTATCAGCTGCCGTGCAAACGACATCATTGTTGTTCGATAGCGGGATAAAATTGTTGATTGCACATTATTTACCATACTATTGAAGATTTTCAAGAAATCGCAAGTATTTAGTTCATGTGACTACATGCGTCTTTCTGGTCATCTCTGTATACCTTCTCTTTGCTTTATCTATTACAATGATTTCTTGACGCTATAAGATTCTGTATATTTGTAGTTGACTTGTGGCGGTTGAATTGTAAGAATGATTACAACCTCTGTGCAATAGCAGCTGCACATTTCGAGGTGAACCATTGTGAAAGATAGGGGTATTGTGGAATATTTGAATAGGACACGTGCTTTAATTTCTGCCTTGCCCTATTCGATTACCACATTAGCGCACTGATCATCAAGGAGAAAAAAGTGTCACTCCATGGAGAGTCTTAGATGTAATATTTGATGGATTCTCAATCAGCCCGCTCGTAGTATCTCGTCGTTTTGAGCAACGGTTCATTAGCTTTTGGACAAGATTTTAGGGTGATATCAATCATATCCACAAGATGACTAGCATTCCCGAGCGGGGTATGGGCACAAGATTTGGGCAGTGAGGTTGGGAAGTTAGGCTTGCTGGTCCACACAGTCAGTGAGGCGACAGTCTTTCAGAGGCAGTGCGCTATGGATAAACTATACGTGGAGTTACCAACTGCGTCTGTATAGCTGGATAGTTAAGTCCATCAAAATTCCCAAATACAGGTATTTGGATACTTGAGTCAAGTGAGAGTGCTGTAGCTATGTTTTAAGAGAAAAAGTCTATCAGGGTTAAGTTCTGGATCGGAGAATAACAGTATAAGAAAAATACGTAACTAACGCTGTGCTGTAAAATTAATCAAAAGCACGTGTATACACTTACGTCTTATTTTAGCCTATATTTTTAGTCAAGGGGAGTGTGTTTCAAACATAAACTCCTAGCACGTTTATATGGCTGTCAGAGTCTTTTCGGGAGAGGGGGGCGTGTTCAGTCATGTGAAACTGGTGTGGTCGGATTGAGGATTGTGGATTTGTTTCACTTAGTGCTAGAATATCCGGGAAGTTTACTAGGATAAACGTTTCTACGATATTGATGTTTGTTCTAAGCCCCCGTATATTTGTAAAAGCTAGGCTCAAAAGATGAGGCGAAGATGCTTTTTCGTGGGTGACTAAAGAATTGAAAATGTTCGTATTAAGAAATACCAACAATTTATTTGGCACAGACTTGATGACACACTTAAAGCTATGAGAGTTATCAACCAAAACTTTTTGCCAGAAAATAAAAAGATTTGACGACCGTGTCAGAAAAAACTAAAAAGAATTTTCTTTCAACGATTAAACATCGTATATAATTGACTCAGAATAAATTGTTTGTAGAAATTAAAGCACATAAGGACATATAATTCATGCTGCGAATAAATAACACCAAACTGAAAGACATCATATCAGAATACTTGGATAGCAGCCCAAGAAAATCGTCAATCCAAAAGGGGAAACAGTATTGTAACTCGTTAGAAGGAAAGGCTAATACTAATACTGGCAGTCAAGACAGACATACAACCACTCTTTTTATTGTTGTATTATCCTTGTTTCAATACACTTGTTTCTCTAAACAACGAGTTCATGTTTTCCTTCTGGAACATTTGCAGGGCCACTCCAATAGGATTACTTTAATAAATAAAATATATTCTAATTAATTGACCATATCTAGCGATCCTTATATCATTACTACAGGTCAGTCAGAATAAAACCCATTACCGAAATGTCCTATAATAAGATTATCTATTTCGCGCGTTTTTGGAATCTTAACTTTGGGTTGGGTGAGACAACGCAAATAAACTAATGTTCCCAGTTCGGATCAAAATTCTTACTGAATATCGTTTGCAATATTAGTTTAATAAATACTTGTATGCTATAAGATCGGCATTAAACCGACATGCTTTAAAAGCTCGATACAGAAAAGGGATTAGTCATTGATTCTTGATAAAAGTAAGCATTCTGTCTGACATTATAGTTCATTGGTAATAAAGTTAATCATTAACAGACTTTAAACACAGACGTAACACACACCAGTCAAGGATCTGTTCTCGATAATCAGTCTACAAGAGATTGAACCACTGTGTCGGGCTGGAATATAGCTCACTAATCCAGTCTTTATCTTCTCTTTTTGAGGAAAGGGTTAGTTTATAGTGAATCGCTGTAGCTGCTGCTACCGGAAAATGCCAACGGAGCTTCTTACGCATGTTTTATTGCATGTCCGTTTATGCACTCGCTGTTCATCCCAACCTTCCTGCCTTGTGCCACATCTCCCCCGGGTGGAAAAGAAGTAAATACCACCAACACTATTTTTTTTTTAGCTGAACAACCTTTTTCTGTGAATTGACTTTCTTTCTCTCGTTAGTCGATAAAAAAACACATCATATGTTCTGTGAAGACACGACTCGAAAATAGGCGGTAGCATTACACGAGCAGAATAGCCGATCAGTTACAACCTAAAAAATCCACGATAAGATCTCAATTTTGTGTTTTAATGGGCCAATGAAAGAAAGAAAGAAATACTCAAACGGAAGAATGATCGACATTTACACTTGTTCGTAGCAACGATTGGACCCGAGCTTTACTTAATGAAATTATCGCTTCCATTACATGAGATGGCTATGGCCGTGTGTGTGGTCATTCTGAACAAAACTGGATTTGTGCTGGCTGTATAAAAGGAGTGGTCGGAGAAATAGATATAACCACAACTTCACCGGGCGAAGATTTAGCCAATACAGCTGAAAACGACTGGAAGGCAGATAGCTACTTTGAGGCCCCATGTTAATTTATGTTACGGGGTCAGCGCTTTGTAGGGGGCGTAGTAAGGGAAATCTGGATGAGAAGCGTTGTATATTGATTTAAAATTAGCCAATAGTCAAATGAAATGTACATTTCTTTCAATTTGGTTTCAGCTTATATGAATTCAGATTATGCTGAGTTGCATTGCTGGTATTCTATACAAATGCTGAATGCTGCCCTATGTTACAATTTTATAAGCGTTATTTTATTGTTTTTCATTTATTTAAATAGAGGCGCTCTTATGTTGGATGGTGGCTCTGTGTAGTAGAACATCATCTTTTCAACTCAGTATTACATAAATAAACTAATATATATTTTTGATTGCGTCATTAAATCTATTTTCAGTCGTTTCTGCCCGAGCTCAAATAAAACTCTAACTCTGTTACTTAACATTTTAAGTACCGATTTACTTGCCTTTCCACTAGGACAGAGTTAACCACAAGGTCAGGTTTCAATAAAAAGTAAAATCCGAATATCCGGAAAGGAACACTCTGCATTTGGATTAAAATGAGCACTGCTTCAGTCTAAAACAGAGAGCAGATAACATTAAGTGTAGTGTCAGAAGATATACTACATAATGCTCCAACCCAGAAGGCTATGTTTAAGTTCGTATGCTAATTACTTCGTTTATTAATTAATACTATGTTGACATTCTGTTTAAAGTGAATCTCATATTGTTTCTTTTTTATTTGTCCCTACGCCAATCTTGAAGAGACCCGCAAGTTCTTAACTCTCTCCCCTGTGTAGAGTTACGTTGATCTCAAGTGTAATGAGGAAAATCGTTTGCGCTGGTACGAGCATGTAATGTACACAAATAACGACAGTATCTCAAAAATTACATTTGCGATTGAAGCCCTTTACGGTAGGGAGGACGACCGAAACAAAGTTGGTAGAATACTCTACAATAGCAATTCAAGACTTACTCCTAACCAGACCTTTGACGATGTCTTATGCGGGACCGTTTTGGTGGAATAATTACAAACATGTGGATCAATGTTTCAAACTTTAAACATATATGAATTATTGATGTGTGCTATCGGTCTATTTCTATCTGTCATTGGGTACATGTCAAAATATACATACTTAATTAAAAAGATAAAACACCTGGCGAACTCTATTAAGATGAAACGGTCTGCAACATCTTAGCGGATTATCGACATGATGTTGTTGCCGCTGTCTCAGCTGCTGTTGCAACTGCTCCCGTTGCTGCTACTGATGATGATGCTGATGATAATGGTTGCGATGATGATGATGATGATGATGATGATGATGATGATGATGATGATGATTTTTAACTAGTAAAATAAGGTAGTGCTTCCTGGAGTGTTGTTTCGAACAAGTATCACCAAATTTTCGATACGATTCTCTCCTTTCCATCATAATGTCAGCTAACTTGATTTCTTAGCAGCAGCCTTGTACCATTGTTGATGCCCAGTGGCTTTCTCTGGAATTTGGGTGACAATATGCTTCCCCATAATTAATGTACTTTCCTTATTGCTCAGTCAATGTCTGGATGGTCATATTTTCCTTAAGTGAATTACTATTATCACTAGTTCTTGTACTAGTAGTAATACTAGTAATACTATTACTAACAAAATACTAACTTCATGGCTACGAGGAGGGTTACTAGGTATTACCAATACTTCGTGGCTGAAAACACAACATGCTTCATAAAGTAACAACGAAGGAGTTATGTTTATGCCCCTTTTGCACCCCAGCAATAAATGAAACATGACATATAACGCTCTCTGTTATATCTACGCTCTACGTTCCAAATTGTTGATCAATGAAGACGTTCTGTCCACTTTGCTTTTCTCAAAATAAATAAAATAATTACACTACCGTTAACGTTCTTTATATATGTCCATCTTTAATATAAATATCTCTAGAAGATTTTGTATCCATGGATATATTTATTTTGAGGAAAGCGTATGTCCTTATTGCTCCCCTGGAAAATACATATAATAGGGATTGATTTAATGCCTTTCGCTCATTTGGAAGGGAGTGTTAACGGTATTCTCCAAGTATTTTTTTCTTATCCGGAGGATTTCATTTTGGGAGTCTTTATTGATAAGATCGGTACAGATTTCCGGCCAGCAGATTTAAAGGTCGTAAGAAACCCACAAAAAATCAGTATTATCGAACATGAAAAACACAGTAATTAGTGAAAGGAAGAATACAACAATTTGTATCTTCCGCATATATACAAAATCTTATATATATATATATATACATATATATATATATATATATATATATATATATATATATATATATATATATATATATATATATATATATAGTCCTCTACACACAGTAGTTTCGTTTAATTAGACAAAGCGAGTGAATCAACCTCACCCGGACGCCAGACACTACCAACCATGATCACTGGTGCCGAAGAACATGTATATCGTTGTTTTTATAACTTATCTGTATATATTTTTCGATACTGATCAATATATATATATATATATATATATATATATATATATATATATATATATATATATATATACGTATTTGTGTGTGTTGATGTGTATATGTATAGTCATGTTATTCTGAGGATACATAAGCCAGATGGAATGAATAAAGATAAATGAAATTACAATAACTTTTAGAAGATGAATAAGATCCTGTGCGTGTTAAATATGTGTGGCTGATAGAAAGCAGAACTTGCGGACAAAGCGAAACAATCGATGATAACAGGGTGGGAGTAGAGTGGGCGGTAGTGTCGGCGGTGAAAGTTCCGGCAGAATTGAGTCACCGGAAGTCATGAGACAGGCGCGCAGAAAAAGCGTCATGTACGATATTTCAACATGGCGTCTGAATCGGCAAAGAGTGTCTCCCGGTTCTGTGCAAAGGATACGAGAGAGCACTTGAAATAATCTTACGTCATTTTATTTATTTATTTATTTATTTATTTATTTTATCCCTCCCTACATCTCTTTCATCGCTTCAAAGCTTGATAGAAAACCCCACAAAGAGCCAGGCGATATCTCGCTTTGAAACCACAGGATCACGTGCCACAAACAGAAACACACAACCTCGATAGTGGGTAAAGGTTTAAAAGTGCATTATCTTCGCCCGGAAATTGCCGACAATAATGCTATTGTTGCTGCTGCTATGGTTGTTACAAGGCGGATTCATAATCCACGTTTATTCGTCCATTTTAGATTTAACCTGACATCCCTACAAAAGGACTCGTACGTCAGTCGACTCATTGGTCACGTTTTGGTTTGACATTTAATAAATTAAAATGTTGCATTATATTTTAGACGCGCTTAAGCATTCTTATAAGTTACTCTATCAGTCGGTGTGTCTGTCACGCTACAGTTTGAAAATAGAAGTTTGTTGGTCTTTCAGGCTTCAATATAAATTGTGAAATAGGATTTTTATCCAGATAATTTGGATTATTCGGATTACTTTTCTGATCTTGAGTGTGATTCCCACAACGTTTTGATCGATGTAACCTCCGATCTTCTTCCAGATGCGACTTTTAAAACTCGGGAATCTGTAGGGTATACGAATGGAACACTTTATTTATTCTACTGAAATAGCTTGATCTCGTTCCGTTAGCCATGCCAAAGGTCAGAGGTTACATTGATCGAAATGTTGTGAGAGTGCCATTTATAATCGAGATAATACAAATTCGAAATCTACATCTCAGAAATTCCGAAACAGAATTTTCATCGTTACACGCGCAGATTGAATTGAAGCATCTTAGTTTAGTTCCGTCCAAATATCTCTATATGAGGATTTCCGATCGGCCAGTGCGTCACGTTCAATTTTAAATTGCACGTTTATCTGTCCGTGACGCTTATGTTTCTAAATAGTACTTTTAATGGTATGTAACGTTTAAGATTTAAATAAAAAGTTCGCTCGTTTTTCTCGCTAAAGTTTAAACTAGCATTCTCATCGCTAAACGAGCAAATTGAATGAACGGATCATAATGCCCGTTTTCTGAAAGTCAATATAATATTGAGATGAACGAAACTGTACACATTTGTATTGAATTCATCCGGTGACGTTGAAAATGAGACCAAAACGTAAAACGAGCTTAGAATTCATATGAATAAAGGCGAGGATGTAAAAACGAGACCAATGATGCCTACCTTTGATAGACATTTTTCGCAGTGGTTGCACGCGCCCTCAGACACAAACCACACGTTTACTATGTCACCACATAAACCCCCACACACATATATATTATTTTTAATAATTAATATTACCATGTAAACAATGCTTTCTAACCAAGGACAACATTTCTTATTACAATTTGCACGGCCACGTGCCGTTCAAAAAAGACTCTCATCGATATTCGTTTCATCAACACTGAACCGATAACACCAAATAACAAGATGAGGACTAAAAAAAAAGAAGGTATTTTTATATATCTTTATTTTGAAATTCAGAAATTCTGATGATGAAGTATATTTTCGAAAATTAAATTGCAAAAAGAAAAAAAAAGTCAATAAAACTAAAATGCATTGTATGGCGTTCTAATTGCTTATTATTATTTTTAATAATTAATATTATATATATGTATATATATATATATATATATTTTTTTAAAATGTATTTCTTGGTACAGGAAAAATTAGTACAACATTAGTACCGTCGGTTTCAAGCTAAGAAGGACTTACCCATTCGGCTCTCTTCAGCTTATGTTGTCACGTGTTTCAGAAATGTGAATTCACGTGTCACTCTCGTTTGGATGCGTTATTTGCTATACAGTTCTATGTATATTTGTTTAAAATTAGTGTAAGGGAGGTTTAATAGGGTTTTAAAAATAAGGAGGGTTAAATGTAATAGCGGAGTTTAATAATAATAATAATAATAATATACATATATATATATATATATATATATATATGATCTTTTGTAACATGATTTATACATAACACACAATAGTATACTCTTAATATTAAATAATTAACGTGTTTTACATCGTTTACTTCTCTAGCGCTATTAACATGGAAATTGCACGACTGAGATTCAATTCTGATTTATTCTTGTTTAAATATGAATTTAAACTGACAAGAAACACGAATTCTGTAGTACTGTTTTGTTACAAATGTATATGACATGGACAATTTTCAAAACAGAAATTAAGGATAGTAACATCTCCCATTTCAGGAGACTACACATGTAGCTCCATTATTAAACTCACAAGGTCACGTGCTTAAGCTAGCCAATCAAACATATGCTCACATAGAGTAATAGTTAAGCTTAAGGAAACGCCTATCAAACATTAAATATAAGCAATTTCAACTTTAAAATCTTATTACTGTTAATTAATAAACAAACATTGGAATATCATGTTAAAAGGTATATTATGTGAAATAAAATTCACCAGTATATGAGTGTGCCAGTGTAGTTAAATATTAAGATCGGTGTATTTAAACATTGTATTGGATTTTAATAGCCACGCTTAGATTGAGCTGTGTAGTTGTGGTCGCTTGTCCTTGTTTTTTTTATTGAATTTAGAAGCTTATAGAATCGATCAGAAAAGTCTCAGCCTATTTTACTTTTAGTGTAAAATTCAATAAGCTAAATAAATCCACAGACGGCTGCCACAAATAAACATATCCCCCACGCCAGCAAAGGCAACAACTGTTGGGATCGAACCGTCTGCACATGTAAACAGATCTCTTGTTCATATAAGATACGTTTCGCGAAGTCACGTGTGCGCAGACTTACTTTCTGTATATTTTCATTTTACCAAAAATCGGAATATTATTTCAAAATGAACATCATGTTAAATAACATTTATCAGTATATGAGTGTAATTAGATAACATGATCGATGTATTTAAACATTGTATTGGATTTTAAAGGACATGCTTAGATTGATCTGTTTAGTTATAGTCGCTTGTCTCTTTAAGACTCACGTGGATTGGCAAAGTTAAACTCAACCACTGCTCAATTAGAAGTCAGGTAAGCAAGCTTATCTTAATCCGAACACTTACTGCTTCAATCTTCTTGGCAAATTTGAAGACTACAGTAGACATCGGTCACGGTGGATTGTATTATGACACAGGTCCCAAGACGGCTGTCGCAAATACACCTCTCTTCTACGACTGCAAAGTCAACAACTGTTTAGGACCGAACCGTCAACACTTGTAAACAGAACCCTTCTTTATATAGAAAAGTTTTCGCGAATTCACATGTAGGCAGATATACTTTCTGTATATTTACCTTTTACGTTTGTATAACATTCTTTATTACTGATACTGTTTAATTAATATACACGGTTGTTGTTCCTTTTCCCTGAAGACTGTCGCTTCGTTTAAACTGTCTACACTTACGTCCGAGGCACAGTCCTATTTTTCTCATCCAACAACTTGACTTTTCTGCTACTATTAATCAGCAAATATCAATGTTAAGAGCAACTCACGATCATAGATGAGATAAGAGACACTATGAGATCTATTAACATTGATCAATCGTATCAATTGTATTAGATTGACAAGAAATTACTGACATTGCATTTTAAAACGACCAAATTCCTTTTGAGGATTTTAATCCAGACATTTGTTCTTTTTAAATAATAGTCCAAGTTCTGGATGTGAAAACATACATACCCACTGTACCCATTATATATAGATTCTCTTCTTCTAAGATTGTATAAATATAAACGACATTTAACTTTCTTTTACAACAACAAAATATCAATAACATATAGGTTCATAAAAGTGTGAGTAACATTTTGATTTGCAAGATTTTATTTTATTATTTTATTTATTTATTAATTCTTGTCTTCGAAAAGGTCATATTGTGTTTTCTTTTTTGACTGGGTCTGTACCTTTTGTTTTAATGTTTGAAGGGCAATTCTTGCCTTGCGCTTCCAGCTATTAATGCGTTGCATGCGTAATGGTGTCACGTGTTTCCAGTTACCCATTTAGACTTACGCGAGATGACCTTTCATAAGACAGAAAATATGCGAATGATTAATATGCCATTGAGATTTATTCAGCTTGTTCAATCTTAAACTAAACATACAATGAGCTGAGACTTTTCTGATCGATTCTATAAGCTTTTGGATTCAATAAAAAAACAGATGTTTATTTGTTCAGAAATTGTTCTAAACAGATCCAACACTAAAGCTGACTAACGAATGTCGAACCTGACTCGAAGCGCTGGCGTGTATCACCACTGCGAACGTCTGCGACACAGCGAAATAGTATGATCCCTGCTGCTTCTTGGCGTAAGTATAAGCTCTTTGTAAATGAAAAGTTCGAACGCAAAACGCGACGAATCCAATTAGTTTAAATAGCTACCGTAAACAATAAAAGGCCGAATATATTAAATGTAGACTTTGACTAAAAGCTTATTTTGATTCAAAGCGAAGTGAAATAATGGCGGTATTATGTTATGTAAAATCTGACTTTGGGGTATTGTCAAGTGTTCACATGGGACACTTTCTCATAGTGATAGTTTCGTCATTTTGAGAATGGCGTTTATCGCGTGTACAGTCGAAATCTTCAAGTAAACAATGTGAGCATGGTAGAAGTGTCGGTTGATGTTTTTATTTTTGTAAACACAATTGATGAGCGCTTCTCCCGTTGTCCTAATGGCTAGATCTGGCGACTATCGACTCGGTGGTTGAAGGTTCGATCCGTGGGTAGGGAGAGGTGTTCGTCTAGCCGCACTAAATACCTGTCGTACAGCGAAACAGTATGTCTGTGACTATACAAGCTCTCTTTCCGGGTTGAGCAATCTTGTTTGGTGATTTGCTCGGCTGCTTCTTAGCGCAACGCAAAGCTCTGTGTGAATAAACAAATCGAGCGCGGTTAAAGAGGCGGTTAATCTTTATATAAATAAATTTTGTAGATATCTTTTACGATATCTCTTGTTGGCCTAATGAATAGAGATGACGACTATCGACACGATGGTTAAAGTTTCGATCCCTGCCAAGGATGAAAGCTAGTCAAGCGCACGGAAGATCTGTAATACAGCAAATAAGTGTGTATGTTCATGACTATATAAGCTCTCCTATTCGGGTTGGGAAATCTCGTTGGCTGACACCTTCTGCTGCTTCTTGACGTAATGCAAAGCTTTTTGTAAATTAGCAAATTGAGTCAGTGGAAGCGACAGTTAATCTTTATATAAATATACATTGTATATATCATTTACGAGCGCTTCTGATTGTTGGAAAACTGACGACTGGTTGAAGGTTCGCTCCCTGGCTTAGGAGAGGTGGTAGTCTAGCGTCACTGAAGAGCTGTGATACAGCGGAACACTCTGTCAGTGGATGACCATATATATATATATATATATATATATAATATAATATAATAGAGAGAGATAGAGAGAGAGATAGAGAGATAGATAGATATGTAACTAATACATTCCGAGAGATTTAGGCATTTTTTAGTTACATTTTTAGAGTCACTACTTTATTGGACGATATTTTTTAACCAAATATTTACATATCTTATAGACGGGAAATTTATTCAGATTGTAGGTTTCCCAAACCGATAAACATCATGTAAAAGTATCTTACAAAACCTCGTCTATTGAAATGTTCATTTAGAAGGTACATTATCCTAGAAGTATTCGAATAATTAACTATATATACAATGCAGATTGAGTCAGACTGATATATATATATATATATATATATATATATATATATATATATATATATATATATATATATATATATATATATATATATATATATATTTATATATCATATACTAGCAGGACCGGTGCCCGGCATTGCCCAGGGGGAGTTTAAAAGAAATATTTAACGTTAAAGAATTAGATAACCACTTCTGAAAAAAAAATCAGAAAACAAACCACTGCAAGTGATGTAGGTGATTAAAATAAGATATAAATTGTTGCGAAATAAATTAAATATATATATATATATTACGTGAAGTTGGCGTTTCTCCTATGACAGCGATCACTATAGCTTCTTAACCAAAGGTAACACAGAACATCTGATTACTTTCCCATTATGTCAGGTATCATTCGGTGTTTTGTAAACCAGAAATTTCTTTAACACACATTCAGCGATTCTTATTTTTTTTAATCAACGATTTTCTCGTTCTTTACTGATCTAAAAGACGGGATAGGAGTAACTCATCGCCCATAGTGCTAGGTACTTGGCATTTATCCCATTACACCGGAACGAGATACAGAAGCATTTTTTATCAGAGTCGAGTTTTCAGTTACACCGTGCTTTAGCGCACTTCACATTAATCAATACACCGCCTAACTATTACCCATCTAGTAAATACACTACACAAAACATACGATTGTAAATAATAGGGAACAAAATGAAAATATTCCAAGGTCATTCTTAAACTATACAGAAAAACGGTTCCAACATTGCTTTATTACAAAAATCAAACTTCTAAAATAATCTGAACTTTTGTATACTTCCATTTAACAGACATCAGCGCTTCCGTGCTGCTGGGACAATTTCATTTACTTATATATATATATATATATATATATATATATATAGCTACTTGTAAAAAAAGTAGAGCACTGTAAAAGATAGTACTAACACAGCGTGACGTCACTTACTTCATATGCATCATTCCTTATAGAAGTAGAATGCCTGTATGTCTCGCCGCTTTAAATGTGTTTAAATTATCATTGTTTATAAGCTATTCAAAATTGGCCGATCGGTTAGCGACGTTGGATTTGGGTGGAAAAATACTTGTAATCCAGGGGTTCGAATCGTGTGACCGGTAGTGAATACTTCTATGCTGATGAGTCTCGATTGAAAAGAGACGAAACGTATACGTCCATAGATAAACAATAACAAATATATATATATATATATATATATATATATAAATATTTGTTATTGTTTATTTATCTATATATATATATATATATATATATATATATATATATATATATATATATATATATATATATATATATATAATATGAAGATTAAAGAAAGAAGAGTGATAAACATGTACGAATGCCCAGATTTATTTCAAACTTCGATTGTTCAATGCAAGGTATATTCTGTAATAGAAAGCTTTCCAACCACACCTCCTGATTAGGCCTCGTTTTTAACTTAAAGATTTCTTCTTAGAATCGCTTTAATATTTTACTACTAACTTCATTTGAATACGATTCGACTCCGACCCAGGAAGTATTTTTAAAATTGCCCGATTTCTCACATTAATTCCGTTTAAGTGCGCTCTATCAATGATTTTAACTCAACATTTCACTATTCAGTTACTTCATTTTTGAACGCTTTTCCATGCTGCCTCTACTTTTTTTTCTCCATCTAAATCTCCTTTCATTGGACATCATATCAACGGACAATTACCATCTGGACAAAACCCATACATTTTTTACACGAACCTTTTTCACTCTCCATTTCTTAATAATAATTTTAAAAATGTTTAATTGCACTTTCCACTGCCAACTTATCTATCTGTATAATTCCTCTGATGATAAGATTTCGAACTTTGAAAAGCTTTTGTGTAAGGAAAAATAATAAACATAATTTTATTACAGAATATACCTTGCATTGAACAATCGAAGTTTTTAAATAAATCTGGACATTGGTACATGTTTATCACTCTTCCTTTTTCTATCTTTATAATTGCTCTATCTCGTATATTGAGCTTAAACTATTTCACTATAGGTTATATCTACTAAAAGTTTACTTTTAGTTTCATATTAGATTATATATATATTGAAATTCCCGAAACAGTTTCTCATGGTAAACAACTGATGATCCCTTAAATAATGTTAGAAACAAACTAATATAATAACTGTAAAAACTAAAG
Organism: Sepiola atlantica; assembly: GCA_963556195.1. Lineage (NCBI taxonomy): Eukaryota > Metazoa > Mollusca > Cephalopoda > Sepiida > Sepiolidae > Sepiola > Sepiola atlantica. The sequence continues at coordinate 176,369,656 of OY744523.1, read as the reverse complement.
TGACTTACATGAGTGATTTTCCACTGAACGACCTGGGACTTAAGTTTTTTTATAGTTTTAATGGTTGAGAAACTTCCGAGATTATATATATATATATATATATATATATATATATACATATACAGATAGAGCTTTAGAAAGTCTATGCTGTTTTATTTTATTTTTAATGAAACCAAAATAAAACATTTATTGGTATTAATATACAAATATACGTCTGATTTATTTAGTAAATCTTTTCTTGTGATGCTGTATTGAATGTTATTTCTTCATTTTATGCATACAAAATACACACAGTATACATTAAATGCTATGCCATCTGTTGTCACCTAAATTGCTTTAATTTAACAGGCTGACATTAAACATAATAACAATTTTTTTTAAATCATGAAGGCAATACTAAATTATGATGATCATAGTAGTCGTTGCTACTAACAGTACTACTACTACTACTACTACTACTACTACTATTACTACTGCTGCTACTACTATAAATAGATAGTCTTGCATCTGACACTGAACAGAATTATATCGTATGTTGTCCAACTTGTGTTGCGCGTCTGTGAGATATAAGCCCAATTGAAACAGATATAATTTAAGAAAATTTGGGGTTAAATTTATTATTATTATCATGATTATTATAATTAACTATCTAAATAAGATACATTCATTTTCATTATCTTTCTAATTATTAATTCAACATTTTCATTCTTGTGTTGCTAGATAGAAACTATTAATTAGCATCTCGCAAACATCTTCGTTATCTTAATAAGTATATACTAAACTTCTCAAAATCGTAAAATTGTTCCTTCATTTCAATGTTTATGAATAAAAACTTTTACTTTAAATTATGCTCAAGAATAAAACAAAAACAATATTCGTCTCGATGTATGTTGCTGTGAGGATGTTCTTTATTTTTCTTTAATTCACCCCAAACAAGGCACACTATATCACTGAGACGTAAAAGGGACTACTGTGATTAGGATCAGGATTGATCTAGGCATCATCCGTAGGAGAGTTTTGCAGCGAGATGTTTGTTGACATATATAGATTTATGTATGTTGGTACAGTCGGGAAAAAAGAAAGCAGGGTTTTTATAAAGGGGCCTTTACGTTGAAGAGGGCATAAGTGCAGCCAGTTAATCGGAGCACATTTTTCTTTAAATACTTGCGGGAAGGCAGAGTGCTGTAACATTACGGCGATTGGACAGTTGCTGGATCTTTTAAAAAGTATGGAAGAAGAAACTAGTGTTTTTTTTAACCAACTCACATGTGATAGAAATACTGTATGCGTAGTCTAATGGTGATTTTGTAAGAATATAGGATAATAACAGGTGTGAAAAGGTTTCTAGCAATTTAGAGGGAGTCGAACTTCTTAACAGCAGACTTGGAAGTCTATTATATGTATTTATTCAAATAATTGTTTCTTCTGAATGTTAGGCCAGAGAGTTTGAATGTTGGACTCTCATAAATAGTGGAATCAGCCATGGTAAAAGTGGTCGGAAAGGTTTCTTGTAAATTTTAAAGGAGAAGAGCTTTGTCTTGGTAGTATTAAATGTAACCATCTATTTATGGCCCCATCTCATCGAATACCTGATTTTCTTCTAATGATTTAGCGATTACCTTGGATATATGTGCCTTTGATTTGCTCTCATGTTTAGAATAGAGTGTGGTGTCATCGGCAAATAAACTCATCTCTGATGCGATTGCATCAGGACGGTCGTTTATGAAAATCAGGAATAATAACGGTCAACATATCGAGACCTGGAGCACACTCGCATTAATCTGAGGTTGTTTTGATTTCCGGCCATGTAGGTCTTTATTTTAACAAAGAAAAATCTGATTAAATCAAATACTCGTCCAGTAATACCGTACAGATTCATTTATTTTAGTAGACTTTTATACCAGACTTTGTCAAAATATGTGGAGAAACCCAGAACTACTGCCCTAGCTTCCCATACGTAATCCAGTATATGGCATATCTGTTCAAAGATGACCGTACAAATATCCGCAATAGAAGGGGATTGTCTATATCAATACTGTTGTTCAGACAAAAACTTAGCATTTTGAATGGGCAGACTATCGTTATATTGATTTACTATTCAAAGATTTCATGCAGAAGATGTAAGAAACTTATGGGACAATAATTTTGCGTGTCATTTTTTCCCAAGATTTCTTTAAAAAGTCATACCATAGAGCCAATTCTCAAGCTATCAGTAAAGCATGATTTGGCAAGGCATTTGATGCATGGGTTGGGTGAGGGGGCAGCTAAGTATCATGTAATACGAACGTTTATATGACAATTTTTAGTTGTATATATCATAAAAAAATAACACAATAATTCATACTAATGGATAGTTAAAAAGTCCCTAAAACAATTTTATGTTGTTAAGTGGTGGAAGTAAGATTGTCATGAGTTCTTATATTTTCCCGGATAATGCTGGTTCACGGGAAACGATAGCTTAATATATAAGTATCAACATAAAAGTCTTATATTGTAGTCATTTATTACATGCAGATATGGTCACGGAGACAACATAACGTTGCGATGACACAACACAACACGTGAACACCTCTACTGTTACGAGAACGAACCTCCTAAGTATAGGGATCGTTTGAATAAACACTGTTGTGAGCTGTTGAGTAGATCTTAGATGTATGCTCTATTCGTTTTTGATAAGCTGTGAACAGCTCGGCGTGCCGGGTTCTATTACTGTTTGGGCTACTTTTACATATTCAGTAATATCCTGGAAAAAAGGTACGAATCTATATATCCTCCCTCAAGCTACAGATGAAATATATGGTTGACTATTCCGAAGCGTTGGTTATTCAAATATTCTGAAAGAATGAAAACCAGAGAAAAACATCTGCGTTTCTCTGTTTATCCTGGCATTCTTTTCAATAGTATTGAACTTTTCTTTTGCGCTGGACTTAAGATAACTGTTCAGGAAATATGCTGTTGTCGATTAGGCAACTCTTGCTTCAGTATAGTCTTTGCGTGGAGGCAGACTTACAAGGCTATCCATTGTCTCTCGAAACTAAAATATTGACCAAGCTTTGAACACCAAGAATATATTAATGGTTTGACGGATGTTCTCTTAAGATATGAATCCTTATAAATTCGAAGGGAAATTCCAATACGGAAAAAAAAACCAGAATGAAATAGGAGGAATATAATCAACCATAAGAATCTCTTGAAAAAATGGAGAGAGCAGGTATATTGACCATATGATCGTTTGTAGGTTTATGGTTGATGCAGTAATCTAAGCTTTCCTATCAGAACTTAATATAGCAATACTTAACTTTTTCTGCAATAACATTTTGGGATTACAAACTTGAAAATAACTCTACCCTACTCTAGATTGTAGTTTATTCATTGAAACAAAATCCATACTAGCGGGACTACGTGGGAATTCCACGGTTGCCTTTGGTCTTTGTCTTACTGTATGTGTATTTGTCAACTAAATAGTGTTTTATTGACAAAACTAACGTTTTCACGGTTTAATTAAGTAATTTTTCTTGTAACAATTTAAATGTTTTGGAATAAATAGTATGTTTTCAACGTAAACATATATTGTCAGTTTAATATGCTGTACAATAAAGCCAACGCTTAAGAAATGATCTTAATTATGACTGTTTATTCGACTTTAGAACAAGTAATTTGCAATGGCAAAAATCAAAATTGTAGGTCACAGCGACATCACATAATTACTGATCATTTATGATAATCGGACGAGCTCATCTTTATGTTGTATATTGAAGACATATGTATAAACGAGGGTAGGACGAGCTTCTACTTCTTCTTCTTCTTCTTCTTCTTCTTCTTATTATTATTATTATTATTATTATTATTATTATTAGTATACATATGCTATATGACTAATCATAAACCTGGGTCATCCTTTGATTCATTCACTTCTTCGCCTTTATTCAATTTCGTCATTCGTTGTTTTGTGTTTGTGCCTTTTAATTTATTTTTTACCCAAAATAGAAGATATCGTGCTGCCCGTCTCTTCGTATTAATCAAATGGCTAACGCACTCTGAAAATATGCATAGAGAGGAATTGACATTGTCTATTATGCCCCTTGGCATCAATCAGTCGGGCAGCGTGAAATGTCGCTTCAAACGAGAACGTTTTTCTATCAAAATGAAATCATAAGAATAAAAAAGGACAATGATGGATGATGTTATTACATTATTGAAAGGCCCAATTTATAATCCAATAATTATGATTGTACATCATTTTCAGCAAATACCTATTTTGATTAGTGTTCCTTACGTTTTGTAATTTCTATTAAACTGACTTAATGTATACTCTTGCCTTAGTAGGACGCGAGGAAATAGTGGTTAGGAACGAAATCTGAATTCACTAAAACCGCAGGGAACACGAGACGCCTTAAATTCAAGTGGAGTCGTTCATTTACACATTATTGTTTCTCGGCGCGGCATGAGAACAGCTTGGAGAAAACATTCTCTAAATTGTTTATGTACCATAGAACGAACTCTAGAGCTGATTTTTCTGTGGGAGACGGCGACTTTTTGGAAAGTTTCCCTTTCTTGAACGTACTATACGTCACATGTAAGCTATCCAATCAGATACATTAGTCTATCAAACAAAACACCTATATCAATAATTGTCAAAGTTATTTGTTTGTTCCATGCAAAAGATTCTGTATTTTCTCTCCAGTTACTGGCCTTATAACATCTTCAACATCGCTATGTTTAGACTAGACTAAATTATGAAAGAGAAAATATATTTAATATCCTAATTAAGTTTAAAATTTACGGGGGAAGAAATTTTACACAATTCATAAATGTCTCCAGTATTTACGTTTTATTATGACTCATTCGATTTTCTTACTCAATACTCCAGTACTCTCTGTTCTCTTACATTCAACCTCAGCATGGAGATATACCCCTTGTATTTTGATTGTTCGCTGGCATTTATCGTAGTACTGGCATATGTTGATATCATTGCGATTATTTGAAGGAAATCAGTTGAAGCATTTTTCTTATATATTTACCCTTTTATAATTTTTAATCTATTATACGTTCTGACACGAATCATTAACAGTGATAGCGCATTGTTAAACACACGTGAACAACGACTCCTTTGATTCTACCGAAAGTTTCATCGCCATTATCTTCTCGAATTGCTGTATAATTGGGGGTGTACTATACAGTAATTGTGATACTATGTTTTGACTCTGAACTTAGGTGTCTATACCTTGTGCTGATGAAGATTGATAAAGATTCATATCGTCTCGAAAACGATCGAACACGAAACAGATGTTTATCTTTAATACTTTGAACGTATGAAATTGAATCTGTCATAAAATGGTGTTATCTCTGAACTATAACACACACACACACACACACACACATATATATATATATATATATATATATATATATATATATATATATATATATATATATATATACCTATGGATGAGTTTATATATTTCCACCTCCATGTCTCAGAGATAACATTGTGATGTTCCTTTTACAGTACTGCCTCAAGTTGTTGTATGCACCATTTGTCTGCATATTAAAAGGGTATTCCTTAAATGGACTGCTCTTTCTACGCAGTCCTGTATGCTTAATTATTGCTTCTTGACTAGTTTCCTGCATACATTTCTCATGTACTTTATCGTTCGTCACTTTATCTACAAAGTCTATATTTTCTTTTGCCGAGGTTTTGTTGATGTTATATTTCATTCATAGTTCTGTGCAGCTGTCAGTAGCGATTCCATTTCTCTGGCTAGGTGCTATTTGTTTAGCAATGTCTAGGTGTTAGCCGGTGTCTTTTTCATATTCATTCTTATTAAACGTCTATGTAGCTGCTTCTTCTCCCACTTTTATTTTCTCGTATTTTCTTTTCCAGGTTCACTCTCTTATGAATTGTTAATATTTGCGATGTCTCTTGGTACAATATTCAACCTTTCTGTTTTCTGAGTTATATATTTTTTACTTTAAATCATCTCTAACATTTAACATTCATTTTGTATTAACTGATAACGGTGCCCTGTTTCAGAAGCGCAGTTGTATTAGATTGAGAGATTTTTTTGTATATCCATCCGGACGGTGTCCATTCCGATAGATTCGGTTAGTATTCTTTTTATATTATTAGTTGTGTTTACTCATCATTATTCTATTCCAACTTATCTGTAGTTGGTTAGTTATATTTGGTTATGTGGGTTTGTTTCCACACTCGGAGAATTTATGTGCTACAACACATGTTTTGGGAGATAGAATGTCAGGTTATGGGAGTTGTTCTCCTTTTTTCTTCCCTGACATTTTCTTTTTCTTTGACACCGTGTGATATAATTTTAGTATTTTGTCTATTACTATTTGAACTTACCTCGTTATTCCGGTTGGTCTCCGCGCTCGATAATCTTTCTTATATCTCAGCTGTTTTCGTTCAATTCAATTGCTCATGGCTCTTCCATTGTGTTTTTCATCGCTGTGTCTAGTCGTTAATGTATTATTTGTATTACAGTAATGGTATTCGTGTTCCATACTTTGCTTTGTATATCTGCCTTCTGGATCTTCACTGCATTCTACTAGGACATCTACACTTTCACAGATCTCTGTTACTTCACGTACGATGTACTTGAGTTTGTTCGCTTGTAGTTCCATGTAAGAAAGGATTTTATGTTTTTGCCTTTACAACTATTGACTCCGGTTTACATATGTACACTTTTCCAGCAGACGTTTTGCATAGTTACTACTTGACTAAGTTCTCAACGGAGTCACCTCTTCTTTTTGTATCACTTTTTTCTAGTATACTGCTTTCAATTATGCGCTTTACCGTTTCGTCTCTTTATCCATATAGTCCATATTTACATTTTACTGTTTCTCGTGCATATTCCGTTCGGATGGTGTTGTTTCGTACGGTTGTTAGTATAAATAGAGTGCCTCCGTTTAACTATCCTTACGGTAGGCACGTGCATGCGATTTTCTCCGCTATTTCTGTAGTCAGTCTTCTAAATCGTCCATGTAGCTGCTTTTCGTAAATTTATTTCCTGGTTGTGATTTTGGTGGCGGGTATCAGTCTCCATATATTTCGTCAGATGTATGTTTCTAATTCTTTTAAATGGATCGTTAACTCAATCTTGACAGTCGAATTCCCCTTCTTACTTTTTTACATAGAGTTAGTTAGTATCATCTTTCGGCTGGAGTCAATTGAGAATGTTCATTGGTTTCCGTGAGTTTTGGATTATGTATTCGAGTTTATTCATTCTTCCAGTTTCTGACGGATCCAGTATAACTTGCTAGAGATACTATCCACACATTTATCCTTTTGATTTGCTTTCTGCTGTATAATCTTGTTTTCGTGTATTCTACTTCAATCATGTCTTACAGCTCTAATGACTTGATTGTATCAACTCCCAGAATGCCTAGTTATTTATATGGTGTGCCTTCACCAACTGCTTCCATAAGATCTCAATTGCTTTTACATTTTCCTTCTTCATCTCAACCAATCTACATTTTCTATTCTGAAATGCATTTCTATATCCTAAGTATATATCCTATTATTATTTACTCGCTAGGAATTATCAAACTACTAATTAGCAGTGATTGTTCACTGGCAATGACAAGTCTTGTTTCCTGGAGTTTCAGTAACTTTCCAGCTCTCCAGAGTGCATGCAATCTTCGCTGTGTTTTGCAATCGTTGCAAATAATTTCCTATTATTGCAACAGCCGCTTACCGTAGATTTTTCACTGGCAACGACTGGTGGCTTTCGCTAGTATCTTAGTGGCAATAATCCCCCTCAAGCTTTCAGTAAATCTTGAACCTTCAAGTAGATGTTTGGCTGGTGCTCTCTTTCGTTGACCCATCACAACTATTTGTGTGTGTAAACACGATTGATTCCATCACATATATGTGCATACGTTTGGAATTGTTATGCTCATTATTAATATTGTTAATATAACTATTATTATTAGTAGTAGTAGCAGCAGTAGTAGTAGTAGTAGTAGTAGTAGTAGTAGTAGTAGTAGTAGTAGTAGTAGTAGTAGTAGTAGTAGTAGCACTATTTACTTACTAGGAATTTTCAAATGTATACTGTGTGTTCTCGTTGGTAAAACAGGTTGTCTACTCTGGAATCTGAGCAAGTCAGAAAAAATATCCAGTATTCTCTGTTAGTTTTCATCCCCATAATAACACACTCGGTGTATATAAAAGATCAAATATATCGACCCAAAACATATTTTTTGTAAATCTATACAGTTCATCTACGTCAACAAGTATTTTTGGGGCCGATATATTTGATGTTTTATATACCTTCATGTATTTTTATATATATATTTTTAATATATTTTCAAAGTTTAATTGTTATTACCTGCAGTAATGTCATTGCAGTAATGGTTCTCTGAGGAGATGATTTTCTTTGAAAACTCATGAGTTAAGGACTTTACAGAACTTTGCCTGAACATTGAACTGTAATACAATTTGAATCGCACCTTATTCTATCTTTCACTTCATCTATTGCTAGTAATGCTCTATCCAGTATATTGAGCTTTATTTTTATCCGGATGTTCACTAATTAAAGATATTAGTTGCCTCTTATATCTTTTGTTGTATTAACATTATATATATATATATATATATATATATATATAGATAAAGAGACATAGAGAGAGAGGCGCATAGATGCATGTATACCAAAAGGTAACAACATTTTCTATCATATAGAAGACAGAAAAATGAATAGCAATACAATCGATACTAATATGTAGGCATAAACTGTAGGTTAATAAATTAAAAGTCATTATTTTAAAAAATGTTTTTGTATTGTTTAAGTGCAAGTTTTATAGATTTAGTGGCTTATATGCAAATTACTAAAAGTGTGCTACTTATCATGCTTACCATTAATCGAGGTTTCTACTATTTTGTTAACTTTACCCCCATCACTACATCTAATTGTTTCAAGTTTTTAATTCAAGCAAACATAACAAGGTGTATTTGGCGATCTAAATTCTGATTTTTATTTTTTTGGTTCGTAATCAGAAATGTTGGGTACTTGCTATATATTTACTTTTATTGCTTAAAATGTAGTAAAACGTTTATTTTACGTAATTCTCATTTGTATAATGAGTTTCAACGAAATTCAAGAATTTCGAACATCGATGAAGACATCGGATTAAAGGTGCTGATTCCAAATCGGCCAGTTAAGCTCTTTGAAACAGCGTTGAATTGTGAATCCGCGACACACATACACAATTAAAGACACCTGCTATATGCTTTATACTTATTCGTTGGGTGGTTTGATTGAGGAAATAACGGTTATACTCAGCAAAAATAAACAATGTTTTCGAAATGATAGATTTCTCTTAGATGACCAGTAGCCTGATAATATATGTAAACATTGGATATACATATGGCGCTATAATTTCTGTTACTGTCTGTGTTCAGGTTGTTTGCGCATGTTTACTCCAGATAGAATTTGCATGAAACCGGTCATTTGGGTTCAGAATACCCCCATAAAGATCAGCCGTAAACGACGAAACAACTGTATGTGAGTGAATATATATATATATATATATATATATATATATATATATATATATATATCAACCTTTTAAAAATTTTCACTGGAAAAAACTCGTTATTCCGGTCAGCTATGTGGAAGAGGAGTGTTCGACAGGAGAAAACCTATTCTTATGTGTTATCATGATGGATGTTCAGCTCAGCCAGCTGAGATTCCCGTTGTAGATCGAGCAGTTTTAAGACCCAACTGTGAGTTAGTTCTATATTTAGCTCTATTTCCAATATACAAAGGAAATGCGTTGAGTTTAACCCGCAACAGGCGTTTCCAGAAGCGTGGCTCTCTGCCAAATCTAAGTTAGGATGAATCACATATATTTGGGGATGAAATGTATTACGCCGAGATAAGTTGAATGCTGAACCGGCAGAATATTCATGAGGATTGTTAATTTGCGTGATATTTATTTTCAGAAATAAACAAAGAAGGAAATAGGAGACAGCATCGTCTAACCTTGTCAGAACTGCTGTAGTCTTTTATAAACGAGTTCATTCATATATCTCTCGATTATTTTACTAAAGCTGAAGCAATCAACGTTTGTTTCCCTTGGGCTGTTATACGGTAGAACTGTATAAATAACACAACACAATCAAAGTAACATATACATTAATACTACGATTAAGAAAATTCCGTTTTGATTGTTTTACTGAACAAATGACCCATCTCTCTCTCTTGCTCTCTCTCTTTCTCTCTCTCTCTCAATCTCTCTCTCTCTCTCTCTCTCTCTCTTAGCTATCTGTATATTTCTCTCGCCGACCAACTCTGTGAGTATTTATGGAAAGAGTGATTGTCTTATTTTCAGCGTCGTTTATTTATTTACATACGTATGTCAATACACACCACACACACCTATGATGTTAGATGACAAAATAAGTCATTTTACTTCTATTTTCTTATATATATATGATTCATGTTACTTATATATAAGAATAATAAGAAATAATAATACGTCTATATAATTAAATGACTCTTAATAATAATAATAATAATAATAATAATAATAATAATAATAATAATAATAATAATAATAATAATAATAATAATAATAATAATCGACAAGCAGGAAATATCTTGTAAAATCGTACACTTCGCCGTTCCAGAAGGCCACAGAGTGAAGATCAAAAACACGGAAAAACGAAACAAATACACGGAACTAGCGAGAGAACTGAAAGGAATATGAATCATGAAGAAGATTAGTATAATACCAATAATCGTAGGAGCACTAGAAACAATCCCCCCAAAAACGGAGAAAAGACTGGGAGAAATTGGAATCAAAGGGACCATCGAAACCAAACAAAGGACCGCAATGATCAAACAGCTGCAATCTTAAGAAACATTCTCGAATGCGGAAACCAACACGCATAAGCTACAAAGAGATTTACAACAGGGAGGAAAAAAACACACAAACAACACATCACGAACTGCAAGAAACATCACTTCATAATTCCACCCTCTAATAAATTGCACTGACCTCAGCTATCATTACACAAACATGAACCAAAGACACAGATATTACAGGGAACACTATAAGCTCCCTCTCTCTACCCCCCTCCCCCCCAAAAAAAAATTAAATAAAAAAAAAAAATTATTTTAGAGGCAAAAGTGTTTTTTGTTGGGTGTCTGGTTAGGTTTGCTTTTATCTTTTTGTAATGACATGTTTGTCTTGATTATAGAGTGGGTTGGCCAAGGTAGGTACTTGTTTAGTGCCAATAAGCTCACACAACCAGTCGATTAGTCACGACCTGGTCCATGGGGGTTGTGGCCTCAGGAAACCCCACCGGAGATAATTGCAGGGTCCCTTTCAATGATCGACATGGCACATACAACTACCCACGGTATTATGCAACTGATGATAGAGCAGCCGTTCTTAGCGGTACCCAAGAGTTTGGGCTCCTGTCCTGTCAGTCGGAAACAGCAGCCAGACAAGCTGTCTAACCTGTACCCAAAACCTGTCGGGACAAGAGAGACCCAGACTGGTCATGTAAGACTTAGTGACGAAAAAACTTTCCCCAAGTTGCCCAAATAGAGAGAAAGAGAACGGCGGTCATTGTCTTAGTAAGGAAACTAGGCTAGGCACTGAGTTTAGAGGCGTCCCACGCTGGTAACTCTGCGCCTGACTAATAAACAAAGAAGGAGTGCAAGGGTCGGCGATAGGAAAAAAACAATCTACTCAATTGTAGGTTTGCAAACCGGATATTTTGTTCGAGATTCCAACTCTAGGAAGTTTGTCGATCAGGACTAAGGATGGCCTCCCTCCCCAACAGTTTATTGTCCCGGCGTAAGTAGTTGGTAGCAAGGTTTTTTGTCAGAGATTTCCTTCTCTTAGATGGATAGCCTTACAAGGTTTTACGGGTCCAACACTCTGAGAGGGTTAAAAATAGCCTGCGCCCGTGTACTTGTCGGGTATATACTATCCCACGCAGGTTAAAAAAACAACAAAAACATCCATATATATATATATATATATATATATATATATATATATATATATATATATATATATGTAGATAAACTCCCCGGATATCCTTAGTCTATCAGGAGAAAGGTTTCTACTACGTTCATTGTATACTAAAGAGGGAACAGAAAGTTGGAGATAGGTTTCCCTCTCGGAAGTAAGTACAAATTAGTAATGACGTTTGTAAATCGGCGATAATAAACTGCATTGGAACAATTTAATTTGCGTTTGCCGCGAAAAGCAAATGCAAAAATACTTCTCTTTTTTATTGCCTTGGTTTCTGGTTTGTGACAGCGCTAATGGATTCAGTACGGGCCCACAACCTGTTAAAACGATATCTCTTTAAGACCACGGAAATGATGTAATTTCTATTAATCTTCACCGGTTCTATAGAGGGACGAAGACTACATCTCATGGGAAACAAATTCGAAAGAATGAATAAATATAAAACGACAAACTTGGTCAGAATTAGAAACAAGCATTAACAACCGGTAATTCGTAAAATACATTACTTACGGCAATAAATTTCATAGAAAACCCTAGGCAGTATGATCATTTGAATACTGACACAATTCAGAATTATAAACGAGTAAAAATGAACAGTGTCTACAGGATTTAACGCCGGACATGACTAAATAGTTAGGAACACTTTTATGTAAAAGATCTGACATTTTTCTTGTTTTTCGAAATTGTTTTATCGATTATTTAAAATGATAATTACTAATGAAGATACATCGATTATATTTTTTTGTCAAAAATTAAATTTAAGTCTTACTATCAAATAAAACACGATTCACCAAAACTATGTTAATAATTAGGAATAGTTTTTGGAAGAGAATACTCAATCCGGTAATTTTCTTTTTTGTTTCGATTTATTATGAGTAAAAAGTAGACGATAAAAGCTTTTTGATCACCACGTTCGAAAATCTGTTCTATATATTGTATTAAATCTTGCAAAACCCACTAAAATCATTTAATAACATCATATTTTGAATTGCCTGAAATAAATATCAACATTGAAGAAAATGGTGTTCATCTCGCCATGTGTGTTTATTGGTGAACACCAGACAATTACACTTGGAAGTTCTTGTAAACTGATTATTATTCATGCATTTTAAAGAATAGAGACTTCTGCTTTTTCAGGTTTAATTTATCAGAAACTAGAAGAATACCCCCCCCCCCAAAAAAAAATTATATAGACGTGGAATAAATACAAATTCACAAGGTAGAGTCTGAAGTATGTCACTTACGTTAACATAAGATAGACGTTATGAAACGAAGATAAGAGACAAAATAAAAAGGAATACAATGAAAACATACATCTTCTTACTAAACACTAAAAGGTCAAAAGTATTAACAATATTATCTCAAGGAATAGCTAATACATATATTTCCAGGGGAGGACTATTGTCTACCTACATCAAAATATAACTTAAGTTTCTCTTCTTTAACGGTGCAGGACAAACACACTACTTAAAAGGTCCTTAGACTCTTCAACTTCATCTTTTTCCCGACCCAATTGATGAGTAGTGAAGGATTCCTTCAGATGTGCTGTTAATATCCTGACTCGCATAACGTTAAGTAAGCCAAAAACGCATCGCGTACCTCCTTTTCAAGTGACGGGGGACAACTGTTAGAAACAGGAAAAGCACGTAATAATGTCCAGCATGCGTACAAAGTAATATTCTATTTATTCAAAGAAAAGGTCGAAGGATGCTACATTCATTGAAAGCATCTCTAATAGACTTCTGCTAGTCTCCGAATTAGATAAACTTGCGCCATAACAACGTCAGCTGAGTATTTAGATTTGCCCACCCAGAAGGTCCCCACATCACTAGCCAGTTCAGTGATGCTCATTATTAGTAAATTATTTCACCCTAGACGCCTAATCCTGAATTGAGTGCACTACCTCCTGAATTAGCCTCAATTAATATATCAAATCATCAGGAAAAAAAACCAACTATCATCTGATGGCTCCCGTGGCAGTGGCTTAGTTTTAGAGAGGCAGTCGTTCACTCTTAAAAGCAGGTATAGGCGCTTAAAAGCAAGAGAACACTTGTTTATGGAAAATCAGCGTGCCTTCGTCGAGCTAGATGCCTACGTTGACTCCAGAAAGGTTTTTAAAGGGATCTCTTTGCAGACGTCGCTGTTTTCCTGCGGTTGCCCACATATTCGATCCAAGTGATATATGCAAAGTCTAAATGCTAGGCTTTCTTTATACCGCCTTAAATCAGATGAAGATAAAATTGTAAATCTTCATCATACTCTTGAAACGAATATTCTTGGGAAACTATAAACGAACTACACCAAAAATGATTTTCAGCGAAATGAAAGCACTAGCAAGGGAATACCTGCAAGAACTATGTTCATCTTTTAACTTGCATAGCAATAGTTCAAACGCAAGTATATGAAACTAAGACGACAGAGGATAACTCCGTGACCAGTTGAAAAGTGTCTACTTATCCCCTTCATTTCTGGCATATCACTAGTAAAGGAATACCAAAAGCGAATCCAGGAATAAACTTGTGTACCTAATCTGGCTTACTAGACGCAACCAGCAGAAACAATACCCCCCTATCAAATACGTTGGACTGATCGAAATTGATCGACGTAAAAAATAATAGTTGTCTCAGATAATCCAACCATTCCCAGCACATGTATAATTAGGATCTATCAGACTAGGTAGGACAACTCGCAAAGGATAGCTTAAACCTTGTTCAAAATACTTAACTATGTGTTTAACATAGTAACGGGCCGACAATTACCAATATCATCTCCAGCATATTTGTATTTTCTGAGCAACTTCACCACATCCTTGGTAAAAGTACGCAGAGATTGTATATCAGCTGCAATAAAGAAACAGAAAAGGGCACCTGTTTCAAATACATTTCATAAGGTAGAATATAAATTTACGACGACTTATCCATGTGTACATTTTTGAAAACATCCCAAGTGTTATCCCCTGTAATCAATTACTTACACTTTCAGTCGGTTTGGTCCGCGGAAATATAGTCAAATATGTGTGGAAGTGAAAACTACTCCTTTGTAAGAAGATACTGTAAGAATAAGTGAATGCTTTCGTTTGTTATCACAGTTTGCCCAGCCGACTATGTACATATATAAGAATGTAAGACAATTAAGTAAATAGTTAGCAAATAGTTCCGAATCCGTATAATAGAATGATATTGCATTTTAATTTCATTGGCATCAGTTTAAAATGGAAATTGAATGGCTTAGTAGATTGCGTTTTCAACCTTGATCTTGACGGGCTTTTATGGTGTTATCCGTCTTGTTTACATGCTTGCACTCATAGAGTTCTTTTTAATCTTATTTTATTATATGTTCCATTATGATTTGTATTAAGAAGTATTTTATTTAATTATCATAAATGTCCACTTGATATTGCATCATATTCACTCGTTTGATATATTATTATTGCATATATATATATATATATATATATGATTTACTTGACTTATTTATATACTCCAGTGAGAGCCGCCACATTCTTGAAAACAAAATTCGTTCACGTATCCCGGTCTTCAACCAGACTTTATGCTGTCATGAACAGCATATCAGTTTCAATCCTTATATGGCTTCCCACTTCGTGAATAAAATCTTTTTGAAATGATGTATTTATATATTTGGAGTCTGGTAGCCTGAAAACATGTCTAACCAATTTAATCTCTTTTTGCGAATGACGTTGTGGATGGATCTGTAAATATTAAGCTTCTTTTTTATATCTGCATTTCTTTGTCTATCTCGCAAAGTTTGTTCCAGGACAGTTCTTAAACATTTCACTGAGCTTCCTTTTATGCTCTGTCACTATGGTCCATATTTAACTTGAATATACAGAAATAAGAACTATCAATTCTTGTAAAATCTTTATATGTTTTGTTTTGCTTCATTTCCTTTCTTTTAGACGTCTAAATCCAGAAGTGGCTATTCCTGTTCTTTTGATAATGTTAGAGTAGGATCATATAACCACAGAGCTAAAAATATTAAAAGATTGTTGTCATTTATGAGCGTGTTGTTGTCAATGTTGATATTATCTACATATAGCAGAACTTATTTTGTATCATCCCGAATTCACTTTCATTCCCTATTTCAAATGGGAAGCTTCAACCTCGTAACGTGGAAAGCTTCATCGTCGACAGTTACAACGAGTGTGGTTTCATCGGAATAAATAATATTAGTAGAAATCACATTGCTAAGCTCAAGTGTTAGTTGTAGTTTTTCCGGTATTTTCATAAAATATTATAAGAAAACTTGAAAGAAAGCAAGAGTGACAACCCTGCAAAGTTACTTCAAAAATAATTCATGATATGACAACAGCTTCACATTGTGTCTTTACATTAATTCTCACCAATTTATACCATTTTGCTATCCACTCTAATCATCTGTAGCATTTTCCATAATACCTTTAGCTACACTTTGTGCAAAGTCGCTTTAAAGTCTATGAAGTTGAAGTGGAATGAAATATTCTTTCTTTGGCTTTAGACGGGACACGTGTACTTGCGTTATTTGGAATAATTGATGAACTCTAGAAATTCATGCTCCACCTTCTGAACCAGATATAAATACTTTATACTATATTTTTTGTAACTACAGATATCTTTTAGTTGTAGTGTTCTTTCAGCATTGACAAATAATAATAATAAATATTCGTAATATTTAATAACTACAAAAGAGCATCCGCGCAGCAAAGTACTTCATATACAATAGACATAAGATGTTCTCTCAGATCGCATATTTTTGCTAGTATATATTACGAATGCACATTAACTATACTGCGGCCTAAACTGGCGACGTAATTCTCGGGAGAGTGGTATATTTATAAAAAAAACGTATACTATACTACATCCAAAGGAGGGGCCATGCCTGGGAATAATATCTCATAATATCTCATGACTACATTACCCCCTCCAAAACGAATTGAGGAGATAATACCTGATAGGGTGCTATCATGACAACAAAACAGATACTACACTACCCCGTACACAAAGGAGAAGGTAATATCTAGTAAGAAGGTATCATGACCACAAAGCAGATGTCACGCTACCCACTAAAAAAGGAGGAGGTGATTCCTGATAGGTTGGTATCATAAAACAAAGCAGATACTACACTACACCCTGAATTGAGCAAATAGTAATATTATAATTTCGGCTTAAGATATACAATAGTATTGTTTCAGCTTCAGACAAACAGATGCGAAATCTCCATAAGAAATAGATAATATGATTAGTAATCAAGGGAGGCACGATAGCGCTCTATCCCTTAATAGACTTCAAAAACGACCTATGCTAAAAACCAATAAATCAAATTATTTAAAACTTTGCACAAAATTTTCTATTTGATAGGTTCTATAAGTGTGTCAAATTTCAGCATCATTAGTCAAGGCAACCCAGAGATCCAGAAAGGTCAGGAGTAATTTTGTGTAATCCGTGTGTACGTACGTACGTGTGTGCCACCCTGTATCTCATGAACAATTTGACGGATTCAGCTGACTTTTGGCAGAGATAGAGGTTCTAAGATCTAGTTGATGGCATTTAAATTCCAGTTTACCATATACCTTAGTTTTCCAGAAAATTAAAAAAAACCTTAAAAATTACCATTGTCTTGAGGCATAGCCTTTACAAAATTAGTGACATTTCATGATAACTCCCAGTATACTGAAATCATATGCCCTTAATAGGGTTAAGATGAAAATTCATATACACTAAATGTAAAAAAGCAAGGAAATTCCCAAATGTTTACACTTTTATTGTCATTAAGGGTATGACTACATATCAACCAAGCCATTTCATTATCACATCACTACAGTATAAAATTCTATGCATGAGTTGATGAAGTGTGTGAGGTTCGATGAAGAAAATTCCTACCGGTAAAATACATAGCCCTGTTGTGCTCGCATACCCTTAATGACAATAAAAGTGTAAACATTTGGGAATTTCCTTGCTTTTGTACATTTAGTGTATATGAATTTTCATCTTAACCCTATTAAGGACATATGATTTAAGTATACTGACATTTATCATGGAATAGAAGTAGAAGTAGAGTTTCAGCTTCAGACAGAAAGATACGGATCTTCATTAATATATATATATATATATATATATATATATATATATATATATATATATAATTATTTAATAATATATATAATATTTTTATCTACATACATATAAGTGTAACCCTTGCGGAATCTTCAGTATGTAAATAATTGGTTACACCTGTCGCACGATTCGAACCCGGAACACGAGTCACGTTTAACCAAAATCCGAGCACCTTAAACGAGTAGGCTAATACCAACCGCTATGCGACAAGTAGAGGCATTACCTTTATTTATGTCAACTCAAGCGGAAAACCTAGTCAGCTTTCGTAACAGTGTTCAACAAATCACGTAGACAGATATATAACATAAAAATGATATATTCGGAGAAAAGTTCGATCCTTTTCAACACTCACATATTCTGATAAAGTAACATTACTGAATTCAGTGTAGTATTATTATATCAGTAATATGATCTAGCATCGGAACCTTTTTAAACAACTAAATATAGGTTATTGAATACTTAGTGATAAACAAAACAGTTAGGACAATTTTGGACGCTCTACGAGAGAAATAGGTAGAAGAAGATAGAGAGAAAGAGAGAAATATAGAAAGAGAGAGATAGAGAGAAGTATAGAAAGAGAGAGAGGGCGTAAAGGTGAATGGATAATGAAATGTCAGAGATCTTATTCGCATGAATGAGTTGTGTTTCACATTAAATCAGTGTTGACGTATGTAAATGTCCAAGTCAAATAAATGCCTGTTACACATGGGCAAAGGCAATATTATAATTCTTCAAAACAAAAGAAAATCTTTTTTATGAGATAGGTTGTTATTATTCTGAATCAGTATTCAATATTTCTATTTTTATTTTGTTGGAACATTTGGTAATATTTTGGAAAATACTGATTGAATAATACGTTTTATTGTTTTGTGTTTCATAAAACTTGTATCCATACATTCTAATAACAAATTTACATATAATAACACATAACAATGCTAATGTTACACATTTTATTTCTGTGTTTCATGTGTTGAATAAAAAGTTACAATTTAATTACGATAAAATAAAAAAATAAAAACAAAACTAATTGTAAACAAACATACATAAAACAATAGAAGAGAAGACAAAACAAGCCACTGACCTTTTAAAGTCGATGAGACACATAATATTTAACATCCCTTCTGCCAGATTACCTACATCACAGAAATGCATAAAATATAGTAGGGAAGAGAAACTATAAAGTAAAATATAAGATGATTTTTTAAAGCTAACATCAATGATTTCCTTTCGGAAAAAAATGACATTAAAAGGAAAATATCAGTATGATCAATCCACTCCAAAAAAAAATCATTTTGGTTTTAGTAAACTATATGGCCATTATACATTCTGAACGTCACTCTGACATCACTTTTCTACGTCTGCGAAACTAGTAGATATTACAATAAAACAGCTACTAGGTACCCGGTAATTCAAGACAATATCGGTATCTGTGCGGGCAATTATTTGAACGTCGTTTCGTCAATCGTATGGTAACATATTTCTTCTGTCCGTCTTGCTTTTGTTTGTTTATGTGTTAGACGATACTTTTGTTATGGAAATCACCCCAGATTAGGCATGATGTCACTTGATGTAAGGATCTTACCAGAACGACATATGATTCTCGCGAAGACAGAGGATGCTCATTGCTCTTAGTTTTGAAACAAAAACAAGGCTATAGGGTGGAGGAAAACAGTTTACATGAAGACCGTTCCACAAATCTGCAGTTCTTGGAACGAAACTACTCGAATAGAACGCTGTATTACAACCAGGGCTCAAAATAGCAAACGATCTGGAACAAAGGAAGCAGGAAATCAATCAGACAATTCTGACAAACACATGCCTTCATAATTTTTATAGAAAAGACTGAGACTAGCAACCCCACGTCTGTAAGAGAGAAGATGCAGAGAAGAAAGGGTGGAACCAATAGAATTACACATACCTTTCTGCATATTATCAAGAACCTTTAAGGTCACGAAGATTGTGCCTCAAGACTGTTTGCTCTGCCTGAAATTCTTCTCGTTTGTAACAGCTATTCGATCGATATTCGACGCCAGACATCAGTTCACCGCTCTACAAACTAAGCTATCAAAGCAGCAAGTGGACCAATTTATATATCACTTTTTAAATGAATTTTACTCATTGGTTTACGATTTTACGATATTTATCATCTGCTAAATTAAATTTATTTTTCCGAAGAATATCTTATTTCCTCTAGGAGGGTGGTCGATACATTGGGGAGTGTATACCCCATTGCTCAGTGCAGTTGTGTTTCTCCGGTGTAATAATCGCTGTATTTACTATGAGCTATAGACTCTACTCAAGCAGTCTCCGTTCCGTGTTTTTGTACATACACTCGATCTATACTTCTTGTTGTGACATTCCTGATCAATTACATCTGGCTATGTCAGTTCGTCTCCACACTCTATGATTTGTCTTTATATGCCCCCTATTTCCAACAATTCTGAGGTTTGTATGATGTCAATCCTCTTCATTATTTCAAGTCTTAATATACTTTATATTTTCAAGGGTTCTGGAACTGTTCAGAGTGCTCATACAAATATTGGTATCAGTTTTTATGTTAAAAAAATCCGTCAGAACTCTGATACGTTTTATGTATTTACTCAGTTGTTCTACTTTCTGAGGCTGAATGTATAATTTGCTAGTATGACAAAATTAACTAGTTTCTTTTTCGTTGATTATTTTCATCTCTGAACTTATTCCTTGGACGACTTTGCATGTGTGTACAATTCACCAGGTTATTTTACGCCTGTCATTTCTCTGGTTTGTATTTGTACAATTTGTCTGGATATTTAACGTGTAGGCAATTCTACAAAGTTTTATAAAATAGAATCCGTTATTCTTACCTCTTGTAGAACAACACCGAATATAATTTTATCATATTTATCACCGTAACTTTAACTTATAAAGTGTCGAAAAAATCTTTCGACTGGTTGAAGTGTAAGAATAGTAGAAGTGCTGTTGTCTTGCGAAACACTGCCGATTCGCGACTTCCCACCGAAATCGGGGAGTCAGTTAACAAATAACTAAAGATGGGGAAGGGGGTAGCTGTAAGCTTGGTAACAAATCAAACGATTAACTGATAACTGGTTAACACAGAAGCAAGTCCAAAATGTTAATGACCTCTCCGGTATTAGAGGAAGACTTTATAACCACTGAATGCCTTCCTTATTAGTATAAATAGATGGAAGGCATCGGGTTTTACCTTCCGGTCTTCTGATTTTCTTCACGTGAGTATCGTCACCTCTTTTTTTCACACACTCCCGAACAAGAGGAAGGAAAAAAAAAAGAAAGAAAAAAAAGAGGTGAGGTAGGCTATAGTTTGAAGTCGTACTCAGGACCTTTAATTTATGCTGGAAGTAAGCTGGGTCTACCACGCCGGCGTTTGCTTGGAACGCACTCAGGACAGTACCATTTCTGTCTCTGCGGTGGAGCCCTTTTCACACCCGCGCATCTAAAATGGAACCATTCGTTGCACCGATCACAGGCAATCATGTCCTCCTCTCCTTGAGGGGAATTGCATTTTGGGCATAACCACAGTGTGGCCTCCTCTCCTATGGAGCTGCTCGGAATGTTGGGAGGAGACGATGAGTCTGCGGTTTGTCCAGTCTCTTCCGGTGAAAGGGAAAGCTCCAATGGAAATAGATTCTTGAGAGAATGCACCACCACTGCACCATCACTCTGCCTGATACGTACCGATCTGACGACACCCCTGTCAGATTCCAAAAGTTCTAAGACGGACCCCAATAGCCAAAATGGTCTTGGTTTAAGGGGGCTCTTGATGAGGACAACATCATTTACCCTTATTCGGTTAGTGAAGGACTCCTGTGATCGGCCTTGAGGCCTCTCTCTAAGACAGAGGAGATATTCCTCATACCACAAATGCCGGAAATTTTCCAACCATTCATTCCGCAGCATCATTGTCTCAACTAATTTTCTGCGACCAGGGGGAGCTGTATTTGTCAGGTCACTTGCTCCTAGCTTCAACATCAATCCAGGGTTTTTCTTGGGTCCCAGGAACATACTAGGGGTCACAGCTTCTAGTCCTCGGTCTGCAAATTCCCAGTAGGTTAGAGGACGATTATTGACTGCCCTCTGGATGTCCGAAACGATAGTTATTAGCGAGAAGTAATCCACTCGTCCCCTGCCTATGGTTTTGTGCAGGCATGTTTTGACAGTTTGTATGCATCTCTCCCACACACCTCCATACCAGGGAGAATACAGAGGAATAGTGCGCAGCTGGATATTGGAGGTGGCAAATTTCTGCTGGTATTCGTGAAACAGGGAGAGTCGGGAAAACAGTTTGCCGCTGCCTACAAATGTCTTAGCATTATCAGAATAAAGTGCTTGAGGAACACCATACAGGTTAGTGAACCTAACCAAGGCCTGCACGAAAGATAACATTCCCATGTCAGGAACCACCTCCACATGTATAGCTCTGATGGACATGCAAGTAAAGAGTAAAAGGTACACTTTTTCTTCCGTAGATCCGCTCTTGATCCAAAAATGTCCAGTAAAATCAACTCCAGTGTTTTGGAAAGGCTCCGTGAACTCGACCCGAGGCACTGGAAGACTAGCCGAATTAGTGGGGAGAACAGCTCTTGAGTTGTACCTCTTACATAAATGGCAAGATGCCAAAGCCTTAGTGACCGCTTGTCTCCCTTGAGGAATCCAAAACCCACAACGCCTGAGCTCAGCTAGAGTAGACCCCACTCCTAAATGGGCGCTCCGGTAATGACAATCCATAATAATGAGTCTAGTGACGAGGTTGTCCTTGCCCAATAAGATGGGGTTTTTTACCTCGAAACTGAGGTGCGGTGATCTGTCTATTCGGCCTCGAGAACGGATGAGGCCATCCTGGTCCAGAAACAAGTCAAGAGAATGGATCAGTGGGGGGACCGATTTTCCAGAGGGATCCTGCAAGTAATGCAATTCCACCACGCAGGATTGGGCCTGCAAGTTTTTTAAGAGATATATTTTGGCCTTTCCTCCCGCATCTTCATTGCACCCCCTAAGCCTATTGATGAACGTGAACACCAATGTAACCACTCTGAGAAGGCGGGAAAATTGAGAGAAACGTCCAAAGTCGATGCAGGTAGTACATTCTGTCTCGAGGGCCACGGAAACACCTACACAAGCAGATGCCATTTGTTGGGAATGTTTGCTGAGACATGGCATATCCTGTACCGGCCAGGCAGAACTTCCTCCCCCCAACCAAGAGGGACCATGACACCAAAACTTGAAAACTGACTTGAATTTCCTCAAGGACATTCCTCTGGTAATGAGATCAGCTGGGTTTTGCGAGGTATGTATATAACGAAACACCGGTTCGAGTCCATGGAGAGTAGCAAATTGACTCCTCATATGAAGAACATCTTTGAGCCGATTTTGAGCAAAAACATTCTTACTTGCCATAGATTGTGACAGAATCCATGACAAGACCACTTGTGCATCCGTTGCCACATATAACTTGGTGAGGATCAAATCCCTGCAGCCCAGTAACACTGAGGGCAAGCATTTTAGAGCCAAGTATATGGCCATTAGCTCCAATGTCGGGAGCGACTTCGTCTTAGAGGGGGCCACTTTGGCTTTGGCAAAAATCAATCGGGGACAACCCTGCTGTAAGACGTATGCTGCAAACCCATACGCATCTGCAGAGGCATCACAAAAAACGAATAACTCTCCTTCTTGACCTCCCTGGAAGGCGCAACGGTCAAATGGTAAGTCACTCAGGTCAGACAGGTCCCGAGCAAGAGTCCTCCATAGCATCTGATATTCACCTGGGATTTGTTCATCCCATCCTAATCCTCTTTTCCATAATTTGGCCATTAATACTCGGCTCCGCAGGGTCACAGGGAGGCAAAGAGACAAAGGATCAAAGATTTTAGCGGCTTCAGCCAGTATTCTTCGCTTAGTCGAAGTTTCCGACTGGCATTTCACCGGGTTGACACTCATTTCTTCTGTAAGTGGAGCATAGCGATAACCTAATACTCTCTCCCAACTGCCTCCATGGGTGCTGAGAGTGCCGTCCTGACTCATTTTTTCTCTGAGGGTGGCACAATTGGAGTTGCAGGCCTGCAACTCAAAACCTCCCTCCTGCAGGCGAGCTTTGGAGGTAGAATACAATTCGGTAATGATTCCTGGTTCTGTTCCTGTCATTACCAGGTTGTCCACGTAAAATCGATCCTCCATCATAGATCGACAACGGTCCTGAGGAAATCGTGCTGCATGGAACTTCAATATGCAACTCAGGATGAAGGGACTTGACACAAACCCAAAAATGATCGTTGTGTATCTGTAACATCGAAGTCGATCCCCATCCCGGAGGAAGAAGCAAAACTTGTTTTTATCAGACTCCAGTTTCAGACGAATCATCAAAAATGCCTTTCTAATATCTGCTAACAACACATATTTGTTAGACCGAAATGCAAGTAAGAGATTCAGCATATCGCAGTTCAGATTAATCCCGGGATAGGCTGCCTCGTTTAAAGAAACAGAGTTTCCAACCTTTAAACTGCAATTAAAGACAGGTCGAATCTTCGTAGTACAAGTTGGGTCTGTCTTCATGACGGGTCGGTGAGGGATCCATATGTAATCTTTGAATTGGTGAGGAAGTACCTTGATCTCCTCAATGGTGCCATCTAGCTCCTGTTGACGAAATACCTCCCGGTACTCTTCATACACACCCTCTTTCGTTAGTTTCTTAACTACCCGGTCCAAAATGCGGAGAGAGACAGCGTGATTGGAACGAACACGAGATAATTTCTCCATATGCCAAGGCAGTTCCACATAATATTTGTTGTCCTTTAGTATAATGGCCTCCTGAAAATATTTTATCTTCTCCTGGTCAATTTCAGCAAGAGATTCCTCATTGGGGAGCCCCAGCGATTCCATGCTGAACATGAGCTCCAATCCCCTCTGCACCTGGCTGTCCGGGAAGAAATCTCCTAAAGGATCTGTATAAGTTGATTCAGACTCCAACGCAAAACACAAAAGAGATGACTCAACATTCTCCGTAGAATCCAATACCCTGCGGAAAGAGAGGCCTACATTTTCCTGAAGAGATGGGTTTTGCTCGGGGAGGAAAGCATCTTCTCTTCCAAAAGGAATGAGTCCGGATGGCACTGAAAAGGCTTGGCCCCGAACGCAGGGCACAATTTGAAGGGGTCTCAAATATTGGATGACATCCAGTCCAAGAATACCTTCAATTTTAATTCTGTTGGTGCCCCTCGCGAAATCTCCGGCTAGTGTATATCCCATTCCCCTGAAATTATCCAACAGGTCATCCAGGTGTTCCAAATGTGACGAAAGATCCAAGTTCTCGTGAATTAGAATGGGTAGTATCAGTAGTTGTTCTATTCCCAGACTGGTCTTCAGAGCGACCTCTCGATAGCACTTCCTATGTTGTCCCTGGAATGTGGTGAGCGAAAGCTCATACTCGCGACCCTCAGAATCAGGGATGTACAGAGGCTGTAGAGCTTCTTTCGAAACAAAAGTACGCCCACTTCCGGTGTCCAGCAGGCAGTTAACTTGTACAGTCTTGCTTCCCCAAGAGAAGGAAACGCGCATGACAGGAGGAATACTTCCTATGGTTTCAGTCGAGGTAAGGAAGGAGGTATCTTTACGAGGGGTAGAACCTCCTGGTTTCCGTGAGGGGGGACCTTGAGAGCTGTAGAACCTCGGGAAGGTAGGACGGGTGGATCTGCCCTCCTTGACACACAGTCGTTTGATTGCTTCTCCAGTGTCACGAAGTAAAGAGGACAAAGTAGGGATTCTACGTCCGGTTAGCAGGATAACTTCACTCTTTATTTCCTTGGGGAACTTGATGAACAGAATCTGGGCCATTAAGCGAGCACCTGCTGAATGATCATCGGTAAAGTCACAACCAAAGGAATCTACCAGTTCAGTGAGGAGGGCAGCGGTTTTTGCTAGGAATTCCCCTAAATCCATAGAAGGGTCATCACGTCGAACCTTATAATCCAGGATATCCTGAAATATTTGCTGTATGATTTCCTCTTCATCCAAATACTCCGACTTAAGGATGTCTACCGCTGTTTTGTAGTTCAAGTCGCATACACTCAGGTGTTTGATGAGCAGAAGAGGTCGGCCAGTTACCGAACACTTAAGAAAGTTAAGTCTTTCGGCATCGTTCGCCATTCCTGCGACGCAATTCTCAAATCGAGAGAGAAAGCTACGAAAGCTCATAATGTCCTCTCCCATCTCTCGACCACTAAAGGTAGGCGCGTTTACATGTACCTGAGGAGGGTTCACTACAAAGGAAGAACGAGTCCTGCGAGGAAAGGAGTCAGATGGTGGAGAGTGTGGAGGTAGGCCAAATGCGTTATCAGAATTGGAGGGGGGATGAGTTATACGGAGTTGGTGGAGAGAATCCAAAAACCCTGCGTATTCAGAAGACCAACTCTCCATCTCGTCACGAGAGGAGGGGTCGTGAAGTCTTATGTGGCTAATGTGAGAGTCAATCTCCACCAGATAGTTAATAATCTGTTCCTCGAACACGGAAAATGTAAGTGAAGAAGTCCTTCCAGCATGCAAACTTGCAAGTTTCGTCTGAACCATATCCTTAATGACCGAAATTTTGTTGCGTACTGTATCAATAGTTTCCGCCATTTCGCCTAAGGGGGTGATAAGTAGCTGTAACGGTAAAAAAAAAGCTATGAATGGGCAGTAATCAGACAACCAAAAAAGGTCCAGCCAACTTCACACTGTTGCAGAATTGTTTCGCAATGTGTCGAAAAAATCTTTCGACTGGTTGAAGTGTAAGAATAGTAGAAGTGCTGTTGTCTTGCGAAACACTGCCGATTCGCGACTTCCCACCGAAATCGGGGAGTCAGTTAACAAATAACTAAAGATGGGGAAGGGGGTAGCTGTAAGCTTGGTAACAAATCAAACGATTAACTGATAACTGGTTAACACAGAAGCAAGTCCAAAATGTCAATGACCTCTCCGGTATTAGAGGAAGACTTTATAACCACTGAATGCCTTCCTTATTAGTATAAATAGATGGAAGGCATCGGGTTTTACCTTCCGGTCTTCTGATTTTCTTCACGTGAGTATCGTCACCTCTTTTTTTCACAAAAGTTATTGTCTCGACTTGACGAAAGAGCAAATTTAATATCAGATCAGTTTATCAAAGTAAATATATATTTGGTACTGTTGTATGCTATTTATTGTGATACCCATTGTATATGATGCAATAAGTACATGTAGTTGACATAGTTGCCATAAAGATAAGGAAGGAATGTCTTTGACAGAAAAATGATCATCTGAGTATCCTCATTGAGACATGTTATTTGATCAGTTAGAGGCTACGTAAACTGTTCAAGAGGTTTTACGGTCTTAACTCCCGTGATAGGGGTTTAACTATACAAGTTATTACAATCCCATACTTTCAGTCGTGGAAATTCGACTTTAACATACTTTTAAGCAGAAACGTAATTGTGTTTTATTGCTTGGATCTACTCCAAGGTACAAAGAGTGTGTAAATATTATGACCCTGTCTTGAGACGGCTATTCAAGCTATAAATAATCAATTTCAACACTCTACTTATAAGCTTTTTCTGCGAAAATCAAATATTTATTTAGTAATGTTGCTTTTAAATTTCCCATCACTCTCATAAAAGTCTACCACAATCTCCTAACACTTAAATAACAGAGACGATAGAATATAATAATATTAAAGTTTCCTTTTTCTCACTCATTTTCTTCGTTTCTTCTCGGACTGTGAAATATAATCCCCCTTGTTACTTTTTTGTTCTAATAGCAACCCCATTTAGGAATGTCTATCTTTTATATTATTTGGTCATAACTTATCAACACCAAGAGCCAATCGCGGATAAATGTTATTGAGACGGCATGGTTGTCAGTCGATAGATGGTGAATATATGTGACTGTTAACATTGATAAAAGGTACGAATTGTGTTTGATTACTTATAATGAGGTTTATGAGAATAATTTGTTCACTTTGGATTTTCAAGAAGACATCTTAGCGTCACTTACTTAAATGTATATTTGATATATTTAATGCCTATTCCCCTATTGTCAGTGCTGGTTTACTATTAATATATTGGACTAGTGTTTAAACAAAATACATAATCTTTATCAATTGGGCCTACTGCAACCATAAAAAGCTAGTTTTATTTCTTCAAAAAAGTAATGCACAGCCGTGTAGTGAAGTTGTCTGAAACATGAATGAGTGTTAAAACATGCGCCACTGATGGACGGGTTATGCAGCTAGTAGTAGATTTTAATTGTTCAAAATAAAACACGATTTAAATTGCTCCTTATTGAATACAGATCAGTGAGGCAAAACATTACTAGGCGATTCATTAAAAATACTGTATTGTTGAATTTTAAGTCTTCTTTTCATTTTCGTTGTTTAATTTAGATCTTACGAAGCAAATAAAATATATTGAATAAACAACACGAACATGTCTAATTAGCTTATATTTGATGTTTGTCAACACTCGGATATCAGTACAATGTAATAACGTGAACTATAATTAATTCCCACGTCATTCCGTTGGCCTTTTCAACTTTAAACAAACAGTCCACGAAGCAGAGTGTGTGTTTTCTGTTTGTTAACGCATCATATTTTGCAAACAAATTTACGCTTGCCTTTATTAATATTTTCAGTTCACGTACACTGCCTTTTACTCTTTCAATATCTATTGTCAACCGTAGATGGCGATGAATTTAATTATTCGTACATATTAAAAAAATGTTTCATTCCTAAACTGAAATAAATAAACTCGCACCCACGTAATATATTTATAGATACGTTTTTTATATATGTAACAATAATTGAAAAAAAATGTGACTTACTTTGATATTTATTAAATTATGTTCTTATTAAATATTTTATGATAATTTAATAATGTATAATTAATAAATTAGCTTACAATTTGTTTATGAAGCACGATCTGAAAAGATAGACGGCTATTTTCCATAGAGGTCTTGCTGTCTTGTTTCAACGCAGGTTTGATTGCGAGAAGTACATTTTAGTGTTATTCCTTCTCTCCATATGTGTGATTATATATATATGTATATATATATATATATATATATATATATATATATATATATGTTTCTTTGTCTATATGTTTTTCCCTATATATATAGATAAATTTTTCATATATATACGCATATAGTATTATAAGGTGATATAATATATTGTGTATAGATTTTCACTTAGCCTATGTTTCCTTGTAGAGATGAAAGATTGAAGCCTTTGTGTAGCTTACGCGTCATAGATATATACTCATGCTAATATATATATATATATATATATATATATATATGTCAATACATGTCTGGATAAAGATAAGGAAATGTACTAATTTTTTTATTTACTGGAACAATGTATTTACTCTGCAAGCTAGTTACCGTGTCTTTTGTGTTAATTGCCACGAATCTAGAAAGAAATGATTAAAGTAAATGTCCTCGTCTTTAATGAGCCATGTATTCCTATATGTAAATATGTGCTATATATATATATATATATATATATATATATATATATATATATATATATATATGAGAAGGAAGGACGAGGGTAATCCGACGTAATGGGAAATGAAAAAGGACAAACCAAAATATGTTTTTATGTATTCATAAACGTTTCGTCTTTATTTGTAAGACTTACTCAGGATGATAATTTTAAGAAAAATGTCATGCAAGTGCATGAGAATATTGGGTTCACATGATGGGTTAATGAAAAGAAGTATATATATATATGTATATATATATATATATATATATATATATATATATATATATATATATATATATATATATGGGAAATGAAGAAATAAAAAATACACCAGATATATATGTTTTATATATTCATCAACGACTCGTCTTTATCTTAAGACTACCTCAGGATGATAATTTGAAGAAGAATGTCTTTGACCCAAAATTTCGATGTACTTGCATGACATGATTTAGGATGGGAGATTACAGGCTCCCAAATCCACTGTAATATGAGGAACTTTTGCAAGGAAAACATCCGAGACACATACCTAAGTTACGTTTTAAAAGTGTAATAATTAAACAACTTGATATGAACGTGGAGAATGTTTCTATTATGACTGTGGCAGATTCGAGACAAAGCGTATACAGCAATCCATCTTTAAACGTACTTTGCGGAAGAAATCAGTGAATAAACGGCCCAGCCACATTTCAACCTTATCATATGTGTGGGCTATTTGGCAAAGTCTGTCGGTAAATAGCTAGTCTACCAAGTCACATAATATCCCATAGTAGGATACAAATATACATGTGTACAAACAGGAGTTAATATAGCTACATATAAACTGAAACCAGTAGCCTGATATGTAATATCTGCAGAAAGACTTGTTAAAATAAGTCGGGTCTGCTGAGCCATCTGCGTTCCTACAACCTGGAATTACAATATTGTAGGGAATGCTTTCTTCTGTAAAGAAGTAGACATCATATATATATATATATATATATATATACATATATATACATATATATATGTATATATACATATATATATGTATACATATATATATACATATATATATATATATATATATGTATACATATATATATATATATATACATATATATACATATATATATACATATATATATACATATATATATATGTATATATATATATATATATATATATATATTAATCAGATGAGATTCTCTTTAGTAGCTGACAGTGTATATATAAACATTAAGATTTCGCCTGCTCGTGGCTCATGCCTGAAAGCCGAATTGGTAGAATCACTAACTCTCAAAAACACTGTCGTGTTTCGATCACGCCTTGAAGCACTTGCCCTTTAAGCCACACTGAAATATTGTGATATGGCGAAACAGTAGGACTGTGTATTACTAGATATGCCGACTTTCGTGTGTGTAACGCTGCTGGAAGTGAAATTGTCAATCATTAATTGTGTAATTCAAAGCTCTTATTTAAGGAAAGTTGAGCACTTTTGCCATCTTTATTTACTTTTTGTAATCAAAAATTCCAATATATCGACAAGAGAAGATATGTGTTTTGGTAAAAGTTATTAATCTTGCTGCAAACTAGAATAATTAGTGAATTATTATTTATATTTAAAAAAAATATTATGCTCAAATCAAGATCTTGAATCTGCAAATATCATGTAATTGCTTGACCTGTTGTTTGTGATTTTATATAACGCTAAATCAATGTCTGTTATGTAAATGTGATGCATTTCTCACATTACCTAGAACAATAGTAGCTGAAATTAATTTGATTTAACTACGTACTAAGAAAGTATTTAAACTAAACGAATAAGTGTTCTAAAATGTTGCTATAAACACTAGAGTGTTTGTTGTTTCTGAAAATTGGCGAGCATTTCAAATCTACATATATGCAGAAAAATGCCGACTACATATCCAAACGTTTTGAATTGAAAACAAATCTTATCTAAATGAAATTAATAAATAACACATTTATCTGAAATCGTTCGTTAAAAAATAAACAGTAAATCTGATCGTAAAAGGTGATAAAAAAACGAATCACAAACTTTCGTTAATTCTTTCTTTACAAGAAAAAGTACTTTGTATTTGAATTTAAAAATTAATTACTTAATGTATGATAATATTATTATAGTAATACTCTTCATACTCAGCAAGGCCAGAGTATTGATGTAATGCAGCAACCACTTTCTTCATCCCAATTCACGATTCTACATTTATTTCTTTGTAAACAGAGTATTTCTACAAATTAGTGAACCCAACTCCGAACATTTTTTAAATAATAGCGTCGCATATTTCGTTACATTTTTATCATGGAAGACGTGAGAAGCGCTGAAAAATTACATTGCATATGACCGTTTTTATTTAGGGTAACCTAGGGTATTAAGCACCATGGGAAATTGGGAACCAGCAACTAATTAATTTTCACAAAGCTCTCTAGCGTTAATATATCACTTGTTTGGCAATAAGCACGAATCTTGTCTGATCACTGAATATCTACAGGCCTTGTTCTAAAGAGTAACATTTACGGAACTAACCAATAGCAGTTTTTGTGACAAGTTAAGAAGCTGTTTTCCATGTACAGCTATTCTGAAACAGACTTCGCAGCGTTTACCCCAGATAGGCAACTTAACAAAACTTCGTTTCTCTGCAAAACCACTGAGCCTTCCAACTGTTCCCTTGCTGCTGAAACACTGAGATATATAAGAAGTAAGGATCAAAACAGTTTTACACAAGATTTAATTCAGATTTTATTTTTTCAGAGCTGGAAATTGTGTCATCGTGGTCTGCATCCACAGCCTATCAAATGTGTTCATGATTTCTACACGAATTAAAATAAGAACTTCTGTAAATTCAATTTGTATGTTTTGGTATGCTTTTAGCATGTTACTTGCTTTGTATTTGCACTAATTTAAGCATACCACCATGTAATTGTGTGTAATTAATTTGTTAAAAAATATCTAGATCTTTGAAATAATGGTATGCTTAATGCCCCATGGCTGTATCTTTTCGAAACAGAAGGAGTTTAAAACCCCTTACAGTGATATAAGTAATTAGAAACAAGATTAAATCAGTTAGGTTCCACCTGTTCTTATTATGAAGAAGTTTATAAAACAAGACATTTTTAATAACAAGTAACCATTTACTAATACTAATACTTATGCCCTGTAAATCTTTTTTCATAAATAGTTCCCAACTATCAAAAGAATACTGAAGGTAGAACGAGAGATCTGAGCCAGTCAGAGGAGATGTTTAATGATTATGAGGCTGCCATCAAGAAGTAAATGTCTGTCAATCGAGCAACCAAGTATTATAAAGTCAACAGAAATAATTGTTCAGTAGAGCGTCTGTGGACATCTCTATTCACGCGCATGTTGGAAGCTAACAGTACTTTCTACTGCTTATGAAAATGAACTTGCGGCGTGCATCAAGCTGATGGAAAGATAGGGTTGGGGACTTACTTCTGAACGGGGCAAATACACTGTAATTGAGTTTGTGCAGACCCACACCATAGAGACCCATTTTGTGAATGGTCTTCCAAGGTATTACTGACAACAAACGTTTTTACTCCATCATCAAGACATAGTGCCTTGATAGACTGAGCACCTTAGCAACGGCTCCTGAAAAGGCAGAGGACCCCTGGATAAGCTTCTAATCGAGGAGGGAATAAAATATATACCTGTTCAGTTGTTCAACACAGACGAAACGGGCTTTTTTATGGGCCCCCAAACAGCATCTGTTTCAGCAGAAAAGGGATGAAAGTGTGTTAGAGGTTCTTGAAGAGAGCAAACAACAGTTAACTGTGCAACATCTGCTAATGGCAAAATACGTCAACCTTATGTTATCTACAAAGTCTTACTTCAGGACGTTCATCCTCAGATCTCAATCAAGGACCTTCATCCGCATATATTCCTTGCTGACTTCCTCATCTTCATCCGCCTCATTGAAATACTTCTTCCTCAAACAACTGACTCCCCACGTAAAATTCGCAGCAAGATGGAGATCAGCTAGAATACAGCGATTCCGAGAACTTCACAGCAGATAAACGTATCATCAGACTCATGGAGATATTTGCCACTAAAGAGGTTGCTAAATCATCCCGTGGATTTTGCCAAGAGAAAAGAAAAGGGTGAAGTAGGGGTAAAAGTACACCAGGACAAAGACACCATCACCACTATAACCAAAATGTCAACTGTCAACATCGGAGGAATCTGACACTGAAGAATATTGCAGAGATTGTAGAGGGGATGGCATTAATTGTGTTCAGTTTGGCATACGTTATTCCTGGTATCACATACATTAGACCAGAATCAACGTTTTCCTTGAAGACCACCAAATTGTGGCATGGCTGTTTGGGGTTTGCACGCGGTAGTCTCGGTGCTTAATGCTTAGTCAGCTGATGCCTATTGCCCCAGGAGACTGAAATATGTGGAAAACTAACCTGAGTTTAAAAATAGTTTAATAAATACATATTCTTGTTTTTCTGATGAACACAAGTCAGCTGGTATTTGTTGAAACAAAACCTCATCAATGTAGTGTGTGCATGATGGTCCAGAGAAACTTCGAAAACTTACTTTGATGCAGATGAAACATAAAATTAGTGAAAAAGGTGGTGCATAATGCTCTGTGTCACCTTACTTATAAAATGAAAATATAAATTCTAAAAATAAATGCGCAACTGAATATTATTTTATTTTGAGATTACTATAAGAAATAGAAGTATGTCTGTATATAAATATAAATTTATTCGTTTGTATTGGTTGCTTTTGTGGTGTTCTCTTATTAGTAGGAAATTATCGTATTTTTCTTGTGTACGTAATTAAACTTTGCGAATAAGAAGGTTGTTTAGTGGAAAAGTTATATGACACTAATAAAATAAAAATGAAATAATTGTTTGTCGATTTTAATATTAACACCACTTAGTGAATTTGTATTTATTTCAATCACATGTTTCGTGTGTGGTATTAACTACGCCATGTTTGTCTTCTAGAAATGCGCGTGCTGAATAAATATGGCGACCTGGGACTTTAAGTGGTTTCGAAAATCCCGCCGGTATGAAGACTTTTCTTACTGGTTAGTATGCCATATTTAAAAAAATGTATTTTCTTTGCCCCATATTATGATAATTAAATGATTGGGTGGCTCAATTTTTATTTCCTCTTTTCTATTTATCACTGGCAACATTAGTAGCGTATCGCGTTGCTTTTTTCTTCGAAAATATTCTTGTCTCCGCCAAGTGATGGTTTAATTTTTATTATGAGTGTTGTCTAATGGAAGTTGTGAAAACAATGTTTCACCAATCATCTCAACATTCCTTTTTTCTGTACGGACAACCTGTTTCTTCTGAAATAATATTTTTCGTTTGCACTTCCAGTTCCTACTATTTATTTACCCTTTATCTTTCTCAAACATGTCGTTTGTGGCGGCTGCTTATTTGAGTTACGATTGTTCCTAGCAAATATAAGAAGCAGTTCGATCCCAACTTTCGCAAATTGTCTTGCTACCGAGGCTTAAACGTTTAAACATGAGAAGAGGAAAAGAAAATAGTATCCTCCTCGTGCTTTAAAGAAGTATCCCTTTCAATCAGATGGACGTGTAGATCTAGTCAGATCATCCATCTAGAAAAATAAGAACCGAAGTAAAACCTGTGTATTGACTTTAAACGCCTTGGCACAACACCACTACGGTAGGAAAGCCTAATTATTCCTGGTCGACAACCCTCCTAGGGGTAAAGACTCGAACAAAATATTCGGGCAGTAAGTATTTTATTTTGAAGGAAACGTTTTACAATTTTTAGCAAAACATCTAACTTAGTATTGCGTAAGTCCACCTACACAGAGAAGTCCAAGATGTCTGCAAGCAATAACGGGATTAGTGGGGGGGAGCATCTGAAAGCTAAGCATTTAATATGCAAAGTAGACACAATGTTACTGAGTTAGTTATCGGCTTCGACTTTGTAAGATATGACACATTTTAAAGACCTTGCTAGAATTACACGATTACTAAGTGCGTTCCTTTAGGAAACATCCTGTGCATTTCTATTTATTATGCAAAGAGAGTGCTCTACCACTGGGCGACACTTCGTTTTAAACTATGTGGTGTATTAACAAATTTTAAGATTTGAAGAGAGTTACGTTGGTAAGCATTAGGTGCTATTTTGAGGAAATCAACTTTCATTTTGACGTTTATTAACCACATTTTAATTATAATGTATTGAAAGATTTATATACTACATTATAGTCATCGATGTTTATTCATAATAATACTAAACGAGCTTTAGAATGTGAATCATACGATAGTCGTCCGTATATGATTTGAATATAAAAAAAACACAAAAGGCAATACATCTCAAAAAGCCTACGACAAACAATGAAGAGAGAAACTACTACGAACTAAACGATAGACACCCTAAGAAAGTTAACATATACTCAATTGTCACTGGTAGTTTAGGGTTCTAAAACTGAGACAGTATTAAGGAGGGCTAAGTAAATATACGCTATATATATGAGAGTCTTTCGCACCAAACTGTCTTTTTTATTAATTCGTGTAGGGTACACGCGTTTTCACGTTATTGTTTTTTTCGATCCTCTAGATTCCCTAGAACGCACCATATTTCCGTGACTTAACGTCGTCAACGCTCAGCCAGGTCTGAGAAGCGCCCGAGAGTTTACGAAACTATTAAACAATCAGGTTGACACAGGCATTAGCCAATCAGACTACAGATGGCAGCCGATAATTTGAATTTCTTCGTCCTAAATTATCGTCTACCAGTCTTAAATTTAGCGTTTGACAGTTTTCACCTCGTTTTCGCCTCTTCAACTCTCCGGCGTTTCCGAGACCTACCCGAACGTTAACGACGCGAAGTCACGGAAACATTTTGCCTTCCCTATAAGATCACCATTTTTCAAATAACTATAACTTATAATACTACTGGTCGGATTTCTTGGAAGTACATTTCTGAACTTTGTAGGTCGTAGTTCGATCCGGAACACAATAGGATGCAAATAATTCAATAGTTCAAGGTCGAGACATGTAATTGATTGAATCAATCTGCTTTCGCGGGAACACAAAGACACGGGTTAGCTAGTATTATATATTATGAATAGCAAAGATTCGATATTTTGAAATGCATCACGATCTTTTGGTTATTTTATTTTTATGTAGTTTTTTTTTTCATGTTAATGACAAGCCATCTTTAAACGCACATACTTACACAGCGCCATTTATGTTGATAATGTAATGTCGTTTTCTGAAAATCACTGTGGAAGAAAGGAAAGGTCGAACGTTGACTCAAAGGTTAAAGAATGGTATCGATTCCAACATATAGATTACAGGTATGTCGTATCTCAAATTGTAAGCACTCTTCTCTAGAGTACCAGTAATCAAGTCTGTATTAGATACACTGGAAACGCACAACTGAGTAAATTTTATTCTGTGGGTCATGAACAAAAAATGTAAATGTCCACTATTTTATTTATCTTCCTCCCACAAAGTAAGATGTGACACAGGGTCGGGAAAGTTTGATTTGAAAAGCCAGCGCCCTAAAAGGTAAGCCCTCTGGCCATTTAAAATTGCCTAGGCAGCCCCGTCGGCATTCTTCGGTAGGGGCGCCTCAGGCAGTAGGCTATTAACTTACTCCTCCCCAAAGAGGAGAGGCAAAGTCTGGGAGGGTGGACCTCATAGAACTGCACAGGACAGACACAGACCAGCGCAATCAAGCCCGAAGGCCAAGACAATACCAGCTTATGGGGTGCAGTATCCATCGGAACAGATACTACACTATGATCTTAGCCAAAAGGTCAACCACTATATTTTATTTATCTACCTCCCACAAGGTAAGATGTGACACAAGGTCGGGAAAGTGGGATTAGATAAGCCAGCGCTCGAGAGGTGAGCACTCTATCCATTTAAAAATTGCCTGGGCAGTCCCGTCGGCATTCCCCGGTAGGGGCGCCTCAGGCAGTAAGCAATAAACTTACTCCTCCCCAAAGAGGGGAGGTGAAGGCTGGGAGGGTGGACCTCCTAGAACTGCACAGGACGGTCCCATAGATCGGCGTAAATCAAGCCCCGAAGGCCAACACGATACCATTCTATTGAGTGCAGTTTCCATCGGAACAGATACTACACCTCGATCTTAGCCAAAAGGCCAACCACTATATTTATTTATCATAAATGTAAAAATACAAAAAGTATATACAAAAATGATGTGGCACAAGGCCAAAAAGGGGTATGGGGGTGAGTGGGGATCGGGGGTCGTCCACGTTGTCTAAAACCCTTGAAACTAGTTTCAGATACCACTATGCCACATTCACTCTATGGACTTAAGCTACTTAAAATATCCCCAGGTGTTGAAATGAATTTTATTTACAAAAAGTATATACATTTGTGATGATGGTAGTGGGAGAACAAAAAACTAGGCCTTACAAAATCCCCCCAAAATACATAAAAATAAAAGGGATGGTAAAAATAAAGAACAAAATAAAATTCTAATTATGGTATGTTAGTAGGACCACCCCCATCCATTCTAGGGTATGAACTGCTCGCTGTCTTCTGATAAAAACCGAAAGCAAGAGAGTCAGTTCCTAAGTGGGAATGGGTGTTTCTATAGGGACAAAAGAAATGGTGGGATGTTTTTTTCGGGATGTGCGGTGTCCTCCAGGATAAGTACTATTAAGGAGGGTCAGGGATACAAAGTAAAACAGGGTACGGGCATCCTGGAGGAGTTCTGACACCTAAAATAAAGATAGGGGCAGAAGCGTCATTCATACTACTAGCTAAAAGGGGCTGATCCAACAGTTTGGATGGTCATAAAAGATATTTTCATAAAGACCTAAGGTCGGCGCGTGCCATGCCTAGGCAGGGAACACGAACTCGAATTTATTCCGCGAGAACACGCATAAACTAGCGGTGTGTATCCACCTACTTTTGAAAAGTGAGGTAGGCAACCTCCTTCTATCAGATTTGATTTTGATTTTAAGCTGATGCTTAAAATACAAAATCAAATGGTGATGAGAAGGCAGCACCCCCCTGCCCTATGTCTAAGCGTGAAGTATACACAACGAGTCTAGCTACGGCTAAAATCGCGAGCAAAATCATAGTTTCTCCCTGGGCCACAAGGGGTCCATGTTGAAGACAACGGATGCTAAATCCAGGCACGTCACCCACTCGGGGGTGATGCGATCCGTCACCTCGTTGACATACGCCCAATATTCACGAAGTTTGGAGCAGGTGAAAAAGGCGTGCTCCGCCGTTTCGATTTCATCGTCCTCGTAACATGGGCAAAAGGGGTCCATAACAAGACCAATATTGAACCGTATGCCATTGAGGGGTACCACATTTCGAGCCAATGGCCATGTCAGAGAGAACTCAGTACTGTTGAAATGGCTGCGGCCTGGCGCCCAATTCCACTGAGAGCGAACTTCCCCCTCCGACAATCCAAGTCGCTCCCTAAGAGGATCCGAAGTGGTGCCCACCACTAATTCCCGATATAGTGTTTTCCTAGACCGGGCGAGGTCACTGGATCCCGGCAGCACTCTATGCGCAGCTCGACATTCGTTGCAGAACTGTGATTGACCCGTTGGCTTACGACGGCATTCAACCAAGTGGTCAGGGATGAGGTTGGGAAAAGCGTTCCCAACCCCAGGGCCCCACGCAGACTCTTCTGTCAAGGTTCGGCTCAGGATGTTAACCTCTCGGCATACATATGGCTCGCCAAGTCGAGCATTCCCAAGCCCCCCACATCAGGACGTTGAGTACAAACCTGTCTACGGACTAGCGGCTTCCCCCTCTCCCACAAAAGCGAGAAAAGGAGACGCGTCAAGACCGCTCGGCGGTCCGCAGGCAGGGGTAGTACAGCCAAACGGTAAAGGATGAGTGGAAAGGCGTACGTGACGCACGCCTCAGCCCCTTCTTTTAAGGGAAAGCCTCCTTCGAAGCCAAATCCTCACAGACGCTTCGACCTTAGATTGTACTTCCGACCAGTTCTTATCAAGCTGGAGACCCGGTCCGAACCATACGCCGAGGATTCGAACCGGGCCATCTGTCCAGTTGAAAAGGCCCGGGAGCGCAGCCGCGCACCTCCAGGCAGCCAACCTTAGGCCATTAGACTTGCTAAGGTTGACTACGGCCCCTGTAACTTGTTCGTACCTTTTGAATGCCTTAATCACCGCGATAATGTCTCGAAAGCTCGACACGCACACGGTGACATCATCGGCATACGCGGTAACCTTGGCTCGCGCGCCGCCAGCAAGAGCAATACCGCGTAGTGCCAGTCCAGCAGGGGAGACAACGGACATCCCTGACGTACCGACCGAGAGACGGCAAACGACTCCGATCGCATCCCGTTTACTTGCACCACTGCCGTCGGCCCGCGATACAAAATAGAGATCCATCTGCGGATCCAGGTGTAAAACCGACGGCCTCTAAAACATATCCCAGGAACCGATGGTCGACTCTGTCAAAAGCTTTGGACTGATCTAAATTGATCAGCGCGGCTTCCGTGTCGTCTTCTACTCCCTCTATGATCGTGCATATCAGATGCAAATTGTTCTGAATCGATCTCCCCTTCACAGCGTAGTTCTGATCAGGTTCGACCAATTCACCGATAACAATCTGCAACCGATTTGCAAGAACTTTGGCCAAAATCTTTAAGTCTGTGTTTAACAGAGTTATGGGCCTATAGTAATCTAAACCCCCACCATATGTGCCCTTTTTCTGAAATAATGTGATCACTCCCTTGGTGACTTGACCAGGGATAGAACCCTATTCAAACCAGTGATTGAACACATTGACCAGAATAGGTACGAAGATGTGCGACAGCGTCAAGAAAAATCCATAAGGCAAACCATCAAGTCCCGGAGATTTGTCGTAGCCGACCTGCTTCAGTGCAGCCAAGACCTCACATTCCGTAACGCGCCCATCACAACTAGCCGCTCGTGCCGCCTCCAGGCGGGGCGAGCCAGCTAAATAGCTGCCAAACTGCTCGACGCGGAGTCTGGACAGTTGTGTGAAACGATCGACGAAATGTTCACGAAACCCTCCGCAAATCTCCCGAGTCAACTCAAGGGTGTGTCCTTCAAGGTGTTTGACTTGACGAATGAGACCGACCGAGTTGGGACGTAGTAGAGCTCTTCGCTCTGCAGCGTCGACATTCACAGCTTCGTTGGACACTCTATTTAACATAGATCTAACAACTTGATCCTCATACCGTACGTTAGCCGCACGTTTTAGGTCCGCCTTAGCTAGTTCTATGTCTATGAGGTGTAGTATCCATCGGAACAGATACTATACTTTGATCTTAATCAAAAGTTCAACCACTATATTTTCTGATTCGAAGGAAGACGCCTTGTCCATTAGGCCACGCGGCCATGCTTAGGCCAACCACTATATTTGTAACTTTCAATTCATATAATTTCAAATACCGTCGATAAATAATACTACTGCTGCTCTTCGCTATTAATGACGAGGTCAGAAATGTTAAATTAACGATAATCTATCGCTGACACTTCTCAGATAGCCGATTTCGGTTCCACTCAATTAGGAAGAATATTTTCATGGTAAATCCCGGATAAATATATATCTCGTACAAGTTTAGGAGTGTATGACATTGGCTATGACAACTTTTAATCATATCAGATATAACTTAATATTTTTTTTATAGATAGTTCACCTCAAACAAGACAGACCGCCACTGTAGACGTAAGGGGCTACTGAGAAAACGGGTGAAAGTTTTCTTGGGGGGGGGGCAGCCTAAATTAAAAGCTGCGCAGCGAGGTGTCTGCTTACATTAGTTTTAAATTTCTGCATGTCAGTAACGTCAGGAAAGCAGAAAGAAGGGGGGAAGTTCCAGAGTCCAGAAGCACGAGGAAATAAGCTTTTGGAGTAGAAAGCTCTTAGGCATCTGGGGACCTCTATAGATGATATTTGGCTGATTGTCGCTTTGGTCTAGTGAATTTTCATCGTGGGGGTGTCAGAGCAGCAAGCTCATCAGAGCACAATCCATGAAAGTACTTGTAAAAAATACACAAAGAAGAAACATTGCGGCGATGGGATAAGTTATGGAGTTTGGTGGATAGTGAAAGACCTATAAATTTGGTGACTATTTTGTGGACCCTGTCTAAAAGGTAGAGACAAGCGGATGATGCACCAGTCCAGAGGGAGCCCACCTTCCTTGCAGCAGCCCTGGCAATGTCTTCACTGTATTTATTCCAATTCATGATATCTGTGAAAGTAAGGCTGATATGTTGGGATGAAGAACTCTCAGACGTGTATCTGTGCTTGCTACACCATATTACATATACCTTATGTCAGATTCGCTGTCGTAGAAATATAAGTAAATATGTCTGGTGCTCCATTTAAACATGACCATGCGTAATACGTTCCCCTCGTGGACAGGTTAGAAATAAATAATTTTGTCGTAAAATAAACTAATATATATATACATATATATATATATGATAACTTTCCCTATTAAGATTTTCTATTTTGGTTGTTATTCGAGAAAGTACATGGCTCCAAATTCAATTCTCTAACTAAATAAGAGTTAGATACATCCTGTCGACATTTTGGAAGTGCAGCACTAAGCAATCTTGACAGGGTACAACATCAGATACGAAATCTAGTGAGGATGATCTTCTTCTTTTACTTTATTTATTTTATGATATTTCACACCAAACATAGCAGGACACCACTGTAGACGTAAATGGTTACTGAGAATTAGGTAGTAGGTTTTGTGTGTCATTTTAAGTTGGAAGCTGTGCAGCGAGATGTCTGTTTACATTTGTTTTAAACCTCTGCATGTCGGTACTGTTGGGGAAACAGGGGGCAGGGAGGGAGTTCCAGAGGCCAGCACCATGAGGTACAAAAGCTATTGGAGTAGAAAGCGCTCCGGCATTGGAGACCTCCACAGTGAATGGATCAGATTTAGCTGAATGTCGAGTTAGTCGAGTGAATTTACGTCGAAGAGGCACCAGAGTAGCCAGTTCATGGGAGCATAATCTATTCAAGTTGTAAAAGAAGCACAATGATGCTACATTGCGACGATGGGACAGGGACTGGAGCTTCGTTGAGAGTCAGATGGCCTATGAAGTTAGCGACTCTTTTTTTGGACTTTGTCTAGGGGGATAGACTAGTAGCTGATGCACCAGCCCAGATATAGCAACAATACTCCATGCATGGGCGGATGGTGGCTTTGTAGAGGTACATGATAATCTCAGGTGTGAGGAGTTTACTAGCACGGTAGAGGGAGCCAACCTTCTTTGCGGGAGCCTTGGCAATGTCTTCAACGTATTTGCTCAAATTCATGTTATCTGTGAAGGTTAGGCCAAGGAGTTTGAATGTTGAACGCTCAGGTAGGGTGTTATTTACCATGACAATAGGTGGTTGGAGAGATTTCTTGTAGTTATTGAAAGAAAGTAGCTTTGTCTTTGCGACATTTAAAGTCACCAACCATTTAACTACAGTCTGGAGGTAATTTTCTAAGGATTCAGCCATTGCCTCGGATATGATCGCGTCCGTTTGCCCACATGACGAGAGTAAAGCGTGGTGTCGTCATCAAATACGCCAATCTCAGACTCAATGTCATCAGGTAGATCGTTTATAAGGATCAGGAACAATAAATGTCCTAGAATATATCCCTGAGGGACACCAGCAGTTATGTCATGTTGCTTAGCGGAACGGCCATCGATGACAACATGGATCTTTCTTTTGGTTAGGAAGGATCTA
Organism: Sepiola atlantica; assembly: GCA_963556195.1. Classification (NCBI taxonomy): domain Eukaryota; kingdom Metazoa; phylum Mollusca; class Cephalopoda; order Sepiida; family Sepiolidae; genus Sepiola; species Sepiola atlantica. The sequence continues at coordinate 176,326,319 of OY744523.1, read as the reverse complement.
ATTATATAAGTAATTGCCCAGTAATATCGTATGACCGTATTTTCAGGAGAAGCCATTTATGCCATACCTTGTCAAAGGCCTTGGATATATCAAGCGCTACTGCCCTAGCTTCGCCTGCCTTGTGGAGTGTATGATACATGCTTTCAGAGATGACCGTTAAGATGTTTGCTGTAGATCGTGCTTGTCTAAATCTATACTGGCTGACAGATAAATATTAAGCATTAACTAAGTGCCCGACTACCGGAAGATTAGTTAAATATTTAAGTTTTTTAGCAAAGATCGAGAGTAGACTGATTGGGCGGTTGTTCTGAAGATCGGTTCTATTCCCAGAATTCTTGTAGACTGGTACCACAGAGGCTATTTTCCAGCTATCAGGGAAGCAATATTCAGCTAGGCATTTCTTTTTTAGATTTTGGAGAAGACAGGTGCTAGTTTAGCATGACATTTCTTTTATTTCTATTACAGGTATAAGATCAGGCTCACAAGCTTTGGAGGTGTCAAGGTCTTTTTATGATGTTTTTGATCTGGGATGGGGTGATTACCAGGTTATCAAGTGTGGCTTCGGTCCGCAATTGGAATTTTTTGATGGAATGATTTTCTGCGTCCGAAGAAGAGTTAGAGGTAAACGACATCATTGTGGTTTGATATTGGGGGAATCGCTGATTGACCATTGTTGAACACACTATTATAGATTTTGTATAAATCGCGAGTACCTAGTTTCTGTGACTGAATGTGTTTTTTGTTAACTCAGTACATGTTTTCTTTGCTTCACCTATCACGGCCTTACAATTATTTCTTGACTCTATAAAGTTTTGTCTATTAGTAGCGGACTTATGGCGGCTGACTTTACGGAATGCTTGCTGCCTCTTAGCAATGGCAGCTGCACATTCCGATGGGAACCATTAGGGAGAGTTGCGCTCGCTAAAGAATTTACGCATGGAGACATAAGCTTCAATTCCTGCTTCGACCCATTCAGTTAACTCATTTGCAGACTGTTCAGCAGGGAGTGATAAGGTTTCCATCCATGGGACGTCGCTGATATGATCTCTGATTGACTCAAAATCGGCTTGCTCGTAGTATCTTGTTATTTTGAGCAACGGCGAATCAGCTTTGGGACGACTATTTAGGGTGATATGAATCATTAGCATCCCCCAGTAGGCTATGAGCTTTCGTCACACAAGCCCCGGGCATTGAGGTCAGGAAAAGGTCTAGAAGTGAGGCTCGATCGAAGATGCGGGTCGGGAAATCGACAGTGAGAGAGGGAGAGAGCTAAGTAAAAATTATACGTAGAGTTGCCGGCTGCGTCAGTAAAGCTGTACAATCCCAACCAGTCACGTTGGTGTATATTCAAATCCCCAAATATCTAGGCATTCGGGTTAAGTGAGAGTGCTCCATCTATGCTTTCAGAGATAGAGTCAAGCAGGGTACAGTCCTGGGTCGAAGGGGAAAGGCATGAGAAATATAAGTAACTAACACTGTTATGTAGTCTTGGTCATCCGATTCTAACCTATGTTCTCTAGTCAGGTGGAGGATGTTTCGAATATAAACTCATAGCCTGTGCATATGTTTGTCAGAGTCTTTATGTTAGAGAGGGAGCTGGTCAGTCCTGCCAAATTTGTGAGAGGCGATTTAGGATTGAATGTTTGTTTCACTTAGTGCTAGGATATCTAGGGAGTTTTTCAAGAGAAAGCATGTTTCTACGACGTTGATATTGGTTTTATGTCCCCTTATACTTTTGAATGCCAGCCTCAAGGGCGGATGCGAAGGTGTTTGTTGTTGACTGTCTGGTTTAGGTTTTATTTTATATTTTTGTAATGAAATGTTTGTTATTTATAGAGTGGGTGCTTGTTAAGTACCAATAAGCTCACACAACCAGTCCATTAGTCGTCCATGACCCATGGGGGTTGTGGCCTCGGGAAAGCCCACCGGAGATAACTGCAGGGTCATTTTCCATGCGCGACATGGTACATACAACTACCCACGGTATTATGCAACTGATGATAGAGCAGCCGTTTTTAGCGCTACCCAAGAGTTTTGGCTCCTTTCCCGTCAGTCGAAAAAAGCAACTAGACAAGCTGTCTAATCTGTCCCCCAACCTGTCGGAACAAGAGCGACCCGAACTGGTCATTTAAGACTTACTACCGAAAACACTTTTCCCACGTTGCCCAAATACAGAGAAAGAGATACGGCGTTCAGTGTCCTAGTGAGGAAACAAGGCCAGGCACTGAGTAATTTTAGGCGTCCCAGCGCTGGTACCTCTGCGCCGGGCTAATAGACAAAAAATGAGTGTAAGCAATTGTAGGTTTGCAAACCGGATATTTTGTTCGAGATTCCAACTCTAGAAAGGTTGTCGATCAGGACGAAGGAGGCCTCCTTCCCCAACTGTTTGCTGTCATTGCGTAAGTAGTAAGTAAGTAAGTAGTTGGTAGCAAAGTGTTATTGTCAGAGATTTTCTTCTCTTAGATGAATGGCCTGACAAGGTATTACGAGTCCAACGCCCCGAGAGGGGAAAAACCCTGCGCACGTGTACTTGTTGAGTATTTACGATATATATATATATATATATATATATATATATATATATATATATATATATATTCATATTGTACACACTAAAATTTAGAGAAAATAGTATGTGAGTGGCCAAAAGAGTAAGGGAATAACATATATAAAAATAAAAAAAACAGTGTTCATCTTTTCATGGGTTACATTGGGAAATATCGGGTCAGGCCTGGCGCTCCGAGCATACGAATTACTTTAGTGGGTGGAGAGTCACCTTATTTAAGGAAGGAATGTAACGGGATGAGGTATCTTTTTTCAAGCAGTTCGAAGACATTTTTTTGTCTTGTCTATAAGTTAGACAATTTTTTATTATTATTTGCATATCGTTGGCCGAATAACCAGAGTAGTGTGAATATATCTTTTTGAAAATAGTTAAAATAAATCATTTGTCTGCTCCTCTATTAGTATTGACGTTAGAAACAACTAGATTAGTTAAATAATTAGTCAGCCAGCGTGGGATTTCAAGGATTGCTTCAGTGGGGAATCAATAGACAGTCAATAAGACAGTATATATCAATAATTAAACACATTTTAGTCAAACACAGACTTAAGTACATTCATATAAGACACATTCACATTTGGAGATAATAGTATGTGAGTGGCCAAAGAGTAAGGGTATAAAACAAAAACTAAAAAGTGTTTATCTTTTCGCCGGTTTAATGGGGAAATATCGGGTCAGGCCTGGCGCTCCTAGCCTACGAATCTTATAATATATTTCAATTATTTTATGGATTTAATCAATAATTGCCATGAGTGACTAATGCAATCTGAGGAAAATGTCAATGGTGTCTTTAGATTTTGTGAAAAATTTCACCCTGATTTAAACGTATTTGAATGTTCCATTAACATCGATTTCTATTACACACAGACATTGACATATATATATATATATATATATATATATATATAAATATGGATAGATAGATTGATAGAGAGAGAGAGACAAACAGACATACATACTTGTTTGGGAGCAATACCCAAATAATGTTCAAACCCAATTTCAATCTAACCAATTTAGGTGACTAAAATAGCAATTAACCGATCATTAAATATCAATAGCATTGTTACGTTTGATTTGCTTTGTTTCAGAATAAAATAGGTCAACAACCAAACAATGGTTGGTCTTAAAATAAATATGTTTATGGCACGGTATTATTTCTAAAAACTTGTTAAGTCTAGAGAGTGGATAAAAATGGCTCTTTGGTACAGAAGAGACGTGCATAGAATATATTTTCTTTTTTCTATTAGGAGCAGAAATAAACTCTATGACTTGTCTTTTGCTTTTAAAGTTTACGTCAGGCAGAAATATCTTTCTAAGCAAGTTTAAAGGTTTCAAAATTACTTTCTAAGCAACAGTTTAAAGGTTTCAAAATTACTTTCTAAGCAAGTTTAAAGGTTTCAAAATTACTTTCTAAGCAACAGTTTAAAGGTTTGACATTACTTTTAAATTTTAACTACATGTTTGTTTTATTTTCTAGTCAAAGTTCGACTAAAATTTGTTTTTTACTTTGAATGTTCACAACACAAAATTATATTCAGTCACAGTAGCCGCTGTATATTTAACGTTATGGCAACCATAACGTTAAATATACAGCGGCGACTGTGACTGAATATAATTTTATGCAGTAACTTCATTGAATTAAAAACGCGCATTAGATACTATATTGGTTTACTAGTGGAACCTGTAAACATTCCCTCACTCTCTGAACCCACGACAAATTCACTTTTGAGAACCTTCTGCACCCACAAAGAATCCGCTCTTTGGCTCAATAGTGCTCAATACCCTGGATAGAGCCTGTGTATGTAATAATACAGTAGGGCACTTTTAACGTGGTAGATGCTGAATCCGAGTGTGCTCAATATTTTAGATAGAGCAGGTCTGTGTTATGATACAGTATTACACTTGAATCAAATATAGCTTAACACATTAGATAGAACAAGCGGGTGTAATAATATAATAGTATATTTAGTAGAGATACTGAATTCCATACCCCATTTCTCTCGTAGCTAGTCTTTTTCTATTTGATCGTTATTCTCTTTTTTCTTTGTGGTCCCATTGTCAGACATCAACATTATTGGTAATACAACGGAAAATACTTTCTTTTACTCCTTCCGTGTTCCTACCGACAGGCGGAATCTCCATGGACATACCGTATTTGCAAGGGCTTCCCGCCCGTAGAAAACACTTTTTCGGGATTATTACTTGATCGTCTTCAAATCCACATTCAAAAGGTTATCGTCCTATAAACTGCTACGTACGTAAACAAACGTAGTTTATATCATTGATCAATGTTCCTTATCCCATAGTGCCCTTCGTGTATCGCTTGATAACCATTCCAGCCAATTGACTCTTAATCTCTTGTGACAGTTGGCCTTGATAAATTGGTGAGCCAACAGTGCAAACAAGTTTGTTACGGTGATTCGCGTTATTAAATCAATGTGGTTTATAATTTACTCATAAGCCCAAGTATCACCATTTCGTTTATACATCTCCCTAGATTTAGGTTTAACTTTTCTTGTAGAGTTGCGAATTTTCTGACCGGAAACATGTATTCTGTCGTGTCCAGGTACTTTCAATTTACTATTTCTCCTAAGTTCGTCTTGGAAGTTTCTTTATTACTTTCCATTTCTATTCCTTCTTCAAATTCCTAAATAGATTATCTAATGTTGTTTAGCAATCGTCATACTTGTTAGTGTGTTGGTAGAAATCTCACTAAACTTCGTCGGATATCCTTGTGTAAAGGTTTTACTTACACCACATGAATACAAACCTTGGAAAAATACAAAACTATTTTCACTGATCAGGTCGATACGTACGAATTTGGTAGTTGCAGAATCATCCATTAGTTTTCCTTACTTACATGTCTATTCTGATCGAACTATTTGCACATTTTAGTGTTACATTCTTTGATACCAACTGAATATGTTAGTTACCGATTATATATGCACAAGACTGCGTCATCACAACTAATTAACTTACATAAAATTCACATATTTCACATACATTTACAAATTGAAAAAATATTCGAAGATTTTGAGTTCATGAAGCTTAATATTATTAAACCAAAAGACTCGATTTGGCAATGTATTTCGCCGAAACGGTCGATGTGTCGTATAACAATACAAACAAGCCAAATAGTGTCACGATAATTAAATATTTAAAGATATGACATCGTTGTGATATCATCCTTATTTAGATACACAATGGACCTTTCCAAAAAGTATATAATATTTTGACAGTAATCTACTCATTGCTCTATTTTCAGATGATTTGCATATTAATCAAGGATACATCCTCGACATTCAGTCTAACAGACTATAGACCACCGTGAGGGTGGTGGTCTTGCCTCTGTCAGGTTGTATGTACTGGGTAACAGTAGGAATTCTACCCTCTCAGGCTTTTCTCTCGCGTTTTAGGAAGAGGTTAGATTATGGCTAACCGATTAAGGAGCTCCTACCGACGAATGTCGACAAGGCTACTGAATTATATTTTAATGGGAGGCAGAGTACGTAACATCTATGCGCTGCCCTACAAATCTCAATTTTCGACTTTGTGCTACGTATTCATGTGCAGGAAGGGAGGTACATACAGTCAAGTCGACATTGTATTCTTCTTTTAAACATATGTGTTTGACTTATGTATTATGCATCTTGTATGACATAAACAGATTTACTCTTTGCTGTAAGTAATTTTAAATTACTCATACCAACAATCATATCATTGACGTTATCATAAATATACTTTACTGGTATTGTGCCGACATTACTCGTATTTACAGAACTTGGTTATTATTTCTGCTATTAACGTCACTCATTTATGCATTGTTCATTCGACTTGTAATTGTAATCGTCGTCTACTGATGTACTATTTATAGCATTGACAAGTTCTTATATCTGGCGACACCAGCAGCCACCGCCAGCGGACAAATGCATCATAAAGGATATGCTTGGGAAATACATGGCTGGAAAGGAATGGGGTAAAGGTCAGAAGAGTCGAATGCTTACCGTTATGTTGACATTTCACTTCCTTCGATCGTGGCATGACGAATAACCTTCAAATCACTCAAAACCTCATCTCATTGAATTTGCACGCTATTTTGACATTTTCGCGTATTTCCGCCTGTCCACTAACTCAAGTGATTATAGACCAGGAAAAAACATTACAACAGGCGGCGGTCAAAACATTTTCTTTTTAAGACAAAAGTTAAAAAGAAAAAAACCTTCTACCCCCACCAGCACAAAAATAGATTCATCTGAGATATACATATACATGATTTGATTTTTAAACCAAAATACATTTTCAAGCATTACATAAATAATCATGAACATATATAATATAATCTATATTTTTAAGAGCATCTCCATGAGAAAATGTGTAAATCTCTCACCTTATATATATATATATATATATATAAAGACACACATACAAACACACACACAACTATATATATGTATATATATATATATATATATATATATATATATATATTAATGTTTGTCATCATATACACTTGTTAGAAGATGTGATTGTAGGAGATAAATAACGAACAGAATACTGCAACTTATCATTACGTTTATTAAACACTTCCGGTTTGATTGGACTTTTTGTTAGTATAATATATATATATATATATATATATATATATATATATATATATATATATATATATATATATATATAAATATATATTATTGAATATATAGGTCTGTCTTTTTATTCTCTTCCAATTGAGGGACTTAAAACGTTTAGAAACTCTAGCCGCCTGGTGCAACCCCATATGAAATTATATATATATATATATATATATATATATACAAAGACATTAAAAATATATCGTGTGAGACGAGTGTGATCGAACCATAAACCTCTCGGTCTTGGATCTACGTTTGTAACCACTGGTTTACGAAAGTGAGAAGAAAATGATTTGAAAAATAGGTAATTGAAACGAACCCAGCCAGTAGCTGGCATGCGTGTTATCGTACGATCTGCCTTAAGACGACTGAATGTAGGGTCCACCAGTAACACGTTTTGGGTCATTTATATACCAATACATTTTTGGATATTATGCGTGTGAAATGTGTTGGAATCAGAAAATGGTTGAATCGTTGAAAAAATTGTAGATGCCATGTTGGAGAAATGTAATACTATGTTCGTTTATAGCATTCTCTAAAAACGAGAATGATGGGTATTATGTAGTTTATTTATAACATACAAATGGGAAATAATAAGGGACAATAATTTGACAGGTAGACGTTTTTATTAATTCCGCTGACGATGGGGGAGTGTCAGTACTTTATTGTTATTGAAGAGATTTTGCTACCACCTAGATTGAGAATGTTTGGAGGAGAGTCCGAGATGGTGGGCCAAAAGTAATATTTAGTGTTAGCTGGAGAAAAATAATAACACATTTACTAAAACACGCTCAAGTCAATAAGCGTAATATAGGGGTGAGCTTAGTAGATTGTGAGGCATGTGGTAATTTTCCTATTCTTCGAGTAGGTACATGGGGAAAATCATCTTAATTTTATATATTAGAAGATTAATTATGTTTTGAACACATAATGCATAAGATATTGGAACCAAATTCGTTAGTTTTATGCTTTTGAAAATGTCTGACATTATAAGAAGATAGTATAGATCGGTCTATTCAAAATATCAGAAAATAAATAAACGTCACAATTTAGCTATTATTTTCTTTTATGTCGTTTCTTAACCGGAAATGTCAACACAATTAATTCCCGTTTACAACTCTCGTTGTTAACTAAATACTT
>OY744523.1:176267985-176312985 GCA_963556195.1 Sepiola atlantica | reverse complement strand
GTTACTTTTGCACAGATCTAACATAATTTATTTTTTTAAATTGACGCTGTTGTGAGGCTGCTTGGGATATCTGTATGTCGAAAGTGTCGTATCTTCTGGGGAACGGTATCAATGTCGTACGCCAGTCGTTACCTAATTTGATTCAGGTGTATTTTATGAGAGAACTGAGGGACTCTATCAAAATCAGATTTTATATATTCCATCTCTTTAAGTCGTGTCCCGAGGTCTTTTATTGTAAACTTCTGATGTTGTAGCACATCTTTAAACTTGGAAAGAGTGTCATCTTTGTTTCGACATTCATCTTTACTATTCTTTAGCTCTTCCAATACTTTTCTGCAACAGTTTAACGATTCCAGCTCTTGAACCTTCAACAAAGAATTTGACTTGATTACTTTTAGTTTTTCTTAGCTATTTACAGCCTAAATTCTGAGTCCATATGTGCATTAATTTCTGCAGATAATTTACTTTGAGTCCATTTCATACGATTTTTAATGGTTGAAACAAAATCCTTCTCTCGTATTTTTGACTCGGACGTCAGATTTGTTTTATTTTGGCCAATAAATGTTAGTTGGTAACTTCCATAGTCTTAACAGTTGCATAAAGTCTTTGCAAACTAAATTGTTGGTATTGTTCAATACGAAAATTTTAAATGTCTTTAAGTAACTTTCGTGATAATTTCACCCTCGAATTTGATATTTTCACCAGTAACCGTTCTGGCTATTTTGTTGGTTCTTAGCATAGTCGGTGTATCCAATCTTCTCCATCTAGGCATGTTTATTATCGACACGCCTGAACCAGAATCTAATTGGAATTTCACATTTTTATTCAAGATGCTTACCTTTTGCTATATGTATGCAGTTCTGTTCGTGTGTTCGTGTAGATGGAACCTTACTTTTATTTCCATGTGTTCGTTCTGCAATGTTAACCGTCGTGTCTGATTTTATTACAAGTTAGATAATTTTAAAACGGTGTGGGCAATCTATAACCTAATGAAGGGATCTACAACGGAAATGATCTAGGCGGTAATTTATTCTGTTTTTATTGTTTGTGTAGGGGCGTGAAAATAATCCATCTTTTCGTTTTGAATTGTTCTGTAAAGAGAGTTGAAATTTGATTTCTGACGTATCTATATTATGTGTGCAATGTCAGACACTCTAATATCTTTAGAATCTCGTTTAGAACTTGTAACTCTCTCATAGCTTTCGGCTCACTCCTGTCATACGAAATTTGACTCAACTGTCTCACTTGGTAGAACTCTACCTCTGACGTCTGCGTCTCCGGCTGATACAAGTCCTTAAGCATTTAAAGTTATCAACGCTAAGTCATGCAACTTTGAAATCGTCACAGTGTTTACTAACGATTGATGCTAAATTCGAATAATGTTCGTTGTCTTTTCTGAGTAAGTTCATGTACTTCCACAGTTTGTTTATCAGGGGAGTATTAGGGCTAAATAATTATGTCAAAAGTTCAACCGATTCAGAAAAAGTAAAGTCGCTAGTTTTCCGGGTAAAATATAGTCTACGAATTTTTTATGCTCAGTAGGCCCTTATTTTCGTAGTAGCAGGCGAACTTTTTTACAGTCTCTAAAATGTTCACAATCTATTTTGTAATGATCCCCATACCTTCTGCAATATGAAGCAAATGTTTTGTCCCCGTATGGGGAATAAGTTAAATTGTAAATTTCACTCCAAACGGCATTTTGAGAAAAAGTATTTTTGTTTTACAAATTTTGACCCCTATTCGATATTATTTGCATTATTACTTCAATCTTTCGATCGGTGTCTTTTTTGTTCCAGAAGGTATTGTTTTATTTTTTATAGCCTTTCGTCAGAGTTTATTTATTGTTCTTATAGAACTTTAGAAATCTTTCTTTATTTTTAGTTGCATTTCTTCAGCTTTTTGTTGCTGTCGGATTGAGAATTAAACGAGTCAATTTTAAAGCTTCGCTGTTTTAAATGTTCCTTGATAAAACACGGGGTTTAGAAGTTATGTATTTTATACTACGCTGCTAATGTAATCTTATTTGTTAAATCTTTTTGTCGACAAAACTAAGTTTTTTTATGTAACACTACATTTTACAGTCAACAGAAAAATATGGTTTTATTCATATTTTCCCGGCAGTGGAACGTTTTCTATTTTTGAGAGAAAATAAAATCATAATGTATTTATTTTTTAGTAAAACTTGACACAGTGCTGAAATAACAGTAAATAAATCAATGATCTTCTTTCTTTCAGAGGAAACATGTTGGTTTCTTTGTAATAAAAAACAGAGGCGTCTACTTTGCTTAAAAAAGCCCAACTTTCGAGAGTTCTTTCCTTATTAGTCCGCCAGTAAAGCTAGCTTTTAGAACTAGAAGGTTGTCGGACGAATTTGCCGGGGATTTCTCTACATTTGTCCGTGTTTAATGTTCTAAAAATATATATAATCGCCATTAGTTGTGGCCCTTTAAAGGATCCATTGCCGAAAACACGAACTTGGAGTTAAGCAAAACAGGGTTATCGTTTTTTTTAAATTGGTTCACCCCAAACAAGGCAAGTTGTCAGTGTAGATGTAAGGGGCTACTCAGAATAAAGGTTACAGTTTAGGGGCTAATACTTAATGGGAGCTATGCAACTAGATGCATATTCAGATTAGTTTTACATTTCTGCATGTCAGTAATGTCGGGGAAACAAGGAGCAGGGAGAGAGTTCAAAATGCCGGCAGCTCGAGGAAAGAAGCTATTGGAGTAGAATACTTACCAGAATCTGGGGAACTTAACAGTGAATGGATGGGATCTAGCTGATTGTCGAGTTAGTCGGGTATATTTACGTCAAGGGGGAACCAGAGCAGCAAGTTCATCGGAACACATTTCATTGAATAAATTGTAAATAAAGTACAAAGATGCAACATTTCGGTGATAGGGCAGGGACTATTGGTGAATAGTGAGGGGCCTATGAGATAAGGTACTTTTTTTGACCTTGTCTAAGATAGAGAGACTGGTGGATCGATCACAAGTCTAGATGTGACAACAATACTCCATGCATGAGCGCAGGGTGCCCTTATAGAGATACAGGATACTGTCAAGTGTGAGAAAATTTCTAGCACGGTAGGGAGAGCGCACTTTCTTTGCAATAGCCTTCCTAATGCTTTATATGCATCTGTTACAATTCATATCATCTGTGAATATATAGCCGCTGAGTTGGGAACGTTGGCCTCTCACGTAAGGTGTTATTGGCCATGGCAATCGGTAGTTGTAAAGAGTCTTGTAGTTGTTGAAGGAAAGGAGCTTTCTCTTAGTGACATTAAATGTTACCATCTATTCATGACCCCATTCCACTACAGACTGGAGGTCACTTTCTAAGGATTCAGCCATTGCCTCAGATATGTGTGCGTCCGTTTAACCCACAGGACGAGAGTACAGCGTAGTTTCGTCAGCAAATATAATTACTTCAGACACAATGTCATCACAGATGTTGTTTATCAAAATCAGGAACAGTCAACGTCCAATGATTGGTCCCAGGTGTACACCTGTATTTATTTCATATTGTTTTGATGAACGGCCATCGAAGACAAACTGGATCTTATTTTTGGATAGGAAGACCCTGTTATATTAAATATTTGTCTAGTAATACCACATGAAGAAATTCGTATGAGAAAACCTTCATTCCATACCTTGTAAAAAGCTTTAGATACATCAAGCGTAGCCGCTGTAGCTTCACCTGCTTTGCCCAGTTTCTGATATAGACGTTCAAATATGACCGTAAGGTTATCCGCAGTAGACTGTGCTTGCCTACGCTATACTGATGGTCAGAACCAAGTTCAGCATAAACGAGGTGCCAGACTATCGCTAGATGTATCAAATATTCAAAGATTTATACGAAGATCGCGCGTAGACTGAGTGCGCGATAATTCTTAGGGTCAGATCTATCTCAAGAATTCTTGAATGCTGGTACCTCAGAGGCAATTTTACCAGCTATCAGAGAAGCAAGATTTGGCAAGGCATTTTTTGTAGAGGTTGGATAGGAAAGGGGTCAGTCCAGCAGAGCATTTCCTTATTGCTATTACTGGCCCCCATGCTTTGGAGGTGTCAATGTTTTTTATGATGTCCCGGACATGAAATTGGGTGATGGCCAGGTCATCAAGTGTGGGTTGAGTCCGCAATAGGAAAGTTTTGAGGCAGTCGTTTGCGGCGTCCAAAGTGGTGTTTTAGGCGAAAAGCTGGGCAAGTAGTTCAGCCTTATCAGTTGCCGTGCAAACGACATCATTGTGATTCGATAATGGAAGGACTGCAGCAGTTGGTCATCCCGGGATGACCAACTGCTGCAGTCCTTCCCAAATCGAAGAACATTATAGAAAATGTGCAACCACAGTTGTTGATGTCAACGACGGATATAAACAGTATGAAAAAGAAGTATTCTGTCCACTCGTCGAAATTTATTTGAGTATTTTCCGTTGTTTGGCTGGCCTTACTTGTATCTCCTCTTTTCACTATAGTGATCAATCACCCTTTCTTAGCCCCTGGCGCTACCGCATTTTTCCCGTTTTCAGGGATGTGACAGCAGAAGGATTATCCATAGACAGTTCTTCGTCATGTGATTCTGCTCCTGCCCTTTACACTTACCAACAAAGCCGGTCTTTCGAACGAGAGCAAGGCCGGTAGTTTGGTGAAACCGGTTTATTACGTATTTTATTTGAGAATGCTGCCAACGTAAAGTTAAAGTGGCACATACCCACACAAGTTTTATCAAATTATATATGTGCGATACAGATGCTACTCATATCTCCAGATAAATATCCACACATGGATTTCCATAAATGTATTTTCTTTTATTGATTTGTTGTTAAAATTAGAAATGAGAAAAATGAAATCTGTTCACACTTAGCATGGACATTCTGTGTTGGTCCGACAATCATTAAGTTTTTTCAAAATTTGAAATCAATCATGTATAACTCACATCTCATGAAAAAAGATCACACACCTATGATCATGAAAAAAAATTAGCGCGCTCAGTCTAAATATTTATGATTATTAGATGGCTGTTTAACTAATAAATGTGCAGCATAATTATTTACCACGTGTGAACCGTGTCACTATGTTGAATGTCACCACTGAGCCTGAAATAAACACCTGATCAATAAAGAACCGATGTTACAGTAGTCAACATCGACCGGGAGTTGCTCTATAGTTACTTCTAAATTATAAATTCAATTGTAGGTGAACACGGAAATATTACGTGCCTACCTCGTTCTATTTATCTTCCTCCCACAAGGTAAGATGTGACACAAGGTCGGGAAAGTGGGAAACAGAGTCATCGCTCGAGAATTTGAGCACTCTGACTGTTTAAAAGTGGCCTGGGCAGCCCCGTCGGCATTCCCCGGTAGGGGCGCCTCAGACAGTAAGCAATATACTTACTCATCCCCAATGAGGGGAGGCAAAGCGTGGGAGGGTGCACCTCCTAGAACTGCACAGGACCGACAAGGCCCAATAGACCGGCGTAAATCCAGACCCAAAGGCCCGGACGATACCGGTTTATTAGGCGAGGTAAAACCCCCTGTAGTCCTCTTCAATCACAGACTGTAACATAGCTATGTCTGGAGTTCTCTTCTGTTGACACATTACACATTGCTTTGTCCATATTTTGTCTTTCGTCCGGTTATACTATTTGTATACGTCTCATTTAGGCACGTCGACTTTTGGCCCCTGCTGATTTTCTAGAAATAGAGGAACGGCAGCGGAGCAACTTTATTCTGCTGAAAGTATACGTGCCTCACTTTCTAGAATGTTGGTACGTACAAGGCCCGTTCACTTTCGGCTGCTGCTGCTTTTTTGTAACTATAGGGACGTCAGCTGGGAAACATTGTTAGATTCGAGGCAATCTTTGCTCGTCAGATCGAACTGAACTAAAATATCGTCTTGCGGTATTATTTTAAGTTAAAAATGAAACAGATTTATTCACAACCTTCAGCCAAAACGATTATATGAAATCAGGTGTTTATTTTTGGCAAACTCTCGATTTTTTGTAGTAATATGTCCTCTTAAGCGTGAAAAAAAAGTGTTTGTTTACTTCTTGCAAAAATGTTCGGACTACATTTTCAATAAAAACAAATGACTGTTTTCTTTAAAATTTGATTTTTTTTTAAACACTATAAAAATCTGGATAGTGTAAAAGTAGTCATTAGAACTATAATCAGATATAAGAAGAAGAATAATAAAAGTAGAAAATAAAAAAGGAACTGACTCCTTATGTTTGAAGAAAATGGGTTATTTACTTTTTGGTTCACCAGATTAATTTTTTAAATAGTAAAGTAAGTATTAAATTCGTAAAAAACAAATAAACAAATAAAAACAAGCAGTAGTCGATATTTAATTATGTGTGTTTCTATTTACTTAGCTCACCACGAGAGCAGAGTGAGACACGAGATCGTTTCTACCGTGGAGAAAATCCAGCTCCCCAAAAAGGACACTGTGGATTTGGACAAAAATAGAAATTTACTCAGTTTATAAGAATTACTCTTCTACTGACCTAGGACTAAAAAGATGAAATGCAGTATCAGAACACATACTACACGTTTCTTTTCTTTTATTCTTTTAAAAAATAAATATTAAATAAAGTTCAGTCTTAATATGAATCGGACGGAGTTCCTTTCTTTAAGAAGGATGCAATTTTTTTAGTTTCTAAAACGTTATGTTTTAGCAAGCATTCATTTGCGACTAGAGCATGTGTTTTGTTTGTTTTTTGGCGACGTTAATACTTCGATGATATTGTCATTTACTATTTAAAAGATTAAACTGGCATACCAACACGTAATTTTTTTTTCTTCAAACTTAAGGGGACATTTTTTTTTAATTTGATTGGTATTTCTGTTTTTTTTTATTACTATTGCACTCGTACACCTGAAATAAATGTTTGTTTACTTTTTACGAAGATTTTCTAACTAGTGTTATATAGTGTTGTAGATTTGTTATTGGTTTAAAAAATTCAAATTTTAAATAAAACTGGCATTTGTTTTTCTTGAAAATTTAGTCCGAACATTTTTGTAAGAAGTAAATAAGTGACGGACAGATATTGCCTTGAATTTGACGATAAATTGCTCCGTTGCCGTTCCTCTATTTCTAGAAAATCAGCAGGAGCCAAAAGTGGACGTGCCTAAATGAAACGTACACAAATAGTACGACCCTCCTTCGTCTTATTTTCCTTCTTTCCTAGCCGTAATAATGGGAAGAAGTTAAAAACGAAAAATAAGCCATTATTTGCTTTTGTTATTCTTTTAATGTATTTTATACAGAAATTTACAGCAATGCACATCTTACTCCCTGCCCCACTTCCGTACGGGCAGTTGATCTCGAGAAAAGCATTTCCTCATGTTGACGTCGGACATCTCAAAAGTAGGCAGACTTTATTTCATTTATCTACAATGTTTCTTCCTCCCATGACGTATATCCTGTAACATTTACTAGTCTGTAAACTTCTAATAGAAGTTCTTACTTCTGTAATCTTATGCTTAGTCTGTAAACCTCTAATAGAAGTTCTTACTTCTGTAATCTTATGCTTAGTCTGTAAACTTCTAATAGAAGTTCTTACTTCTGTAATCTTATGCTTCGTCTGTAAACTTCTAATAGAGGTTCTTACTTCTGTAATCTTATGCTTAGTCTGTAAACTTCTAATAGAAGTTCTTACTTCTGTAATCTTATGTTTAGTCTGTTAACTTCTGATAGAAGTTCTTACTTCTGTAATCTTATGCTTAGCTTAGCCTAGTGAGGTACACTATTGTTTTCAACTTTATCTTTACATGCGCGACTCTTACTGGCTACATTCATAAAGTATGTTTACTTTTTCTTATAAGCTCCTCATATTAAATCTGTAAAATATCTTTATAACTATCCTGGAACCATGTAATTTTATCTTAAAAACGTGTATCATATGTAACGAATACTTATTTATTTGAATTATTTTGGTATTTGTTTTTATATACACGATTGTTAGCATTTTTATTTCCTTTGTTCGAACATATTGTTTGACATTAACTTAATAACATTTTTTCGAGAAACATTAACATTAACATTAACTTGATAAAACAGTTTCAAGAAACACATTACGTGCCAAAATCATCGCAGATTCGTTAAGTTAACATTTTGTAATCGACAAGTATTTACACCCGTGATACAATAGAAAAAATATCATCTAATTTGAAACTCGATAAATTATGTAAATAATAACATTGAACAAAAAGTATTTTCGGCAAATTTCACAAAGAGAAAGAGCAAAAAAAAAAAAAAAAAAATATAACCAACGAAAACAGAAATACCAGAGGTAAATATTGTTTTCTATTAACATTTTAATTCTAAAAAACGTCCTAATAAAAACAACACGTTCATTCAAATCAGAGTTGATGTCAAACCTTTAAAATATATTGATATAAACTTAGTTTAAATGACCAAGCTTATAAAGTCACCCCACAGTTACATGAAAAAACATAGTTACATCGCCATATTGTTAGTAAAGAAGAACTGTGACTTTATACACATATGATAGTCTATATATTATCTGTTAGATAAGCCCTAAGTTAATAGTTAAGAAGTCTGTTGTTATTCTCGTTGTTAGAAATCTGCGTGAAAAGCTCAATACACAGAATGTTGAGAGTGTATTGATAGTTGTTTGACTGACAGTAGATTGTATTCCGTAGATTAGGGTCCGTAAGTCATAAGTTGGTGTACGCCCGACATTTGTGTCAGATATGTGGTCCCTATCATATTCTCACGTTTTGCGGTCACTAACACCATAAATAGGTAAGCTCACATATGGATATCTGTATTTGTCGGTCACTTACTATCTGTAACGCTTCAAATTCATGCTTCTATATTCGTATACTGCAAGTTTCCATAGCTAAATAGATTAAATAATTTATTTATTTAATCTTCGTCCTCAAAGGAAAACGTTATATATTTTTCAGTTATTTAATTATTTTGGAAATATAATATATATAAATATACATATATATAATAATATATTTATATATATATATATATATATATATATATATATATATATATATATATATATTTCATCAATTAGTAACCATTGCTATCGTTTGAAGCGCTAGAGATAAGGTGTAACTTTTATTACGGTAGTCATTCATCTTGAATGTTATGGACGGTTTAAATTATTTCCCGTATACATTTACGTTTATCATATGTAGGAACGTTTAAATCGCCAACGTTTCCAATGTGTGACTTTTCAAAATACCTTTCCCACGTAACCACGTGATACTCACAGCCATGTTAACATTGTCGTCCTAACATCAAGACGAATTTAAACATGACAGCGATAAGTATGTCCCAGTTAAGAAGAAAAAAGAGAAAAAAGAAGAAATATGCTTATACTCCTGACGATGGTATATATTACCGAAAGTACTCAAGTTTAAAAAAAAAAAGAAAAAAAATGTTTTTAAAGTAAATAAATAATTTATTTTTAAAAACATATAATTTGCGTTGTGCAGGTTTTCTAAATATTTCATAAAAACAAATTCTCTTTATTATAAATATTTGTGTTTTATTATGAAAATAGTATCATGTATATTTTTAATCTTTTTACCTTTAGACATTTTCTACATTTTTTCCTAACAATTATCTATCATACTTCTACTAACATCTTTTCAAATTATGACTGTTGGTATTTTTTTACCAACTTATATATTTGTCTTCCTCTTCTGATAAGAATCCATTCTTGGAAAAACTACCGCTTAAGGAAAGTAAAATAAATATTCTTTACTTGAATATACCTTGGTTTGAACAACTGAATACGTAATAGACTTTGTATTTTCACAACTTTTATTTCTCTTCTTTCATTTGTCTATATAGTTGCTCTATCTCGTATATCAAGCATTAATCCTTCATGATAGGGTCATATTTAAAAGTATACATCGCACCTTATTTCCATATATTTTGTATTCTTTGTATTCGTACATCTATATATATATATATATATATATATATATATATATATATATATATATATATATATATATAATACACGCACGGCTTTTGAGTATAGCTAGTGAGAGTAATTCGTTGAGGTCTTGTTATGTCCTTGCATGGGCATAATAACTAAATATTTAAGAGAAACACAACTTTAAAAAAAAATAATGCTATATTACATATATAGAATGTCGTCAATTTAGCTTCTGCTTCTTAACTCGGTATCAACTAACTTCCTTCTGCAAGAAGATAGCACAAGGCTGGAAGGCAACGAGAAAAAGCCATCGCCTTCGGGGGGGACACTCTTTGGCCCCTTTAAACATTGCATGATTAAGCTCGTAAGCATTCCCCGGTCATGGGCGTCTCAGGTGGCTAGCAATAAACTATCCTCTTCATAAGTGACAAGGCAAGGCAAGCAGGCCTATGACTACCTAGACCTAATACCACAGATAAAAGACCACCGCGTTGGCCCAGTCTCGGTTGGACTGATTGTCGAGAACGGATTCTTGAAGGGTATATACTGTTCTGCATATATACTGTTCGCTACTGGAATTCCTAAGTGCTGTACACTTTCAAGAAAGAAACGACCCGTGTTTGCAGGGTTTCTAATTTTTTTCTTTTCTCTCAAATCAAGAGTATCTATTTCTTTATCTTTGCAAAATGCATATCAATTTATTGTTGTAATTTTATAGAATATCAATTTGAATAAGATTACCTTACTACACTTCTTGTGTCTGTGTATGTGCATTGCGATCTTCTTCTTCACTAAACTTACACATTATTTTCTTTAATTTACTATTAATCTATTATTTTCTTAAACCAAAATTGCAATTGAGAACAATACTAAAATAAACTTTGAAAAATCTATTTAAAAATCATCTAAGCACAAAATAAAATTCACCAAAGTGCATTGTGTTTCACTATGAATAGGTTCAGGTAGTAGAAAAACAGGATTACTTGGTAACCATTTCGAAATTTGAAAGACATTTTGATCTATTTATATCTTCTATATAACATTGAATGTCTGTATGTTTGTTTGTGGGTGTGTGTTAGTCATGGAAAACAAAGTTAGAGAATATAGATAACCTATAACAGTGTATACTCATGTAAGATTCACAGAGTAAGTTGATGGGCGTATTGCTGAATCTCTAAACCCATCGTTTAGGAGTCTAGGGGCAGATTTCATCAGGGGGCGGTCGTTTTCAGTATTTTTCATTCTATTTTATAGTAATTAGAAAATGCTGAGTCATATTTTGCTTTAATTACGTAATACTTTGAGATAACTTTTCATTTTATTTTAGCTTTCTTAGTGTCAATTCTATTTACATGGAGGGGGTAAGAAACTATACGAAGGTCCGCCACTAGCCGCCACTGCCCGCCACTATGTACGTACACAAATACATGTACATGTATATTTTATAATATCTTATAAGAAAAGTATTCGTCGTTGTCCGGCAAATTATACCTCAAGTACATAAAACAATTTAGGGTTTTAAATGAAATTTATTTGCTAGAGGATAGCTAAGGAAGAACGATAACTCACGTTTAAAAACAAAATTCAGGTTTGTTTAAAAAAGTTTAGAGAATATAGATAACCTATAAAAGTGTATTATTATGTAAAATTCACAGAGTAAGATGATGGGAGTATTGCCGAATATCTACACCACCTCTTAGGGGTCTAATGGGCATATTTTATCAGAGGGGGTCGTTTTCAGTTATTTTTCATTCTATTTTATAGTAATTAGAAAATGCTGAGTCATATTCTGCTTTAATTACGTAATACTTTGAGATACCTATTTATTTTATTTAACGTTTCTTAGCGTCAATTTTATTTACATGGAGGGGAGTAAGCCTCCACTCTGCGCGTACACAAATACATGTACATCTACATTTCATAATATCTTTGTTTTTCTTAATACTTTGATTTTATTGATACTTTTGGCAGTTCTGTGAAGACCTTCTTACTAACATTACAGTATTAACAGATAAAGGGAGAAAGATAAAGAGACGGGAGAGAGAGATGGGTGGAGAAGATAGAAGTATTAACACCAAAATGTTACACATATTATTTAACTTCTATTTTTTATGTCACGAAGCAATGAATTAAAGATTACACTGTTACATTTAAAGCAGATGGCTCCGGGGGAAAATACATTACATTATTATTAGTGTTTAACACATTTAAACAAGAAAAGAATCACATGGGAAAAAGGGAAATAGAGGGGTTAAGGAGGGAGGGAGGGAAATAATGGGGACCAGGGAAAGAGAGACGACTAGAGAAAGAAGAGAAATTGAAGTGTTTATATAAAGATGTTCTTAGCAGATGTTTATATATAAACTACACGTTTTGAAAGCTATTTACACCCAGTTAGTATATAAATAGAGATTACAACAATTGGAGGTAGGCTATTCAGTACTATCGGGAACCGCAACAAAAATACTTATAGTTTATTAACACTTTTATTCAATTAATAGTTACATGATAAAACGATACCATGATAATCATATTTAATTTTAAAATTACTATTTTAAAAATATAATTTGGTAAAAAAATGCATTGGTAAAAACAATTCAAACTGAAATGAAAGGAAAATACTCTCAGGTAATGCCGGGTAGCTACATAATTTTGCCTGACGAGTTTTTTTTGCTATTGGGACAAGTTAGCATCTAAAATGTGACAGGCTGGAGTGGGGTACACTTTAAGCTGATCTAATAGCGCCACTATTTTCTCTTGAAATGTTTCTGCTAGTAACAGTATGTATAATGAATGCATTGATTTTCACAAACAAGTTCGAGAAACATCATCCCATGAACACTTATCACACTAAACAGCCCCGGTCACCCTTGGGCAACGTATTCGTCTCTACCCTACGACAACAGCCTGACACCCATTTTACAGCCCTTTTTACCTTCTGTATAGCTACCATACATCCCAATAGTATCAACTATTCAAGTCCCTTCCAATAGTATTAACAAAACTGCATCCAGTGTTGAGGCCACGATTTTTTTTTATATTGACGAAGTGTTTAAGCACTTCTGATAAAGCCTTCATCTTAAGTCGAATTTGAACGGAAGTGGCGGAATATGTCAGAGTTAAATAGAGAACATTGTATATAAATTATTTTGTTCACAAAATCTGCGTCTACGAAACGAATTAATCTACGAAGGAATGACCATTATTACGGCATAAACTTACGCAATGGCGGTTGATATGCCGTAAAACCCAACTACCAACCACCGAACATTATCTGAGGAATGAAGAGGAACGTTAGAAATATATGTTAACGAAGAAAGACCCTTATTTTTATGTATTCACAGTGTTTACTTGTATTTTATGTTAATCGTTTACGCATGAAACGGTATGTGTATACGCAGTTCCAAGTTAAGTAGGAACTCACTAGTATCCACTGGTGATTAGCTGTTTGCACACTAATAGGAAAGTTACTGCGTTTGATACATATCGTTATTGTTTTATTGATACAGAAGAAGGAAACGGTACACAGGAGAGAATAATGATCTAGAAAGCTGCTTGAATTCATGTTATCATACTGCGCATGTCTGCCAACTTTGCAGTCAAGTCACGCAGTAGCACATATTTCCGCGAGGTCAGTTGAGTTAAACCGCGATAAGTTTACTCGGCACTTAATATGTGTCAATCGCTCGTAAATTAAAGCACTCAGAGAGCACGGCTTTCTAGATACATCTAACACAATTCCAATAATTAGCACTTCTTTCCGAATTAGTTTTTAAAAACACCTTAACTTACATAATGACAGTTGTCTTGACATAAGTTGTTCTTTCCTTGTCTTAACCGGGTCTGTTACTAATCGGACAAATATTTCTTTCAATGAATTACTCGAAAATAAAATATCCCATTTGATACTCTACAAGGTTTTTAAACAAAAAAATGTGAATAGCCTGTTACTTTATTTGTCTCGGGTCAAATTTCCGTCGTAATTTAAAATCAACGCAGAAATACAGAGAGAGATATAGATAAAGAGATAGATAGAGATAGACAGAGAGAGAGAGAGAGAGAGAGAGAGAAAGAGAGAGAGAGAAAGAGAAACAGACAGACGACGGAGACAGAGACAGAGAGCAAAGGGAGAAGAAAAAGTAATAAATTAGCACTGCACAATCCTTTGCCAACTAAAACTTAATCTATGATTTCAACGAATACATATTTGTTTTCTCTAACGTTCCGCTTATATGAGAAGCTAACTTCCCAAACGGTATTTAAGTTAAAATAATATCTTCAATTAGTCAATAAAAAAATTAAAACCAACTTTCATTATTGGTGACTGGGCATTTTAAATCAAACTTATATTTCTGTTCCAATTGGGTTGAGTTTATCATATTCATAGGACTAGGAAAATAACTGGCCCGTTAAATATTAAAAAAGACTAGGTCCAAAATTAGTCCCTTTTCCGCCATTTTCTTTCTCTCTAACCGTATTACTACTTATGCTCATATTACTTTTTGTTTATAATGGACTATTTCAATCTTTCTAATATTTCAATTAAAACAGAGAGTGAAAGAAAGGGCGTAGTGAAAGCGACAGTTGTCGATGCTATATAATTTAAAGAACGCGTAGTCCGAGAGGGAGTGAGAGAAATAGATAGAAACCTTACAAGATATAGATCACTTTGTAAGTTATTGTCAAATTGTTGATAATTTTTTTTTATCTCAACCTAAAAATAATAAGAGCCACTCAACTAATGAAAAATAGCTTTACAACCTACATGGTGATTATACCCGATGAATCAAGTGCAAAAGAAATCCAAACAATTGATCTTCAAGGGACGATTAAAATCCTAAAATGATCTCTCGGTTTGAGTCTCTGAAATAGATGTCTTGTGGGCGAGCCCATTTTCAGGAATTGGAAAATAGAGAGAAATACATACATTGCTTTATTTATCCTCCACGCAACACCTGGAACATATATATGGATATGGTTTTTACAAACCTAGATTCACAATTCTCGTTATAATTATTATCTTATAACTGAAAAGATGCCATTATTGGCATCTCTTCTTAACATTATTTTCTTTATTAACTTTTGATATCTACCGACATATTTTTTTATTACACCGTATTCATGCAATGACACATAGATACTTTATATGAACCAGTGTAGCATGACAAAAATATTCGATTTGGGAGGAGTTCAATGTAGAGATAAACAATTGCTTGGAAATGTTACCATGATTGGCGCATGCGACGCCACACGTTGCGTGCTATAAATAGCAGGACATCGCAGCTTGTCTCTTTTATAATTATCATAGTTTCGGTTTATATTACTGATTAAATTATTTATTTTCGAAACAGAATTAAATTTTAGAATGGAAATACAGAAGAAAATCATATTTATCTAATATCGGTCATCGCGTAAACAAACAGGATTCACTCTATTGAAAAGGTCATCTTCCTAAAATCAATTATTCATTGTTCAGACTGCGCCTAAATTCATACAATATGTTTGTCGCTCTTAGACAAGTTACACATCATTCATTATAAAAATATATTTTATATTCTAAATATATTAATGTGTTTATTACTTTTATACTTAATTATTTTCTTTCTAAATTTGTATACATTTCCTTTTGTCTCTTTGTAGAAATCATTGCTTTTCCATTGACAACGACCCCATCAAAGAATTTCTGACACTTTGGATTATGATCAGAGTGTATCTGTTTCTACGTATAGTTTTCAGACGAGGCTCGGGAAACGACTACAGAGACGCAATACACTTTTTCATTTAGCTTAGAGATGTAGAGTCGCTCATGTTACCAACGATAATACTTTTTCCTTCTAGGCATTGTTATTTTTTCTTCTTTTTTTGTGGGCGTTACATAGATTTTTTCGCCTTCAAACATACAAATGATGCTATATAATATTCGCTATTAATGGTATTTTTTTTCAAAGGTAATTGATGAAGATAACATGTTCATCCCAAAAGACGGAGGCTAAAATCTTGCCTGCTGATGCTTACGTCTTTGGGCATCATTTATCTATTGCTGTCCACTGAGCTGACTACCGATTTGACTTCGCGGTAAAGTGGTACATCCATGTCCCATCCATTATCCCATATTGCAGTAAAACATATTTTTTGTTGCGTTGACACAGTTGTATTAAACACTCTGAATCGTCGACGCGTTGTTGTTTCTGATCAATGTGGGAAACGCGGGACTCACTTTGAACACAGCATTCTTATTTAGAAATGATAATTAAAAATAGTAAACAAACTAGATTATTATATTTTTAACTCTTTCCCGATTTCACGCAAATTAAACTCATAATTTGCCAACCCCACTTTGTTGACTTCTTTCATGTTTTACCGGGACAACTGCCGAGTTTGGGCCTCCTGGGCGTTCAGCTACATTTGTGTCTGTTCGGGCGCGTTAAATGTCGACGCACCACCTCTTAATTATTGTTACTGACGAAGCAGGGTACGAATAACACTTATTAAGTCATTGTTTTGCTTGACCAGTAATTTAACGATTAGAAAGCGATGTTTTATCAACAGAAAAAAACTCAGATTTTTACCATTGGTTTGAAAATCTGCAACAGTAGCTTCACTTAAATAATTGCAGTTTGTAAACAAATACGCCCATTTGGCTCAAAGTGTGTCAAGTGATATTTAAAGGTCAGTTCTGTATAAAAATTATATTGATTATTTTATTAGTAGCGCCATCCATATGTCAAACCTGGAACGTCTTGAGTGATGTGTTTATTTTTTTAAAATTTATGTCAGTCGTGATTATTTTTAGCTCGATCAGTAAAGTTGAGTTTAAGCTGATCATAAGCCTTCAATGTCAGATGTAATATTTTCACAGCCATGTACCAAACTACTCAACATTCACAAGCTTAGAATGATTTTTCTTTCAACGGTAATGATTCAATCTTAACATGGTGGTCTCATATGTTATTGAAAACGAAAATTATTTAATATTCATGAGAATTTTATTTAACATTCTATCGTACATTTTTAATATTTTAATGCTTCATAGATGAATAAGCAGATAATTTTAATGTATTTTCATTCTATCATACAGCATTATTATTAATTATTATCAGCATGATTATTGCAATTATTATTCTTATTATCATATTATTATTATTGGTAAAATCGATTTCTTTATTCATTGCTTTTATTATTCCTTGTGCGCCAGAATTGAATGAACCGAAAAACTTAATTTCCTTCGCTTAACTGCACAGCCAGCGGATTGGGTTATGTTGCTTCTCTAAGAAAACTCGACTATCTCAAAATTGAATTTGTTTTCTTTGTACCGCTTTCTCAAAAAAGCAATAAACAATTAGTAATAAAAACACATAAATCCTATTCAATCGACAATTTTCCTGTGGCGCTCATTAAGGTCAAACTTGTTTATTTATTTCGAGATATCTTTCTGTTATCAGAAGCATTAAAGCTATTTGAAAATATTTTAGTGTTAATAAAATTAAAAAAAAAACAGGTACTTGGCTATCTTTCTCAGTTCATGATTCATGAATAACTATGGTCCCTTTTAAAATAAATGTTGACGATATTTCTCAAATATTTCATTGAACAGTTGTTGCTTGATCTTCAGCGGTGAAGGTCAAGTGGTTTTATCTAGATCCAAGCGTAATCATCTTGGAATGTATTTCTTACAACTTGCATATAACTGGAGGTTAGTGAAACAATATAGACAATCTAGAATGCATTATTTCACCTATTTCATCGGTTACATGATTAACTGTAGAATATGCTTTTAAGACTATTCCACTGGTTTCACTTTTCTAGATAAATCATAAGTACAAACCACTAGCAAACGTAAACTTGATTTTATATTAAGGAATCCTTGATATGACAGTGAATAATTTGATTATTTGGATTATTCGGACTACTAAGCTCATTGCAGTTGCAATGTTAACAGCGTTCCCACATTAATATATGACGTAACGAATACAACGTGGATTAACAATTGGTTCGAAGCCACAATTAGATGGAGGTTGAAGGTTCAATCCTATTTATAGGTAATAGTTAATTACTGCTATAGTAACATTTAATAACCAGCATTATTTAACACTTTCAAATAATATTCTGATTTCAAGTGACTTGCATACAGATAGTAAGGATAATATAAGCTTAAAATATGCAATCTAACTGTTGACGAGTTGGAGTTTTTAATATAAATTTTGAAACTATTATGCGATAAAAAGCGACGTGTTGTCTCGCTGCTAGTAAGTTATTTTCTTCCTACCGCAAATTTCTCTTTAATCTGATGATAAATTCCAATCGTTAAACTTACACAACCCAAAAAATAAAACACTAAAGTAAATTTACGCAAGCAGGTGTAATTTCTTATTTGATAACAGAAGCATTGTTTAAACAGAAGACAAACACAAATGTTAGATAATATGCTGAATGAGCATTTTCCGCTGCATAAAGACATAGACGGTGTGGCCGATTTTGGATTATTTGAAGCTGGATGTTTTATTCAGCTATATATTGTTATAAGCTGGATGATGTCAGGTTATATATTGCCGAAGCTTCCACCAATAACTTTGTAAAAGAGGTTTATGTCAGTGATCTGTTTTCTTATTGAGTTGATGTAAAAGTATAGTCCTATCGGTGAACTTCATTACGTAGCGACTGGACTCTTTGAGTTATATTCGTTTGGTTAAGTCAAGTCAAGGTTATTGAATTTCGTTCATAGAACAGTGCCTTTGACTAAATAGATATTTGTACCATATTGTTTCCATGTCCATTCATAACATGTATTGGTTGATTTCTATGTGGAAAATTTTTGTCCACATCTCATCTTTACAAATAATTTGATTCACTGTTTTTCGGGTCTTAATTTCAATTTTTTTTCATTACCTGATCTACTTAAGATGTTAATAAATTAAGCAAATTGCTGTCATTTCATCGTTAATTATTTCAGGACTAGTGTTTTATTCTCACTATATCAATAGGGCCGGATCAAGACAGCACGTCTTTTATAAACCAAACACTCGTTGTCCTCTCGGATCTAGGTTTACGAGTATTATAAATAATTGAAACATAAACCAGATTTAATTGATAATTATTACTTTATTATTATGATCGAAACGTGATTGCGTTTGTTTTTTCTTTCCACCATATTAGTATTATTTTTTATTAATAGTAAACTAACTATTATTTACTTACTAGAAGTTCTCACACTAGACATTACCAGTAGTCGCTCACTACCGAAAAGAGAAATGTTCTCAAAATTCTGAGTGGCAAGAAATCTCTCCAAATCTTCAGCACTCACACCTTTCTCGATCAATGTTACAGATCATTTAGAGTTATCGATACAACCGTTTACCATTAAGTTCTAATTTGTAATGATTGTCGGCGTTCTCAAAGGTTCGAATCGTGCACTTGTATTTGTAGGCTAAATAGTGGGCTTCAATCCTCCCTGTTAATTCACTACCTGTTTCTGTTCTACAATTCGAAATTGCTGCCACTATGTTTGGAGTATAAGTAGAAAACATTATGAGATGATTAATATTAACTTTATTATGATGATTATCACATTGCAATACTCTGTATTGAGTACGATTTAAATAATGATTAAGCAAATTCCCTTAAATGTGTTTTAATATATCATATTGGCTGCTGTATATTGCTACCGTGTTTTACAATATTTTCCTAACATAGAGGCCTGGTGCGAACGCAGACCCTACGATATCATTGTACCAGCTTTGTTTAAATCGAAACATAGTAATTTAAATACTCTGGTTAATGTAGTTTTAGAATATATCTGGTTATGTGGGTCTATCAGTCAAATTCTTGTGCAACAAACTTCCATGCTTATGGACGTCGGACGCGAACGCAGACCCTATAATATAAGTTAACTATCTTTTTGTGACTTTGCCCTCACTCTTTACCATCCCAACACCGTGGCATCGTTTCTTTTTGAGACACTTCTCTCTCGTTCCGGGCTGGTAATTTTAACGCAGGTTTATATTTCTTCCTTACGCTTATGTTGCTAGCCGTGTGGTGGGGACGACGATTAGTTTCGCTACTTCGTCTATAATAGCTGAACAATACTTCACCGCACGGTGTGAATTGTCTAGTATAAATAATAAGTCATTGATATCCTGGAATACATCGACTGGGGAAAGACATGCACATGCATACATAAAAAAGATGCTAAAAATCATAGAAGTCGATAGATAGTCCGTACAACTTAAAAAGCACAAGTTTTCGGTGTCTGTGTGTTTTATAAATACATATTCTTGTATTTACAGGCTTGCAGTTTTCTTCATTGGTCTCAAGACGCTGGGGGCATTATTATTATTATCTTTTTACCGACTTCCCCCTGACTTCAGTGGGGTTTCAATGTGAAATTACTTCAATTCCGGCTTGAAATGTATTCTAGGATATGAGAAGGAGATGAGAATTCTATTCACTGTCTGACTCACTTTCTACTCTCTAGACTGTCGCTAGAAAAACTGCAACTGCAACTCTATCCGCTTTAAAACGTCGCAGCGCACTACCTTATATAACCAGGTAGGGTAACTCAGGATCGCCGGAACCAATCTCCTCGTCATACCTATTACGCGGTTTAATTAGCCGTTTGATTTCTATTAGACTTATCTCATACACTGGTTATTCTCAACAGATATTTCCGACACATGTAATATCTGCCTCTAACTGACTGTTACTTGAGACACAGCTGCACATCCGGTTTTGATAGTTCTGCTTAGTATGTAGACAGCACAAAATTTATTATCTATTTCGTATCTTTTGCAAACTCGTGTGAAATGATAATTTCTGAATTACTCGGTGCAATGTCCCAAATCTACACTAGCGCTTCTAATTACTCTTTCTTCTTTTGTAGGGACCCAACACATTGTTACATTTGTACTAAAAAGATACTACAATTTTATCCTAGCCCGAGGACGACGAAAGTGTACAGATGCTATTTAAAATATCACATATTTGGCAATGCATCTTCTGCAATCGGGCGGTAACATCTTTATAAACAGGAGTAGAAGGTGATCACATATTTGGCAACACCAATTTATATGAGTGTATTCTTATATAGATGAACTCACACAAACTATTCTATTTCTAACTCCTGTTGTTATTTTACAAAATTAATGCAAACATTGAAAAAAAATAATACATCGATGTCATTACAGTGTGACTATAACTAATAACCGGACCAAATATCTGCATTATTTTAAGATCAAATAATACGATTCGCAACGTTTTCTGATTAAAAATCGTTCAAGTGAAAGATGGTTTAATGACATATCAGTTCTCCCGGTGTAATAAAACGAACGATGATGGTAGTGTGAATGTTTTCGTCAGATAATAAAATAAAGTTAAAACATGTGAAATGCATAAGGGGATTAATTAACACTTCTAAAAATGGAGGGGCGAGAACACAGATTGATGGACTATTCAATTCCACTGGGGTTTTTAACAAATTAAGACAATCATTCTATCACATCTTTGAAAATAACATAGTGTTTCACGCATTTTAGATTGTGATTCGAAAGTGGTTCTTGTTAAGTGGATACCAACATTGATTGACAAACTGGGCGTGCAAAATTAAATATTGTTGATTTCATAGTCGCCCTGGCAGTATCGTGTTGGAAATATAAACGTTGTTTTTTTCCTGGGCGATTATGATTTTCGTAAAACTTGGAGAAAGGAATGTCAACGAAACGTTGTTGTTGATTTTCATTTGATAAACTACAAACTAGCTTTACTTGTTCACATTTAAGTTGATCAAATATGGAAAAACCAACTCATCTTATTATAAACTGTCAGTCACATATTATATATATATATATATATATATATATATATTATGATATATTAGATGAAGTAGTTAAAGTGACAAACACTAAACAATACAAAATGTTATATTTCATGTTATATTTCATGGTGTGTTCTACTTCTAATTTAAATTGAATATCTAAAGATATGAATAATGTTTGTGACTGGTCGTGACCCCGCTTGTAAGGCTTAATGACAAAATAGATGTTTCATGCGTTATCATGTTATGTCCTTGGCGGAATGTTTTTCGCAAATGAAAAAAAAAACTAAGACATTTTTATTATATTTCAGAATAAATACTTCAGACAGAGAGAGAGAGAGAGAGAGAGAGAAGGCGAGAGAGAGAGAGAGAGAGAGAGAAGGGAAGGTTAACTATTAGCGGAGCTTTAGTACCTTCATAGTTCCGTAATGTACCCACGCCCTGTTTAGTTCAAACTCCAGCCCCATCATATCTACGCGATGACATTGAATCCCCTTATTCTAGCTTTTAACCCACACCTGTAAACCTCGAATGTTCTGATGCTAAGTATTAAAAAAACTTACTAATGCTTATACTAGTCGTAGATATTCTCAATTAATCGAGCACTCTGCTGGGACTTTTCCTAATATTACAAAAGAAGCTACACAGCCCCTCGCGGGAGAAACAGTTAACCTCTGTAGTTGAAACTCTCAGACAAGATACCAACGCCACAGAAAAAAAGCAGTAAAAAAGGGATTTACAACCAAAACCTTAGGAAATTGAAATATACACTCTCGGATACTCAAATAAAAATATCCCAACCACTTAACAACCAACCATACAGCAGAATGCTCCTGATTAAAATGGTGAGCGTTATCGGAAGCACGAGGTAGAAAGTTTTGAATACAGAACAGAGGAATAAAGAAAACAGAAACACTACGTTCTTAAATCTGGTAAATATACGCCAAAACTGGAGGCTTTAGACAATTGTGAGAAATACCTACTCAGCATTGTCTACTACCTACAATTTACGAGTAAGCCAAAGCAGTTCCAGTAGACACAAGCCACCGACATAAAAAATTTAAAAGAGAAAATGGAACACTAATATTCTCCGACAAAACTAAATACATTTATAAAATGACAAAAGGTACACAAACAGCTCTAACCATTAGCTCCATTACCGATAAATACCAGTAAGCTAAACCGGATACATATGAGACCATTAATAATGAAACCACTGAAACAGCTACTAGACTAGGTGTCGAATACATAACTGACTACTTAGAAAAGAGGAAGGCCTTTGTTACTTTAAAAATACCACAAAGATTACTTCAGGAATAAGCCCTCCTGCAGACTAATCAACCCAGCTAAAGGCGAACTAGGAAAGTTAAGGAAAAAAAAAAACTAAATTTGTGGCGCAATACAAATTCAGTCCTGAATTAGTTCCATAACATACAAGAAAAACACAGATGCAAATTCACACAATTACACATAGTAGACTTCTACCCATCCATAACAAAATAACCCTAGATAAGGCGTTTACATTTGCACTTTCACACATAAAGCTCAGCCAACTAGAAAGGGATACAATACTACAAGCAAGACAACCCCTACTTTTCTTCGGGGGAAGGGCCTGGGTTCTAAACACCCAGAATACCCATTTTATGTAGCAATGGGATCCTATGACAGTGCAAACATCTGCGATTTAGTCGGCTTGCGCATATTGGATACGCTCTAAAATAAATCCCCAGACCATTTCTTTGATCTTTAAAGAGATGATGAACTTTGCTTGTGACACAACCACAATGGGAACACACTAGATAGATTTAAAGAAGACTAAACAAACACCTTTCAACAACTAAGATTCAAAATCACCATTTAAACAAATTTAGACCAAGTAGCTTTTCTAGACACCACACTGAAACTTACGAACAAAACACACACACTTTTCCAAAAACCCAATGAGACACTCAATACATACACTAGGTATCCTGCCACCCACTGTCTTTAAACACCTAATCAATAATATTAGCAAAAAAATCTCAAATCTCAATCTATTCCGGAAATTTTAAACCAGGCAACACCCTATTACAATAAAGCACTCCGCGACAGCGGGTTCATTGAGGAGATGTCATACATTCCTATTCGAGACCAATCACAGGGTGCCGCAATAGAAAGAGGCCAGTAATCTGGTTTTCCACACATTTTTCCACTGATACCAAGACAAAGTTAGGCCACTTTTTCCTCAACTTACTCGACAAACGCTTCCCCCTAGACACAACCATCGCACACTTTTTTAACAGAAACCCTATTTTGGTTAGCTACTCCACTACCCCGCCAATAAGAACAATCCTCTCTGCGGAACGCAAATCAATAGTAAACGCGGTCTGCTCATGCCAGAATAAAAAAAAACACTTCCCCCGTAGAGGGGAATTGCAAAATATATTCCCTCGTATATGAAGCCACCGTCAAAGACCAGACTAGCGGCAGAGCAGACAAATATATAGCCATGACACAGGGAAGCTTCAATCAAACACCTTCATATACAAAAAAACAAAGCAAATACGGCACTTCCGACCCTCCTATGGCAACTTAAAAATGTAAATACACCCTTCACCATAAAATGGAAAGTAATAGCGAGAAGACCATCCTTTTCCGCAGCCATAAATAGATGTCCTCTGTGTGATGCAGAAAAATCCTATATATTAGGGTCAGCACAATCTGTTTGGATATTAGAGATGAAATCTTTAAATGATGCCTCAACAAAAGACACTCACTTCTTATAAATTTGACTTACCGATACACATAACGGCCTAGCAACACCCCCCTCGCTTAATACATAACTCATAATTGCCTCAATAAATACCGACGTCGACTCCGGAAAATTCTCCTAACTATCGCCTCATAAATATAAATAAGAAAATAGGAATAAATACCTCAATCGGCCTATATCCACACCACTATCACAGACCAATAATGAATAACTTTCACAATAATAATTAAGAGGGTAACACCATTATTTGACATTATACTTACTCTTATAAGTGTCCACCATTTCTTAGTTATAATGCTAACATCGCATATCTCTAAAACAGGTTAAATCTTCCAGACACAATCCTTACTCTTATCTCTAAACCAGTCTTAATCAGCATACCAATATTATTACTCCCATAAGCCTTCACTATACCTTAGTTAATAATGTAAAATCCCGAATACAAATCATTAAAAAAAACCCTGCAGAGTTACTGCTATTAGACCGATCGATAAATCTGCCCGGGTTATATTTTTATTTAAATTCTTTTTGGATTGATTTAAAATCCTTCTATCCAAAATTTAAACTTGAATTTAATGTGTGTTTTTTTACAATTTTATCTCTGCATAAGTATACACCCGTTTTATCTCTCTATTTTGTTTAACAGCCAAATATACGCTACTTGTAAACATTGACTGACAGGATTTATATAGAAATATTTACTTTTTATTTTTAATTTTTTAATTTTTTAATCTTTTCCTTTTTTAAATCCTAACTGTTACATTTCATCTCCCCTTTTCAAACTTTATTAAACCTCCCTTACACTAAATTTAAACAAATATACATGACACTCTAGTAACACGTCAAAATATATATATATATATATATATATATATATATATATATGACGTGTAAAATTAGTTTCCCTAAACAGAACAGCATTGTACTACATTTAAGTAACATTACACAAATTAAAATATATATATATATATGTATATATGACGTGTAAAATTAGTTTCCCTGAACAGAACAGCATTGTACTACATTTAAGTAACATTACACAAATTAAAATATATTTCTTCTTTACCTCATGTTTAGATTTCTAAATCCAGTTTTGATCAAAATCCGTTACATGATTTTCGTTCCAAAAATGTCTAAAATTTAAATCTTAATCTTAAAGGGAAGAAATTAAAATTCAGGAAATCTTGTTTTAATGGTGATTAATTACTTTAGATCAAATTCAATGAAAATCAAATATATATTTAATTTGAAAATGAGAGGTTGTACACATATTTCGTTTCCATACACCATAAAAATATTCCAATGAAACTGAAATTGAAAGAATGTTTATTTCTTAATACTTTATACCTATTGTTAAATTTTCACAAAAATCGAATATATCTGAATTTTTACGAAGTGTTTCCACCCCATTTTCCCCTCTCCGTATCATCATCCTGGCAACCAGCACCGAAGATATGGATACAATATTTAAAGGATAAACGTGTTACATGTAGTCGCTTTTATAATGCTCTTCTGCCTATGTAACATATGATCTTGTATTATTTATTCTGAATAAATCTTCTAAAACCATCTTACTCTTCCGTATCTTTATTACATATAGCAACTTAGCAATAACACATCTGTGAAAATGCAACCATGACAACGCTGAAAACATGCAAAATGTATGCTGTACAATAGACACACCTTCTTATCTACTTTAATAGCAGAAGACTGAAGATATAAACATTCCCTTTAAGTAGAATAAAATGTTTAGAACAACTTTCAGGTTGAACACATTTTTAGCAAAGAAAAGTTCTAGTAGAAAATTAACAAAATACGAATACCGGTTTCAGCTTTATTGTTAAATCGTTCACATACCCACAATCATTGTATCATGAAAATCAAGCGTTTATAAATATTAACTTCCTAAGTAACATATATGTTCCTACCATTCTCTTGAATACCAGTTTAATGATGCGAAATCAGCAGTGAATAAGAATATTAGTGTAGAATATAAAGCTTGAATCAAAGGCAGGTGTTGTAGACGCTACAGAAAATAAAGAAAATAACACAATGAGCGCCGAGAAAAAATGTAACTCAAGATGGACAAGGAGAAAAACTGTGTGAAAAAGAGTTCGTAAGAAAGACTAACGTAGTATATTGAGGTTATATTTGCATACTATTAGCACTGCTAGTTTAGTGGGGTATAAGAAACGTATGAGGCTATTGGTTATTAGCACCTTCCGCTTGATATTCATAAATAAATGCTTGTAGTGTCGCATATCTGTAATTGTATTATGTTTCATTTTACTAAAATAACATATCTGATTAAGTATATTAACTGATTTCGAATTATAATTACATGAACTAACATTTGGACTAGCTGTTGAGATGCTAACGTTGCAGACATTGCCAATATGAATTTCATTGTAAACGCTAGCACGCACGGGTGTAATCACCCAAGACGAATATATATATATATATATATATATATATATATATATATATATATATATATATATATATATATATATATATATATAAATAATTTACTAAGGAGTACAGTGCCGAAATATCGTAAAATTCCAGCATCATATCAAGTCCAAATGATAAATAAGGAAAACTAAAACAAAGTAAGATTTAACTTAGAAATATTCGCCATTTTCTTGATATCATTTTTTATCACAGCCCCAAGTATATCCATGCATTTTATAGTCTTCTAATAAACTATCAATCGTAAGTTGTATTTTTATGACTGTCGCTTTACCAGAGAATTGTGAATCTACGTTTCCTACAATAAGGAATTATAAATTATGTCTGTCGGGGACATTAATATCAACGTGATGTTTCATAAAATAAAACCGCATTAAGATTTTTCTCGTTCGTGGAACAACACGACTTAAATGCATATAATAATGTATATCTCTTAGTTATTATTGATTATTTTTGTTGTTTCGTCGTGATCATCAATGGGTTTGAGCACGCAAAACCGACCAGGTATGAAGGGTTATCTTCTCTCTATCTTGATTAACTGTCACGTATGGATGAATTAGTATGACAGACGACGTGAAATATGTATAACTAGTGTACCCCTGCTGTCAGAATTGACAGTAAAATATGGATATGGAAATCCCGTCTTAAACGTCGCCACCATATATCTCGATGTACCTAATACTGAGTACCTTAAGTAAGATTGATATCAAACAGATGTTATAAGATACTATATATTAACGCATTTATTTATAACATTACTGCGGTAACGGTGCGAATAGACCAAGTAATATGTGGAAATAGCTAGTACGCTCACGCGGAAATGAAACATTAGCTGCACGCGGGAACGAACCGGGAACCGTTTGATTTCAAGGCGAGGGTTACGATTTTGCAAAATAGACGTTTTTGTCAGTCTAAAAAACAGAATAAAAATAGTGAGATTTTTTTGTCAAGGAGCAATCATTTCCATCGTTCGCTTGTGTTTATGATCAGTGAATCTCCTGTTATGAACTATTGTCGGTTTATCTTTTTCACAGCATTTTACAATATAATCTGCATTTTACCATCATATGTACACATACATATCAATATATATATATATATATATATATATATATATGAGAAAGTAAAGATGAGAGTAATATGACGTAATGAAAAATGAAAAAGGAAAACCAAGAGATATTTTTTATATATCCATCCACGTTTCGTCTTTATTGTACGACTTCCTCGGGATGATAATTTTAAGAAAATGTCATGCAAGTATATCGAAATATTGGGTTGACATGATGGGTTGATGAGGACAAGTAGTAGTCGTGGCTACTAAGAGCGGTGGACCAGTGTCCGGGCTTCGAGAAGTCAGTCAGTAGCAGAGAGTGAAATGAATATGGAAAGCTGTGAGTGGGTACATTAAGGTAGCATTCAAAAAAGAGGGGTGGGAGTGTAAGTGAATTTGTCTCAGGGTGGGAAAGAGGGGAGGGGGTGCTGAGGGTTTAGTCGTGGTGAGGTTCGGCATGGATTTTGAGGGGCTGTGGAAAGAAGAACGAAGGGGAAACTCTGTGGCTTTGGTATGTAGGTAGTATCATATTTTTAGAAAAAGATTTCCAGAAATGAAGATAATTTGAATGTGAGCGGGGTGGGTAATAGTATGAAAGAGGTAGTCGAAAGATGAGATGGGTGAGGGGAGAGGGAATATTTTGTTGTGGTTAAGTGTAACATTTTTGGAGGGTAGGGGTATTGACCTGCTGGCTATGTTAGGAATGTGTGAATATAAGTGAGGTAGTAGGAATGTGTTTACAGGTGCTGTGAACATGACAATAAAGGAAGAAAAAAACAAAAGAAGGGAAAATGATGTTAATTTTGTCGAGAAATAGGTGAAATGTAGTTTTGTTCAGGCTGTGTTGATGGTTTGAGATTAAATTGAGGACAAAATGATTCAGCGCTCTTAGTAGCAACGGCTACTACTTTTCCTCATCCCCCATCATGTTAACTCAACATTTCGATGTACTTGCATGACATTTTTCTTAAAATTATCATCCTGAACAAGTCTTAAAATAAAGACGAAACGTTGATTAATATATAAAAAATATCTCCTCGTTTTACTTTTTTCATTTCCCATATATATATATATATATATATATATATATATATATATATATATATATATATATATATATGTGTGTGTGTGTGTGTGTATATCTAGGCAGCATCTTCTCTTGCGGGAAAGTATGGTTGAATATAAGGGACAACACATGTCTAGATAACAATATGGTAGATCCTTTCAATAGTCCGAATAATAATCTTAGTTTCAGAGGTGAATTAGCTAGTGAATTTGCAATTTTCAGACCCACCCGGGTCCATCTTCAGGGGAATGAGGTTAATACGGTTAAAGCAATGTGTTGGTATTATAGAAGGTTTTGCGAGAATTATGTAATCAGTACGAAACTATAGTTAGAACTATTGATATTTTAGTATATTATTATTGATATTAAAGGTAATTCCATTAATTAGGTTTTTTTTGTATATAGACCTTTCCTTAGTTAGTACTATATTCTAAGATTTTGGTATTTTTTTACTAAGAGTTTTCTGATTTCGATAAGGGGCAAGAATAATGGTTAGTTAAGCGCTAGTAAAAGACAAATGCATCTTATAACTACTCGACAAAGTTGTTGTAGTCAAACCTATTTATGTATTTTCTTGGTTGTCGAGGACACAGTCTCCCAAAGTACATTTACACTCATAAACAATATATATATATATATATATATATATATATATATATATATATATATATATATATATATATATATATATATATGTATATATATATTGGTATATAA
This sequence comes from Sepiola atlantica, assembly GCA_963556195.1. Taxonomy (NCBI): domain Eukaryota; kingdom Metazoa; phylum Mollusca; class Cephalopoda; order Sepiida; family Sepiolidae; genus Sepiola; species Sepiola atlantica. Next base: position 176,283,191 of record OY744523.1, on the reverse strand, counting down.
ATATATTGATATATATTTATATATATATATATATACATATTGATATATATATACATATATATATATATGGATATATATTTATATATATACATTTATATATATATTGATACATATATATATATATTCATATATATATATATTCATAAATATACATACATTGACATATATATATATAATGATATGTATATATTGATATATATATACTGATGTATATAGTCATATATTAATATATATGTGTATATATATTGATATATATATATATATATATATATATATATATATATATATTTATATATATATATATATTGACATAGATATATATGTATATATATATAAATAAGTTAAAACATTTTATTTACTTATTTATATTTTTACTAACTTTATCATTTTCTCATATATTTTTATGTATGTGTATATATGTGCGTTTGTATATGAATATATATATATATATATATATATATGTACGTATATGTGTGAATATGTATGTATTTTTATATTGTTCATATATTCGTATTCCTTTATATTTCTATAATCGAACTTACATTTTTATTTTACTTTATTTTATCTTCTATATTTTATATTTTATATTTTATTTTATTTTACTCTATTACACTACATTCTTTATTTAATGTATTTCTATATTTTCATATTGTTTTATATATTTTTTATATATTTTTTATATATTTTTAATTTTTAAATTGTTTTATTCTTTTATATGTTATTATATTGTTATACTTTAATATTCTTTTTATTTTTATTTTTATTTTTATTTTTATTTTTATTTTTACTTTTTATTTATTTATATATTTTTATTTTTTTTATTTGTTATTTTTTACTTCTTATCATCTGATTTTATTATTCTTTCTTATATTCGATTATCTTTCTATAAAATTTTATTTTATTTTATTGTACTCTTTATTTTGTTCTTATTTTTATTTTTTTTATTTTTTTCTTACTAATCTTAATGTTTATACGGTTTTATTATTATCATTATCAGTTTTATCTTCATATTCTTATTTTATATCTGTAACTTATTCTTTTTCCAATATTGGTCTATGTACGCCCTCCTGCCAATTGATGTTCCTCTTAGACGAGCTTGTTATTCTTTCCTTGAATTTCTGTAAGATGTGGTGCTAAAGGCGCTGATCAAGACGTTTTGGAGTAGTTTTTGTTGTTCTTTTAAGAAAATTAAAGAATGAAATAAAGTATTTCCAGAATGATTTGGAAACGACCGTACGCCATAATAGACTTGTTGTTCTAAATCCTTGAGCAACTGGAATCTTATAATTCACTAAATCTCCTTATATATATATATATATATATATATATATATATATATATATATATATATATATATCATAAACCATTGCGGGATATATTTAATTATTTATTCTAGAAAACTATCATTACATATATTTCTCTCGCCATGATATCTAGGGAGTTTATAGTGCTCGTTCTTTTCTCCAGAGTTTTCAGAGAGAGAATAATCTACTTCTGGTTATGGGTATTTTGCGTGTATCGCGCCGACTCACTTAAGTTAACTGGTTATTTTTAAATGGCCCACTTATATCTTCATGCTGCTCAACTAATTACTGTATTTTATATCTCTCAATATTTTTCCATATCTATCACTGTTTTAAAAGGTTTTAATTTTGATTTACATGATTTGTATTTTTTGTTAATCTCTGTTTCTCTTTTTACCGTTTAAGATGTCAATGGTATTTCTTACCGAATTTTTTTAGAACATCGACCGTGATTCTCAGCTTATTTTACGTAGGCAGGTTTGTAACACTATTTTGATGCGATTGTGTTAACGTAAGCTTACATTTAAATATCCATTAATGGTTAAAATTAAGTAAGAGAATCAACGCATTCCATTTTTCTTAAAAGAAACAAATGATCTTGGGTTATAGCAGAGTGTATGGGTCTGAAATGATAAATGAACGCACACACGTGGTCGGCAGAGACGGAGAGAGAGAGAGAACTTCAAAACAGTAAATAAAAAGCCGTTGTTTTGTTTTTAGAGACTGCGTCTTAATAGTTGAGTTAAAAAAAGAAAACATAAAAGACGTGATGTGCTGTAATAGTAAAACAGTGAAAAGAATAGAAACAAAACGGAATAAAAAAGTAAAAACAGATAACAGACAAACACACGCACACACAACATCAAATATTTAAATAAGTAATAATTAACTTGTTACAACACATACAAAATAAATAGATAATAATAATACGTGACATACGCACACATTAATTTAGTATTAAGGTAATAAAAAGATTAAAAATTAAAGAATACGAAAAAAACAATGTACTATTGCACACACGCAGTTATAACATTTGTAGAAAAAACGGAGAGAAAGACAGAAAAAAAAGAAAATGACGAATTTACACACATACATAGCGCACTTTCTGTCTATGTTTAAAAAATGCATTCGGTGGGTGGAGGAACTGATTTCTTGTATTGGTTGTCTTCGGGACGAGTATACAAAAAGAGAACTGCCGCGGCCCAAGCAGAAAGGGGCTATACAACAGAAAGAAATGTGTTTATCTTTAGTCTGAGACCTGACAACATTCGGATTCTGTTTTAAGAAAGCCTTGTCTCTATCTGCTCGTCTGGTTAGCAGATGGGGAGAACCATGATAACATATAAACATCATGACGTTATTGAGCAAAAAAGTGTTGGCTTTTTCTTTTATTTTGTAAAATATTTCAGCTGCCAAGAAGCTCCTGGAAGGCACAGACGTGGGAATTCCATCTTCTCTACAAGATCGCCATGGAAAGACCTCAGCGCAAGCGCCTTAAATACCGACGCCCCTTCGCCTTGAAAACTCCGGAACTTCCCCGCACAACACCAGTTGACACCATCCATGCTTTCTGGGTCAAGGAAATATAGAGGAAACAGTGGAAAATAGTAGAACCATCACGACGTGAGAACTATGTCAGAGACCCCACAATTGTCCCTGGTCAGCACCTGCCAAGAAATCAGTGAACACTCAATCGCGTGAGGTTAGGCGTGGGACGCTTTTGCGAGTCGATTTGGATGTGGAGTCTCACGGATATGTACCCAATGCGAATGTGGGTCATCCTGAAAACCGTGAGATACGTCAGCACAAGCTTCCCCCAAACACCGGCGACTAAATAGCGATATGAGCCTTATTAACCTTGACAATAAAACTCTGGATTGTCTTGCTGCAACGTAGCTGAAGGTCTAAAGTGACATACGGACAGCTGCTTATAGACGAAGAGGAAGCCGTAGGGTTCGTAAAGTAACCACCTCCGAATCTTACATCTCATTCTAATTGTAAAGGCATATTTATATAATTACTTTTATCTTTTTACTTTTTTTGCTTGTAGATCATAAACAGATGTAGCCAATTACAGTTGAAGAACGATAGTTGTAAGTATGTGGGAAACGACTAGTGGCTATCTCAGTTATTTAACTGGCAATTCGTAAAATGATGTGGATCATTTTACGTAACGTCTGATAGGTTTCAGGATGTGTACACGGACGATAAAAACACATGTTCAGTTTGTAGCGATCACAGAAACACTTTATTTAGCTTGGAAGATGTAAGCTGATGTGACATATTGTCGGTAGCACCAGAATGCTTTCAGTGAACACCGACCAAGAACCTTATTTTTCAATGAGACCAATTCAGTTTTTTTTACTTCTATATTTTAGTGAAGCTACGTTTTTATGGTTGCCGCTAAGCGATGTCCAACGTTGTTATCAATCAAAATAAGTTTAGACAGTTCGAACAAGTGATTTGTCGAGAGTCCGGTAGCGTTTCAGATCAATAACAAACAGAATAAAATAAAATGTCAGTCCCAATTGTAGCTAGGACAATCAATGCAAATTTCATTGAATGTTTTTCAATAACTTAACGTTTTTATTGATTTTATTGAATTATCTATGTCATTATGACTGGTAGGCGTGCTGTTTAGATATCTCGTATACTGATTTCAGAATTGCAATGTAATTATTTTGAAATATATGGGAATAATTGGTTTATCTGAATACTTCTAAATGGGCTGTTAGTTTCCCAGACGCATTGATAATTTCTAGCCGTATTATTGACAGTCACAATGCATATTAAAAATACAACTTAAGCAGATATTGAACGTCGATATACCAGTATGAGACAATAGGTCTTGATCCGAGTAACGAGTATTGAGTTGACATTGATTTCAGATAAGATGCGGCATTGACCTTTAGATTTGGATTAAATTCATCTTAAAATTGAAATTTATATTTTACTATTGATTATCAAGAAGAAACATTTTACAAATTACTTCATGAAATACGTTCAGCCTTCATCAAAAATAACGAGCAAAAATAATGCTTCGCCAGTGTTCGTACAAAAATTCATATAAAAGTACAAAAAACGAACATTTAAAAAACTAGAAAACGTCTCAAATTAGACAGTTTTTAAAAAGTATAAAAAAGGAAAAACTATAAATCGGTATACAAATGAAAAACAACTAAAAATAGGTTTTACGAGTGTAGTAGCGTAGAGGAATGTCGTAACGAATTCATGGTAGAAATCTTACGTTGTTTGACTTGCTATTTGCTTTCTTCTTTTCCTCCAAACATTTCAAATAGTTTCTCCGACTTTTATTTACTCGGGTGGCGGGATTACTTGTGTATAGGGATGAAGATAGCAGTGCATTAACTTGCGTGACTGGAAGGAAGTATATTTTTGTATTTTTCTATTTATCTATATATATATATATATATATATATATATATATATGAGGAAAGAGAAACAATGATTCGGACAGAATGTAAACATAAAAATGGAATAAAGGATAAGCAACGCAACAATAAGCAAAAATAAACTCAAAAACTAATTTTGTATAGTTCTCTGAAATATTTCAGTCATCTATAATACGACCATTCTCAATTGGTTGGTGAACTTTAATTAAAAACGGAAAAGTTTTCAAATTCATACAAAGAATGCGTTTGGAAGAAATAGTCACATGCAACAAACAACAAAGAGGGAGAAAGAAAGCACTAAATGTTAAAAATGGGGATAAAGACGAAGAAGAAGATTCAGAAAAAGAAGAAGAAGAAGAAAAAGAGAAAATAAGCTATTGGCTTTAGAACGCTAATTGAAAAAGAAGAAGAAGAAGAAGAAGAAGAAGTAGAAGAAAGAGAGAAATTCAACTATTAACTGCAAAACACTGATGGAAAACGTCACGCGTATGTCAGAATTAGTAGTAATTTGAAATTGCTGTCGAAGGAATTAAAACAAAGGCAGAAGAGGAGGAGGATGGGGAGGACGAGGAAGAAGAACAATGGTTAAAAGTTAACCGTTGTTGTAAAGACTTAAGTTCATTTCAAATAGAATCGATCTAGCAGAAGCGTTAGAAATGTTATAAAAACCTGGTTCCTGCACAATCGTGTTATCGTGGCATAGGATTAAACATGAATCTATGAGCCGTCGAAGTTTAGAATCGTAAATATGTTTAATAGAAATTGCCCTCTGTGTATTGAAGTGATGACCGAAAGAAATCATGTAGGTGCATAACGCATAAGAGGTATCACAGTTTTGTATAGCATGATTGTGTTCATAGATTCGTTTCTTTAACGGACGGTGTGTCTCGCCAAAATATATTTTTCCACACTCGGCGCAAGATATAGTGTAAATTCCAGCTGGAGTAGGAGATGAAAGGACTTAATTTTTGTGTTTATGCTTTTGTAAAATGTTTTTGATGGTGAGTGAGGTGGCTTTTATATTTCTAAACTACGTTGAGAAAGCAGAGAAAAGAGATATGTGTTATGAGAGTTAGTAGGAAGAAAAACATTCCTTGATATGGGTTGTGTAGTATTAGGAAGTGTATTCGTATTTTTGATATTTTTTAGATGTGTTTGAATCGCTTTCTTTTTAGCTGAAAGAATGACATGTTTGGGATATTTTAAAGTTGTGAGAGAGGATTCTATTTCATTGTATTCCTGGGAAAGATGTTCAGGGCTGCAAATACGCAAAGCTCTAAGATAAAAACCAATTATCATACTGTTTTTTATATAGTTATTGTGATGAGAGTAATGTTAGTGATCATTTTTGTTGTTTAGTTTGCGATGGACTTGGAATGAAAGTGCATTATTATTTTTGAGGATTAGAATGTAAAGGAAAGCTAAAGAGTTGTTTTGTTCACTTTAAAAAGTAAACTTAATTGAAGGTTCAACTTTGTTGAGTGCTTGTGCTAATGTTTCTATTTTATGACTAGCAGGTAGAAAAATTAAAATATCGTCAATATATCTAAAATAAGTAGCTGTTTTAGGGATACGGTAAGAAAAAGGACCGATTTCGAGGAATTCTAAAAACAAGCACGCTAATACGAGACTGAGGGGGTTCCCCATAAGTAAGCCGAATTTCTGTCTATAATAGTTATTGTTGTATTTGAAGAAAGTAAGTTATGTTCCTAATGATATCTATGATACTTTTAATTGGGAGAGAACAAGAACAATTTATTTTGTTTAAGTGTTTGGAGAGTAAGTTCATGCATTTTTTACGGGTATATTTGTTTATAAGGAAGTGATATCAAGGCTATTCATAGTATGGTAATGTCATTTTTTGAGGGGATGACCTGAATTATGTATGCATTACTGATAGTATCTAGTAGTGGGGAAAGAATTGTTGCCAATGATTTAGCGATATTGTGGAAGGCACTTCAATGCTGGAAATAATGGGACGTAGGGGCATATTATGTTTGTGGGTTTTAGGAAGACCGTAAAGTGTTGGTATGGTGGAGTGATATAAAATAAGGGAAGTCTATTCTTTTGCTTTATTAGTAGAAATTTTGAAAAATATGACGATGTTTGCTATGGCAGCTAAATTAAGTAATGCTGTAATGTATCTTTTGAGAAGGGTTCTTTCCTGAGGTGTGGTAGAGGCGGCGAAAGAGAGACCTCGTAGAAATCCTTTGGTTAGGTCATTATCGAAATTCATATAGTTGAGGAGTGTGCTTTGCGTGACGTAGTTGTTTTGAATCCCGGTAGCTAATTTAAGACCAAAACTGAGTGCTTCGAACTCAGTAGAAGATAGATTGATGTTGCTGTGATTTTGAACCATATCAGGTCGGCCAAGATTTTTCCATTTGCTGTGGGTTACAAGGTAATGTAATTTGCGGTCAAGTTTAGTTAGATGCTTTTTATTAGAATTATTGACTGATTTTGTGAGGATGTTTGTTGGTGAAAAGTTTATCTTGTTACAGCGATTTAAGAAGCGAATCTGTCTCAAGTGTGAGAGCAAAAGCTTGTTTTTTAAGTAAAGAGGAAGCTTTATATATATATATATATATATATATATATATAAATACACATTAACATATATTATAGAACGAAGTATGCATCAGTAATGGACACTTGCAGTGTAACCGGTGTAAGTTTTTTTTAAAATCCATAATTTAGAAATGTGTTGCAAAAGTATCGTTTAGTCGGTATTTATTTTCATATTGTGTAGTAAAATATATTAATTATTATGTTTATAAATATTAAAAAAACTAACAAGGACAATTTATTAACTCACATCGATAATAAGGACTTCCATGTAAGTCTACCTGGAAAACTTGCGATACAGATTCGATTGGTTTATTTCATAGTGACAATACATACATATATAATAAACTGATTTATAAATGTGAGTAAATATATTTGGCATTTCCAAACACTAATCGTAAGATTACTTGTCAATTAATGACATTAGAATACATTTTATTTTGTGTGGTGTGGTAGAACGTGTTAGCATTTTCATATATAGCTATAAAAATCCACTTCAAGTATGACATGACTCTACATTGGTATGCACATATATTAATATCATCAACGAATAGTTAAAGTAAACTATGAATATATATTTTACTATATTATGAATATATACCAAAATAACTAGATTCGGAATTTGTAATACTTTAGATGGGTGACTTAGCCAGATTTTAATTATCTACTGAGATGTGTATGCAGATGAGCTATTTGCCCATAGCAATGATTTGTTTGGCGAGTTAAAATGGGAACAGCGAGTTTAAACGTGAACTTTATTAAAGCAGTAGACAATGTGGGAACAGAATATCGGGGAAATGTGATGTGATAGGAGAAAGAAGGAGTTTTCATGTAAAATACTCACCTATTTAAAATGCTTAAAAAATTAGAATTGAAGAGCCTAAACATCCTATTCTCCCTCTGTTGTTATCAGCAACAAGGGTACACATTTATATCCTAATAAACTGATACCTGTTTCCCACAATCCTGAATAGAAAGAGAAAAAGAACGAACGGGAACCTGAAAAAATGGATGGAATGAAGAAAAGATAACTAAGGAAAAAGACAGGAAGAAAAATATGCGCCATACCAACGGTCGACCGAGAGAAAAGAAAAGGAGAGGATGTATAAGCATCAGCTGACATGCGAAAAACTGAGTACTTTTACTTTGTAGGAACATCATTCTCTATGATTAAGGACACACTACTGGACAGCTGAGAGTGCTTTATTTTTTACAATACGCTAGAGAGAGTTTCTAATATCTACTAGACATCATTTAAACATTTTAGGTGTGTCAGGACACAAAGAGGATACCTCCTCTTAAATATGAGAGATAGCATAGTATTCGAAACCAAATAGGATCACTTTAACATGGCTACACACTGATTCATACAACGAAGGTAAGTGTTCTCGTTCGACTAGTGATCCTACCGCAACTAACAACACTAAGCTGGATGCTCCACCATGACAAAACAATTCTGGTATTAGAATCAAGGAAAATCGAGCAAAGACAACAAAAAAAATAGACTATAACATAGTAAAGTGGTCCATTGGAGAGAAAAAGACTTTTCATTTTTAACTTCCTTACACATTAAAGGTTTATGAAGTAACGAAGATCCTGAAAGGAAACTTCGGATATCTATTTATCTCATACATAAATCTAGTCTTAGCTTCATCAAATCGGCCAATTCATCCCTGAGAGGTGACTGAACTAAAATCAGAAAAAAGTAAACAAACAGTAAATTAAGAAAATCAGAAATAAACACTGTTTTCACCTACACACAAACGCTATCCACTGGTTCAAAGATAGGAGGGTGAGTTTTGTCTGACAAAAGAATTTTTATTTTTGTTGCATTCGTTTCATTGTATGGATAATAATATGGGGACACAAAAATAGTGTAGATTTGTTTTGTGCGTTTAATATTTTTGGTTTTGAAAGCAATTTTGAGGGCGGGATTTTTAGCGAGAATTAATATTCTGGCTTTAGAGGAAGAGATTTTATGAAACAAAAACATTTTTTCGCTTAGTTTTTCGTTTTATTTTTCATACAAAAATGAGATTTTCTTTTACAAAACACAGGCGAGATGGTTAGTAAAAAAAAGTGAATAATGTCGATGGAAAATAAAAATACCAGCCTAAGTTAAAGAAGCAGATATCTGGTTAATAACGGGTATGTGCCTTTCTTCGAGTATTTTGAGAAAAGCTATTTCATACACTGGAGAAAGCAGTAGAACGTTGTCACTTATTCGAGAATTGAAATAACTATATCTGTCTAGTTTACGAGAGGAAGATTTTATCGAATAATGTGAATATTCAACTAGAACTCGGAACCGCTAATAGGATTGAGAGATCGGGTAGTATTTAATTGATAGACTAGTAAACGGCGAGAAATTCCGATAAGATGTTATATATTTGATTGCTTGTTAAGTATTAATTGAGAGAATATCCATAACGTGAATACGTTGTAAAATATAAGTGGGAAATTATGTAATAGAACAGGTGGTTGAGTTCGCTAGTTTGTAATTATCGGGTGGAATTCGAATGCATAGGAACTATTTGACCGAAAGATAACAAATCGTTTGACGTGTACAAATGTGAAAGTGGCTTCCGTTGGAACGGAATTAAAGATAAGAAAAGTTGCGTCATAGGAAAAGGAAAGAGTTTTCGTTTTAAGCTAAACCAGTTATTGGAGAAGCGTCCAATAAGAAGACATGTACGAATATCAGAATTTAAGAGCTCCACTATTAACACCTTTTTTTTTCACTCTCTTGTCATAAGTAATAAATGTGAACTATTACTTCTAAACTAACTGATAACGGTTTCACACAGAAAAGTTATTCCATATTAGCTATTTTTATAAAAATGAAGGAAGCATATTGAGAAAGTTTGTATCGTCTCTCGCGACCCAATAATAACCAAATGAGCAAGGACCGACCGCGCACGATACATACGACCCTGGCGAAGAATACGAAGCTACTATGACAACACGCGACCAAGCAAATGCCGGTGATACGGCGATAAAATCGGGGCGTGAAACTCACTTTCTGATTTTAGGAGTATCTTGCCAAAGAAGAAGTGTACGGATTTTATTACATAAAATAGACTCGCTATAATTCTACATATTCGATTTGATTCTTAGATATAAACATATACAACGAAATAAATGAGTCGAAAAGCATTTATATGACGTACAGTGTTATCTAAAAATGCCACCCATGGAACCATTAATGTTGTACAAGTAAACTTCAGTCAATGTAAACCAAAGTTCGATCATGAATGGCCAACAGGCTTTGTTTAATCTGCGTTCAATGATATGCTTCAGAAAGGAATCTATACGTTGATCAATACTGAAAGCTACCTGGTGATGTTGGGCAGCAGAAACGGAATGCGACTGGTCATTGTGAGAAATGTACAGTCGTTTAACCAGGATGGGGCTAGTCCTAAAATTTAAAAGGAGTTATTAGGAATGCCGATGGGACACTTTTGTAAGATGCCTGATCATGAATGGGCTTCCCGCTCAAGAGTGAGGTGCACATTTTGCGTACATCATTGAATGTCGGTCATTTACGCCGGAAGTTTGGTGGATAAATCATACTGAACTTTATGTGTGTTAAATACGCTTGAATTAGAAAATAAATTGTGAATTTCATAGGTGTTACTTCGGGGGCATTTTATGAAATAAAAGAAATAAACTTATTAATCCTAAACTGTCTCGGTCAGCTCTTAAATCTATTCCAGAAAATGTATTTTGTAGAACGAGAAAACATTTTATTCGTTTTCCTTTTATTTATATATTTTAAATTATTCCTTTTGTTCTGATGTTTATCCCAAAGTTAATTTGCGCCTATCTCACCCTGACACCAAAGGTCGCTCACTTTTGCTTGAGTGAACATTTGAAAGATTCGTTCTTCCTACATCGATCAGACATTTTACCGATGGTAATATTTATATATACTGAATGCAAACAATGAGCGAGACGACGTATGGAAATTTGGTTGTGCGTGTAATTGTTTTTTTTTTGTATTTTCGTTTGTTGATTGTTTTCCTTACATTTGTTTGCGTTAAAATTTATTGGTACAAGGCTGTTCAATATATTACACACATTCTCTCAATTTAAAGCCGACCGCTGCTGTCAGTGTAATACACTTATTTCTTACTCGTTGAACAACCCCTAATCAATATTTAAACTTCAGCTTTAAAGTCTCTGCTTTGCAAGGATTTACTTTATTATAAGCAGACCAATACACTCGTATATCGAGTATTCTATATCTCAATAATAAATTACAGCCCATATTGTCATCGATACTTAACGGTCTACAAACTCAATTTTTATTCGGCTTCTTCGTTTGCATTTTTGTGAAAACTTTGTTTTTTTTTTAACATGAAACTGCATTCGTATTTAATTGTTGCCAAATTAAATTCTTTACCACTCAGAATTATTTTACAATGCCGACATTTCTTGGACCGACAAAACACTGGCAGCAGAGTACTCGTATTAAACTTTAGCTTTATCAAATAATCAACCTGTTGTATATGGATCATATTTTAAAGAATCAATCGTTTTCGATCTCGGATCTTACCATCAGCTTTTTCTTTTTCTTTTTTATTTGAAAATTCACTACCTAATGTAAACCATTATATAATCCACGGAAACGCCAGGTAAGGATTACTAGTTATATAGTTAGGTTGTCGGTAAGAAAGACCCCATTTAGCATATACATTATTTATTCGTTGTTCTATATGACTCGAAAAAATGTGTTCTAAGTTTGTGATCTTTGTGATCATTTGATTTGAAAGCTTTTTCCCCAATGTAGTAAAAAAGGGGGTGCAAGTTGGTGTGCCGATTGTGTGATTAGCTTCAGGGATGCCCTAGTGTTACACTTTCTCCTGTGTTGACACTCGTGTTCTTTCGGATCAAGTGGTTACCATTCCTAAGCTACGTTACATTTTTACATAAATAAAGCTGCTGTTAACATCTGTTGGTTTGTTAAGGAATTCGTTCTAGTGTTCTTAGGATAGGCATACAAAACGATATATATTCTGTAAAAACATTACGCAGGAAAATAGATAAGTATATTTCATTTTCATTATAGTAGACTCTACGCTAGACACCCATGAATATGCGATGTTTAAGTTCAAAATTATAGACATTGAAAATGAAGAATGAAAAAGAAATGTTAATTAGGGCTTCAGGGTATGGAACAGGATAACAAAAGAATGCTCATAAAATGTGTAGTATGTCGGGTGTGTTACCAGGGGCCGGGCGGTTAAAGACTATGCTGAATGCTAAAACTATATTTCCATTAATGTCATTCTACTTAGAATCTCCTAAACCCTACATCCTACAATGCATCTCCGTGATACCCTCCTCAACGATTGAATTTACAAAATGAAAGAAATAAAAATAAAATGCGTAATATCGTCGACAAAGTCGGGTCTTTCTGTTCGTATATATATGGCTAAAAAACAAAACTAGCACATCTGTCTGCTAATTTTATTCAGTCTTAATTATAGAAAAACGGCATTCCACATAAGCAGAATCTCTAAATAGATCATATTATTCATTTTCATTCATAAGCGGTTCCAGGTAAAGCATAAACTCTGGATTTTTAGTTATAATTTCAACGATGATTTAATTAAACAAAAAAATAGATTGTAAACATATAAGTCAACTGCTATCAGTTTACGACTCTCTAATTGGAGTTTAATATCGCAAAATTAATTTCAACGCAGATAACGTTTGTTGTGTAAGATCAATTTTAAAATAGTTGTTATAATATCTGTATATTTAAAACTGCATTACAAATATCTGGTCTACTTCAAGTAATTTGCTAAGGGATATTTAAGAAAGGATGAACAATAACTGAATTAATGTTTGCATGTGTCTGTCATGAGATATTCAACAATGAGCAAGAAGTATAGTAGACAGATTCTTCTATCCCAAGAGCTATACTGGGAGCGGCTCATCACATAGACAGCGAGAGTGTTGTGTAGATGATACGTAGCAGTAATTCGTTTTTCCCCTCTTTTTTCTCGTTGTAGTATTTTCTTCTTGTTAATATCAAATCTTGCGGCATAAAGACGGCACTTGATTATTTGGGTTTAGCAATCATTTCACTGTTTTTCTTTTCTCAACCACGACTGCTCTCTTTCTCTCTTACTGTCTATATCTCTCACCCGCACAGTTACGATAAAGAATAAACCATTTATCAGCTTATCTGCAACGTCTCTTTGCCCATTTTCCGTTTGTGATGCAATATACTGCCACGTGACATTAATTCTAATATTTGAACTTCTCATAGTATTTTCCACTTTTCTGTTAAAGTAAAAAAAATACGGGTTTTGTACATTATTTCTAAATCCCCACACCCAACATTTCCATGATAGACCGGATATTCATAGTGATCCTTAAAGTTTTGGAAAATACGACGCTTTAACGTCAATCTGTACTGCTGAAATGAAAGCACTAAATATGTCAATTGATCTCCTAAAGGAATTACAACATTAGTTTCTAATATTTACACTCGTTATCTTCTCTCATCGAAGAAAGGAAATATAAACACCCTTAAATATATACTTGAAGAATATGATTATTTGGTGAAATCACAAAAGCACCTCATCCTGACCCGGATAAAAAAAACAACAACGTTGGTATTACAAGGAATGCCAAAAACAGATAACTTAGCTAAAACAATGGCATATAACTAATATAAAAATACAAAATTTGAAAAGATTATTTAAGAATACATAAAATCAAAATAGCAAGCAATATGGAACACCTTTCCTGAAAAATAAATTGTATGAACATCAACTCATAGTCGGAACAGCACACATAAACAATATAACCGATCGAAAAGTAGACACCGTAGTAATATGCTTTCGTATCGGTCACACACAACTGGTCCATATACATTTGCTGGGACATACAAACAAAAACATATATAAATAAAATGCAGAAAATATGCACGTATACGTAGAAAATATAACAAAGTAACAAATAAAAAACATGATTTAAAAATAAAGCTTATCCTCAAATGACAACGTTTCTTACAAAAACTAATTTGTACAAACTTATATAATTTAAAAATAAATAAGAAAATAAAATCTGACAAGAAACAAATACCAATTAACTTGCACAGAAATTATATATACTTATTTTACCAGGCAACACATCTGAAAAATGGCCCTAAATAATAAATCTAAAAATAAGACATCATGAATAGTCAAAGTCAACACTAAAATTACACCTCCACAAGATATAAATATCGTAAAAACTAATTTTCACAAGAAAAATATTTTAGTTCTGAAACTTGTTCAATGCTCATTGAACGCTAACACACACACACACACACACACACATTTTAATGACACGCTAATTGGTGCTCAACTTGACAAAATTATACTTTTCTAAGTTCTCCAGTTGTGCAATAATATTTAAGGATTAAGGTTTGTTTCTTACATCTACAAAAGTTTCCAAGCTAGCCTTACTTGTAGGAAACTGTCTTGCAACTGTGTATTTTAGAAATTCGTCGTGTTATTACATATCACTGCATCACTACATTGTTGTGCTGAAAAGGCAATAATTTATTTGAAGATAGATTTTCGGGTATCTAGTATATCACTCATGAGAAAGAAACGACGTAAATTTTCATTAAGCGTAACATTTTCATTAAGAGTATTTAACAATAGAGACATTAATTTTATTTGCAATAGCATTGATACTGGCTTGATTGTCTTCACAAACCGCTTCTATCTTGTTGGATTTATTTTTAAATGTGTATCAATAAAAATTAAGACGGCAACTTAAAATCAACTTCTAATCTTTTCTTTTATAATATTAGCAATCTAATTAACAACATATCCACCTCCTATATAGGAGAAGTAATAACCCCAAATGCCGTACTATATTTTACACCGTTATTATTAATGTATTAGTAATCAACAAT
>OY744523.1:176102985-176262985 GCA_963556195.1 Sepiola atlantica | reverse complement strand
GGTACTCCCACTTTTATGGAGGGTCAGTTTATGGTATTTATTTCATATAATCTGATAATTATGGTTCCGTTGTATTCGTATAAAATTCCTCATTTTTTTCGGTTGATCTTACGCATAATTATTCTATTTTGACAAATCTGTGTTAGTCTGTGTTACGTGATTATATTGGTTTTTTCTAACACATTCGAGAATGTTATTCCTCTAATTATTACCTACTAAGGAGTATTGATACAGACAACAAGCCTCCCCAATTTCTAGTACTCTCTACTTTTTTTCGATAACCACCGAAAAAAAAACTTACGGTATCGCAACAACCGCTTACCATTGATTTCTTGCAGGTAAGGCCAATTGGACTTATTTGGGGTTGGGTGGCAAAAAGCCTCCACAAAGGTCCCAGCATTCTCTGCACTTTTCCAGTGGAGGTCTTGTTAGTGTTGTCCTTCCTCGGTCTTGTCATCGTCCTTGGCCTTCTACAAATACGCTGTGTTGTGTCAGCCTAGGCCAGCACCATTTTGGGGTTGTGGTGTTTCTTGTAATTTCTGTTCATTGATTTATTTTATGTAGTGTCATCTGATGCCGGTGTCATTTATTAGGGGGGCGCTTGTGATATGATGTTACTAGCAATTTCTGTTCCTTAGTTCGTGATGTGGTGTTCTTCATGTGGGGTTGTTTTCGTTCTGTTGTAAATTCCATGTGACTGGTTCCCATTCGTAGCTCATGTGAGTTGGTTTCCGCATTCGAAGATTTTCCTTTAGATTGCAGCTGTTTTGATGATTGCCGCCTGTTGTATGGTCTCAGTGATCCATTTGATTCCAATTTCTCCCAGATTTGCTGCGGCTGTTCCTAGTGCTCCTAAGATTATCGATAGTATACGGACTTTATTCATACTCCATATTTCTTTTCGGTTCTTTGGATAGTTCCGTGTATTTGCTTCGTCTTTCCCTCTCTTTTATCTCCACTCTGTGGACACCTTGAATAGAAGAGTTTACGATTTTACAAGATTTTTACTTCTTGTCGATAAGTATAACATCCGGTATTGTGGCTTGTCTAGGGATGTCTGCTTGTATATCCATATTCTAGTGAACTTTCTGTTTTTCGTTTCCCAGTGCTGTTTCTGGTTTATGTTTGTACCATTTGTCTGCGTATTCGGAATTCACTCGTGTGCACTTGTCCCAGTGTACTGCTTTCCCCACAAAGTCATGTATGTCCTTGTATTTGTTTTGGTTCGTTTGCTGCATTCATCTAAATGATTTATTGTTTCGTCTCGTTGTTCACACAGTTTGCGCATAGTCATTAATTTTCTAGTCTTCTGGGCAAGGTGTCTGAGTTCTTCTTTAGTCCAGCCTGTCAATTGTCCAGAGTGTCTTAGTAGTAATACATCCCAAGTGTTAATTTTTTTGACTAGATTCTTGTTATATAATTTTCTTTTATAGGAGTTTAATTGTACTTCATAAATATTCTTTTCTAATATTCACTTTCATTTTTGTAGATGTGATGCTGTCTGCTTCGAGAACTCACATATATTTGTAACTTTTCTTGTTCGCCAAACGCCCTTTATCTCCTATGTCGTCTCCAGTCTTCCTCTTTTCATTTCTAGTAGTGCACAATTTCTAATTCCGAAATAGATTTAGAATGTCTTGATCGAAGATTATGGTCGTATTTATCAGCTTTTCAAGTACCATTTGCCTTTTTGCAAATAGTTTCGAGTATTATTAGTAGTAGGAGGAGAGTTAGGAGAAGGAGGAGGAGGGAGAGGAGCAGTAGTATTAGTAGTAGTATTAGAGTATGCGTACATGACTGTTATAGTCTTGGAACAAATGAATCAAGCATTGAAACATAGGAAAAAAAACAACAATTCGGAACATCACCTATCGACATAAAATTAGTCTTGTTTATTGCTACTTAAGATGAAGTGACTACATGTCATTTTCAGTTTTTATATAATGATGTTATATACTACCATCTTCCCTTAGTGCTACACACTATTTATGCATATATATATATATATATATATATATATATATATATATAAGAAAAAAAAAAATAAATTAATCTTGTATTGCTGATTTGGCTTTTATTTCAATTTTATAAACTTTCCATGCAATACTTAAAACTTGAACGAAAAACACACACATTACTCGACAGCGTGCCAACGCATCTCTCGTTCGTCACCGGTTTTGAATCCTACCGCCATTTCATAACATCAAGGCGATTACGTCGTACCATCTAAGACGTTTGTCAAATTAACAAAGAAATAAGTTTCTTTATTCTTGTTTTTTTTTTTTGATGAAAAACAAAAAAAAAAAATGACTCAATACTGGTCACCCCTGAAGAAGGAATTTTATTCCGTAATCGATAGGATTAATGTAAGAAAAAAAAAAATAAATTAATCTTGTATTGCTGATTTGGCTTTTATTTCAATTTTATAAACTTTCCATGCAATACTTAAAACTTGAACGAAAAACACACACATTACTCGACAGCGTGCCAACGCATCTCTCGTTCGTCACCGGTTTTGAATCCTACCGCCATTTCATAACATCAAGGCGATTACGTCGTACCATCTAAGACGTTTGTCAAATTAACAAAGAAATAAGTTTCTTTATCCTTGTTTTTTTTTTTTTGATGAAAAAAAAAAAAAAAAATGACTCAATACTGGTAACCCCTGAAGAAGGAATTTTATTCCGTAATCGATAGGATTAATGTAAGAAAAAAAAAAAAAAATTAATCTTGTATTGCTGATTTGGCTTTTATTTCAATTTTATAAACTTTCCATGCAATACTTAAAACTTGAACGAAAAACACACACATTACTCGACAGCGTGCCAACGCATCTCTCGTTCGTCACCGGTTTTGAATCCTACCGCCATTTCATAACATCAAGGCGATTACGTCGTACCATCTAAGACGTTTGTCAAATTAACAAAGAAATAAGTTTCTTTATTCTTGTTTTTTTTTTTTTTTGATGAAAAAAAAAAAAAAAAAATGACTCAATACTGGTCACCCCTGAAGAAGGAATTTTATTCCGTAATCGATAGGATTAATGTAAGAAAAAAAAAAATAAATTAATCTTGTATTGCTGATTTGGCTTTTATTTCAATTTTATAAACTTTCCATGCAATACTTAAAACTTGAACGAAAAACACACACATTACTCGACAGCGTGCCAACGCATCTCTCGTTCGTCACCGGTTTTGAATCCTACCGCCATTTCATAACATCAAGGCGATTACGTCGTACCATCTAAGACGTTTGTCAAATTAACAAAGAAATAAGTTTCGTTATTCTTGTTTTTTTTTTTTTTTGATGAAAAAAAAAAAAAAAAAAAATGACTCAATACTGGTCACCCCTGAAGAAGGAATTTTATTCCGTAATCGATAGGATTAATGTAAGAAAAAAAAAATAAATTAATCTTGTATTGCTGATTTGGCTTTTATTTCAATTTTATAAACTTTCCATGCAATACTTAAAACTTGAACGAAAAACACACACATTACTCGACAGCGTGCCAACGCATCTCTCGTTCGTCACCGGTTTTGAATCCTACCGCCATTTCATAACATCAAGGCGATTACGTCGTACCATCTAAGACGTTTGTCAAATTAACAAAGAAATAAGTTTCTTTATTCTTGTTTTTTTTTTTTTTTTTGATGAAAAAAAAAAAAAAAAAATGACTCAATACTGGTCACCCCTGAAGAAGGAATTTTATTCCGTAATCGATAGGATTAATGTAAGAAAAAAAAAATAAATTAATCTTGTATTGCTGATTTGGCTTTTATTTCAATTTTATAAACTTTCCATGCAATACTTAAAACTTGAACGAAAAACACACACATTATATATATATATATATTGAAACAGACGCACTAAGCGTCTTAGTATGGTTGATTTTTACTGTTATAATTTGACACAATAGTTAGTGTTCGCTAATGGGTTAGAAGATTGAAACTATATTCTCGATCGAGTCAAAATATAGACGCAAAGATGGGATCTGATACCTTCCTTTACAAAAACATCAACATTATGAGTTTAGCCTCAATCGTAAGAAGAAGAATCCAGAGAAAAGTGTAATGTCCTCCCCTGTATCTCAGTGTAGTAAACAATAAAAGTGGACGTTCAAGTTGCCCTTAATTACGATAGACCTACTACAATGATTAGAATTATCATTGTAATTGTTCAGTATTTTAAACAAGGTTATTGCCGAGATGTCAACGTTCAAACTCATCAGTGTAACATTCATAGGTTACATAAATTGGAATAAATACATAGCAGATACTGCCAAGTGTTCTGCAAAGAAAGTAGTCTCTATCTACGGAGCAAGAAAGCTTATGCCACTTGCCAGTATCCTATATCTCTATAAATCAGCTATTCGCCCATGCACCGAATATTGTTGTCACATCTGGTCTGGTACACCAAACACTAGTATCTTTATCTTAGACAGTATTCAAAAATGAGTCTGTAACCTATTATGTTCCACACTGTTTATAAAGATCCAACCCCTGTGTCTTGGGCGTAATGTTGGATTATTGTGCTTGTTTTACAAGTACTTCCACAGAATGTACTCCGATGAACTTACTTCACTTGTACCCCCTCAATGTCTACCTGACTATCAGAAAAATCCAGGAATCTTAAATGTAATGTGAACAAATATTTCGCTGCACAACTTCTCACTCAGGATAACCCCTATAACACTGGCCTCGAATCACAGAAACTTACGTCTATGTGACAATATGCTTTGTTTTGTGTGAATAAAAGTAAAACAACTTGATTT
Source organism: Sepiola atlantica (assembly GCA_963556195.1). Taxonomy (NCBI): domain Eukaryota; kingdom Metazoa; phylum Mollusca; class Cephalopoda; order Sepiida; family Sepiolidae; genus Sepiola; species Sepiola atlantica. The sequence goes on along the minus strand of OY744523.1, from coordinate 176,258,214 downwards.
ACTAAAATATACATATTTGAACCCAATTATTATATGATGACAATTTTCTGTTGCTGTTTTCAACCTGCTTATTCTGGAGGTGGGACTTTGTATCTCAGTGTTGTTATAAAACGGTTTAGGAAAACCTATTTCTTATGCCACCATAGTTGAAAGCGGGACAGGTAATTGATCAAGAGAATCACTGCATACCGTTTTAGAAATTTAGGGAGGATTTTGAGAGATTTTTCAGTGTGCGTGAGTTCCTGTCGGTACATTTATTGGAATCTCATGGTAGATTGACTGAGATATCAGGTAACATCTGAAAGGGTATTAGGTCTTTACAAATTTACATAGTATAGCTTTTGAGTCGCCATAAAAGGACACATTAACAAGATTTAAAACGGGTGTGAAAAATAGAGTAAAGAACAGTATTTTTCTACACGAGACTAGATTAAGCATCAGGTTGGAGTAGTGGAACATTCAATTAGAAGTTTACTCTGTCGAGTTATGATTTCATCATAATATATAATATGGGAGGAAATGCGTGGCAGATAAGTAGGATCAATTCTGCTTTCTAGGCGGTTTACGATTTCAAAGTAAAAAAACATTCTATTTTATGTCTACAACCTTTACTGTGTACTGGGATAGGCTGGGAAACTACAGTCCATTTAGATGTACGTTTTTGTAAATTGCTGTGAAAAATTACATACATTTTGATTTACAAACAGGCAGTTCTCATGGAACTTTTTGTAAAAAGGGTTGGGGAGAACAGAACAGGTTTTCCCATAGTAGATCACGTACACCATTTCGTACTGGATCAATGCAAATAAGAGTGCTCCTCAGATGTCGCAGTAGTGCAACAACTTAGGACATACCTGACTCTTATATAGGCAGAGAATATCATGAGCAGTAATGCACTGGATCAGTAAAATGATTTAATCATTTTTCCAGTTTTAGATATGATAAAAGTAACAATCAGTTGTTATCCGTTGCGTCACATGTTCCAGATAGGAAGAAAGTGAACAAGCAGGATACTGATCAGAAATGCTATTCAATGTGGTACCATAGGCAATTATCTATTTAACATTGATGCCAACAGATTAAGTCAGAATGTAATTTGAAGGGTCATTAATGGAGATCATAAAAAAGTTGGGCCAAGTATAGATTCTTAAGGATATTATACGCGTAACATGTATGCCCATCAGCAACTACATTTATCGACCTAGATTTAGAATCAACCATTAATATCTCAAGAGCTATTCCCCTAAGAACAAAGCCCAATCGAAAAAAAACACTGATCCAATGCGTTATCACAGTTGAACATACAGTACGAAACCATATCACTACTCACTAAGGAGATCGTTTATGCGAACAGTTTACTGATGATGCACAGGAGACGGGTCGATCTGTACTGAGAAGCAGACGACTGATGAACAGTAATCTTTATACTGACGGACGGACGGACGGACCAAGAATAGGTCCCAAGGATATAAACATTAGTTTTCTTTTAAGCAATAATTGAATGGTTTTGTTAGAAGGAAAAAGATAACATAAACATCCCAAATCTCCCTATTCAACACAGAATTCAAAACATCGATAAACACGCATTGTCACTTTCATAAAAAAACAAAGATGAGTGGTAATATAACCATTATTTACTAGTCAACCACCGGGTACAACATACGAAAAAAAGCATTGTTTGCAGTCAACTGATACCCATGACGTTACGGGAAGCAGTAGTGAAATACCACACTTTTACCTACGTGCGTTCTTTTTCAAGTTTCCAGAGAGTTCCTCTTTTTGCCAGCTCTGTCTCTACATATAATAACTTTATTATACACTGTATAACACAAATAATAACTAATGTATTAGTCTTATTAGTTTAAAATGGTTATAATATCGATGTGCAGCAAATTAAACACTGTTTAGCCGCCATAACAACAAACAATACTACTACTACTACTACTACTAATAATAATAATAATAATATCAATCTATACTACTGCAACCAAATACATCGTAATTATCAAGTAGATGAAAAAAATAAGAAAAAATATTATATATAAACCTATCTCTCCTACAGACAAAAACTATAGACTCCATAAACTTTTTAATAAGAAACAACCCTACGTTGGAGGACGGTTTACTAAAAACTAGTAATGCTGTATATGTATTTAAATGCCCAATGAGATAATGTGTCCCCTAAAACAATGTATATATTGGTATGGGTAGGACTAGTATCGCTGTCACCTCTCTTTCCTCATAGCTCTATTTACAAACACTTAGTAGAACAAAACATACCCCAAAAAAGAATTCAGGGACATATTAGTCATACACACTGCCATCCTCGCTGTCTCAAATTGCCACCTAGGCCTCCCCATAATTGAAGCCTTACTCATTCGAGCAAACAAACCCACCATCAATCAAGCTCGATATGAGGGGGTATACTGAAATGCCTTTAATATATTAAAACATAAGTTTTAATCGGGTTCTTCAGAAAAGCTACCAGTATATATATATATATATATATATATATATATATATATATATATATTTAGAGCAAGTGAACTACACAGATATGTCAATTGATATATATATATATATATATATATATATATATATATATATTACTATATCTATGCATATAGATATAGAGAGAGACATATTTATAACTTAAACACAACTTCTTGAAATTGTATCTAAACAGAGTAAAGACAATATATCATAAAATAATAAAAAGTTTGTTTCTCCTATTGCCTAGAACTTTATCTATGTAGTGCGCTTTCACTGTAACATGTATGAATTCTGAAAACTGAGTAAATATATTTCGCAAACAGCAGATAAAGCGTATTATTGTATATAGTTGAAGACCGTTGATGAACAATGGTAAGGGAGGTGAATTTTGGATGGTGAAAGAAGGGAGATCGAGGAGATAGTGCTGATGTCATACGCAGGGTAATTTATTACGTCACAATGCATTAAAATCGGTTGTTATTGTTGATGATAGCTGAAAAATATGTGACTTGAAAGCATATATGAGCAGATGACACCTGTGAGGCATAATAAGCTCCTGACAGAAGAGCCCTGTCACTTTAGAAAAGCAGACGGGGGAAGTGCGAAGTGGTTCCTCGTGATGATGGTGTAGTGCTTGATTCAATACCAGAGCTGTATGCTGCACACCACAAAAAGATCATTTCATTAAAATTCTTTATCAATAATACAATTCTTTTCAATAATAAATTATAATAAACTGTACTTAGCTGTATGCACTGTCTATATTATTATCAATATTCAAAATACACCTGACTAGCATTAATTAAAATGTTAGTCCTTCACTGTAAAGACCAGTTATGTAAATTTATAATGAAAATACATGCCGTGACTGCGCTAATGTATAAAGTTAAGTACACTTTATTATTCTTTTTTGCATATACATACTAGAATTAATAGCGCTTCATGACGGGTAGTATACATTTCCCACATAGAAACATTTTGCACGACATGTATGTCATGTTACAAAGATTTCTATCAAAATATAACTATTATAAATATTCTGTCTTGACTCCTTATTACGATTTTAATCAATATCTATTACATAATTTTTATTCTAGAAAAGGTATCTAATTCAAAACTTAAACTATAGAGATCTTTAGAACAAATTGAAGTTCAAGGAATCTGGTTTCATTGTGTTACATCATCGAGTATACATATGTTGAATTATCGGTATGAACACTAGTTGGGATTTTGACAAATGCAAATCGGTGCAAGTCACCATTTCCGGTCGTGGGCGAAGAAAACAAATTTGACAGGATGAACCATGAACAGATCATACATATAGGTTAAACTTGACGAGAGGAGGTAAAACAGGTTAGTGAAATGAAATCACTCACCCACCTAACTGCGTAAATAGAACTATAAGCAGTGTATGTTTCAAAATGGCTAGATCCTCTTGTCTGCTCCGTGAATAAAGCCTCCGCATCAAATAGGTTGGGAGTCAGATGGGGTGTAGGGTCCCTCGGTGTTTGCGTCGGTGGGAAATTGATCTATTGATGGGGTCAGATTAAAGGAAAATACCGTATTTATGTAACCCCATATGGCATGAGAGTAGGATGTGGACCTGGTTACGTTATCTGATGTCTACCGGTATGAGTGTGTGAAATAACCTTTCACTTTTTGCCCTGTAATTATACCCATGCGGTCGGTCAATTCTGTAAGGTTCGGAGTTAGCGCTTCCTCCAAACAAAGGGGCTGAGAGTTAGATGAATGTATGATTTTTGGAGAATTCGTGCCGGCAGTGCTGATGTGTCAGGAACGTCGGGTCTAGACACATAATTGTGTATGGAAGCGTTATATTATGTAAAACACGTGGGTTGCCCATATAATAAGACATTTTAAAAATACGGTTTTCTGTTTTTATTTCCGTTATATCTATTAAATGCGCAAAGAAATACAATCGGTTATATATAGATATAGACATTAAAATAATGGGTGTGGGTGTATATTGAAAGCCTGGGGATTGCGTTCAGAGGCTGTTATGAGAAAATGGAACTCTAGGTGTGTACTATAATGCCTCAGAAAGGTGAAGGTTATTCCGGAAAATTTACGAAGTAAAACTTGAGCGAAAAACGCCTTGTCATGAAATAATTGTGGATGACCATTGGGTCGATATCGATCGCAATAAGACTACTTACATCATGTTAAGCTGATGAAAAATATATGATGATGGTGGTAGAGCTGACCGCCTTTGTTTAGTTCCTAGTAATGGTGGAAAGGGATCCTTACCTGGCTTAGTGGATGGGAGTTTAAAAATATATTAAAATTGTGCTTCAGATACGGGGGAAAGTATTTTTCAATTGTAGATATTTGCACTAGTTTGAATTTTGACGAATCAGTGCTGGTCGCCATAACTGGCCGTGGGCGAAGTAAACAACTTTCACCGTGTGAATCATGAACAAATCTCACCCATTGATGTATAATATATGTTGTAAGAATTTCACAGAAACGAGATATATCTGCATTTTCATGAAGATTCCCACCATCATTTAATCTCATTTGCATAATAAATAATATTTTGATCTTCTTTAGACATATTTTCACGAATATTTTGTTTCACTTTTAAAAGCACTAATTCTTCTCAACAACACACAATTTGATGGCTGACCTCTCCTAACGCCGGGAGCATTCGGTTTTACACATTCTGAATAGTCTAAAAGTAAATATTCCTACGTGATTAAAAAAAGTTTTTCTATAAAAATTATAAACGTTGCATAGAAAAATGAATAGAAATTATTTTGACTGTTTCAAATTGAATGAACCTCGTATATATGTTTTAAATACTGATTGAATAATAGTAGAAAAATATACATGTTATTTACCTATTCGAGAGAATATGTACTTATATATACTGTATATATGTGTATACATAGATTGTATACGTGTATATATATATGAATATATATATATATATATATATATATATATATATATATATATATAGAGAGAGAGAGAGAGAGAGAGAGAGTCGGAGAGAGAAAGAGAGAGAGTGAATATAGAAAGAAGAAATTCACAAGCACATTGTAACTGTCAGCATTTATAATTTATTTCGACTTCCAAGTCTCTTCAGACAGCTACATATTGCCCCGTTAGCATTCTGAGGGGACTGGGAAGTCGAAATAAATTATAAATGCTGACAGTTGCAATATGTTTGTGAATTCTTTTTTTCTATATTCTATTCTTGCTCTGTTTTCTACATTGAGCTCTTTAATTTCGATTTCGTACCAGAATTATTCACTTTAACCCTCTCTCTCTCTGCCTATCTCTCTCTCTCTCTCTCTCTATATATATATATATATATACATATATATATATATATATATATATATATATATATATATATATATATATATATGTACATATATATATTCTTAATAATAATGTGGAATGTCAGACGAATTTCATGAGTCAATCCTATTTCATTTAATAAATCTGTTCCGATTGAAACAAAAATGTAGATTGCTTCCAGGAGAATGTTGAAGTAAACTAAAATATTTAGTACCATGTTGAACCTACCTAGTGACAGTGAATTCCATGCTAATGTCATAATCAAACTGAAGAAAAGGGGTTATAAATATAGACTAGCATCCGAATACAAACATTTAAAAAAATTAATTATGTAACCTAGATCAGCGCAAATAAATCATAAGTCGAGAGCACAAACGTTATGCTCCTGATTCTAAAAATCTGGATTGATATATTCTGAAATACATGTCTGTAAAAACAACTAAAATGTATAGATTAGATGGCAAAATAATAAATCTATTGAATACTATATAAGAAATTATTCTATATAATAATGAAAAAAAAAAGATATTACCAGAGGACTAGAAAACTAATGACAATGCACAACGCACAACACACAAAAGACGATACAGAATAATCTACATCAAAACAAACGAAAGGTGGAAGAGGACTGGTAAGTATATTAGATTTGGTGGAAGACACAAAAAAGAGCTAAAAGAAATACAAAACTTAAAATACGGAAAGGCTAATCGCCGCAGAATAATACACTGTTTCTCTGTTCATGTGCCATTTTCTTAGCCATGCCCAGCTATTTTCGTTGGTTTCTTCTCTCGCCAGTCTCATGAAGCGTCGATGTAGTTTTTTTCCACTTTTTCTGTCGTTTTATTTTCTAATTTTGGTGCTTCCCGAGTTGCTCGTTAGAACGTTGCCTTTTGCTGCGGTTATTAGCCTTTCCGTGTTTTGAGTTATGTATTTCTTTTAGCTCTTTTTGTGTCTTCCACCAACTCTTTTATATTTACCAGTCCTCTTCCCCCTTCGTTTGTCTTTATGTAAAATATTCTGTATCTTCTTTTGTGTGGAGTGCGTTGTGCATTGTCATTATTTTTCTAGTCCTCTGGACGAATAACATTCAAGCTAAAATAGATGAAACCCAGGAAAACAGTAAATGCAGACTGTGTGGGCACAGAGACGAAAGAGTAAATCATATATAAGTGAATGTAGCAAACTAGCCCAGAAATGATACAAGAACAAATATGATTGCGTAGAGAAAGCAGTACACTGGGAACTGTGCAAATGATTGAATTTCGAATACGAAGACAAATGGTACAAACATAAATCAGTCACAGTACTAGAAACAGAAAAGCACAACATTCTATGGGATATGAATATACAAGCAGACAAACTCATACAAGCAATGACACAGGATGGTATAATAGTCGACAAGTAGGAAAAATCTTCAAAATCGTAGATGCGGTCGTTCAAGCAGAAGACAGACACGGAAAATCGAAGCAAATACACGGAACTAAAAGGAATATAAAGCATGAAGAAAGTCAATATAATACCAATAATCGTAGGAGCACTAGGAACAGTCTCAAAAGGAAATTGAGAAAAGAAAGGGGAACAATTTAATCAAAGGGATCACTGAGACCATACACAAGACGGCAATGATAAAAACAGCTACAATCTTAAGCCAACTCCTCAAATGCGGAAACAAATCCGCATAAGCTACGAATAAACAGAAACAGCAAGTAACATCCTAAGCTGCCCCCGCCCCCCCCCCCCACCGCCATAAAAAATGGCCTCAGCCTAGGCTGACACCACACACAATATTTGTAGAAGGTTAAGGGGAGTGTGAAGACTGAGAAGGGACAGCACACATCACATCTCCACTGGAAGGGTGCGGAGATAGCTGGGATTTTCTGGAGGCTTATTGTCATCCTAATCTCAGAGAAGACCAATAGTTCTTATCAGCAGGAAATCGATGGTAAGCGGATGTTGCGATACCGCAAAGTTATTTGCGGTTGTTATCGAACTGAGGTGGAAGTACTGGAAATTTGGGGAGGCGTGTTGTCACTCAGACTGTAGGAAACCCTACTCGTTGTTCTCGGTGAGCAATAACTGACGATGACCTGTGTGTTAACTCGTAGTGAGTACACATACAAATAATAACAGTAAATCAACTATTTTTGTTATGCGAGAATAATATTTTTATAGATACGTTAATATGTTAAATTTTATGAATTTCCGAATGATATTACAGTAGAATTAAAAGTGCTAGTTGAGATAAACCAACAGAGAACTGTGTAGGATTCAAACGTGACGAAGACGAAGTATTTATTTATATTTTCACTCTGAATAATATTAAGAACTTAAGGCATACAAAAAACGTTATGGAAATATCTGGAGTTGGCATTAAAAAGGCTGTAAAACAGTTAACTAATTATGAGGAATATTGATTGTAATTATCATACAATAATTATTGATCTATTTTTTGAAGCCTCTGTTTCATAGATTAAACATTATTACCTATTTGATGTGCAAGTATGCAAGCCTCCCCCCTCCTTCACATAGGCGCTGTAAAAGGCCTTTTCATTTTTGTTTTGTGTTTCAGGGAAACAAGAAGGAAGAATAGTTCGCTTTATTTTCAAGTAATCTGAGTATTCATTTTCTAATAACATTCTGACTTTACTTGTGTTTCTCTAGTGTTGACAGTGAAGGAACATCTGTGATATTTTTAGAGAGACGCTTACACTTTTAATCTATTTATATCTATATTATTGTCATTATTATTTACCTACAAGGTTTTTGCACACAAATGTTTAACCGTTGAAATCATTCTGCGTTATTGCAGCAGGTGCCTATCATTTATCCCTAGTAACAAACGATCGTTTTACTTTTCTGGAATTTAGTGGCAATAAGGCATCCTGAGATTCCAGTACACCGAGATCTGGTTGGTGTTTTCCCTGATCGTTAACTTGATCCATCTTAATCTTTCACGACTATGTTTGTGTGGTATCAGCCGAGGGTTGTACACCCGTATCCTTGTTTTTTATATTTCAGGTGAGGTCATTTTATGTAATTTCCGGCAGTTTTGATCCATTTCCTGTACTGTTATTTCGATATTTTTTTACCTGTGGCTGATTATTGTTCATTGAATATGTAGGTCGGTTTCCACATTCGATGATTTTCATTAGTTACGTGCGCTGTACGACCTCAAACTTCCTTTCTATTTCAATTTCTGCTGTTTTTTTCGTAAGTTTTTTCTCGTGCTGGTAAATTAATGCAATAATAGTGATTTTCTACATATTCCGGTAATTTCTCTCAGAGTTCTATGTATTTGCATAGGTTTTCGGTCTTCTTGATCTTCGACAGCGAAATATACAATTTTGAAGTTTTCTCATTTTGTTGAAAATCATGACGTCATGTCTCCTTGCATAATTTAAATTGTATGCTTATACTTCAATGTCTCAGATGATTTGTTTGATTTTTATTTTCCAATACTAGATCAGCTTTGTGTGATATCTTTATTCTGCATGCCCAAATTACATGCGTTTCTGTAGTCCCTTTTTGGGCTAGTTTACTGCATTTCGATATGTGATTTGCCGTTTTGTCTCTTTGTCCACAACCTTTACATTTACGGTAGTACTAAGTTTTGTCTATTTTAGCTTTGGTATAGTTCGCCGGTTCGCAATGTAGCGACACGGTTTCTTTTTTGAAGTGTGTTTTTGTAAGCATGTCTACGCGTCTTCGTGCGTCTCTTATCGAGTTAGTCTTATACGTCGTCAATGCGTTCTCATTTTTTTCTTCTTTTCGTTTCTTCTGGTTCTCTATTCTCGGTATCGTTTTTTTGGCGGTGCCTATTTCTGTGTTTTGTTTCATGTCTATTTTAGATGCCGTTTTCTGTTCATCTATTCAGTCATTTATACTTAACTTTGATATCTCTTTTTTACATACAGTCGGTCGTATCATCGTTACGATTTAATGCAGTGTGCATGCCGATCGGTTTCCTACTATTTTATGATAGGTATTTAAGGTAGTCGTTCACTCAGCCCATGAAAGGTCTAGAATATCCTAAAAAAAGATAGAGCTGAAGTATTTATTCATTTTTTATAATGTAGTAAACCTTCAATTCACTCCAAAGAAGGCAAATTTACCACTGAAGCGTATTGGGCTACTTAGAATAAAGAGAAATATTTTTAGGGGGTGCCCAAAGTGAGAAGTTGTGCAGCTAAATGTTTGCTCACATTAATTGAAATTTCTTTATGGTACAGGTAGACAAACATAGAGAAGAGATAGAATTCAAAAGGCTAGCGCTTTAAAGAAAAAAGGTATTAGAGTAAAAAGCTCTACGGCCCTCTAGGAGCATTCACTAAGTAGTGATGGGATGTAGTTAAATGTCGGATTAGTCGGATGTATTAACATCGAGGTGTCACCAAAGCAGAATGTTCGTCGGAGCATATTTGATTGAAGTAATTGCAGAACAAGCACAGGGATGCAACCTTGCAGAAAAAGGACAGAGGCCAAGCTTGATAGACAGTGAGGGACCTGTGAGATTAAACAATTTTAAGGGGGAGTATGTCTAAGATGGAGAGACAAGTGCTGTGTGCATCAGGCTTGAGGTGGCAACACTATCCCATACATGGGAAAATAGTGGGTTTGTAGAAATATAGGATACTGGCAGATGTGAGGATTTTTCTAGCACGGTAGAGGGAGCCTACTGAACTTGCAAAACCTTGGCAATATTTTTGTTTCAAATTTATGTTACCTGTGAATATTAGGCTGGGGAGTTTGAATGTTTGACACTCAGGTAGGGGGCTATTAACCGTGGTCATCGGTTTTTAAAAAAGTTATCTATTAATTGTTAAAAAGAAGCTCTGTCTTAGTAGCATTACATTTAACCATCCGTTCCAGTCCCAATTAAACTACAGACTGCAGGTCATTTTCTAAGGATTCAGCGTTTGACTTCGATGTGTGTATGTTCGTTTTGTTCACATGTCGAGAATACAGCAAATATACACATTCCAAACACAATGTTATCAGGGAGGTCGTTTATGAAAATCAAGAACACAAGGTCCAAAAATCGACCCCTGGGGTACAACCTCATGGATTTCAATTTTTCATGTCGGCCATCGAGGACAACCTGGATTATTCTTTTGGCTAGACACGATATAATTATATTAAATATTCGTCCAGAAATACTATAATAAATAATTTTCATGCCATAACTTTCCGAATGCATTATATATTTTTAGCGATACCGATATAGATTCACCTGTCTTGTCTATTGTACGGTATATGCGTTCAGAAATAATATCTGCAGTAGAACTGGCTTGCCTAAATACATAATGTTTGTAAGAAAGAAGTTTAGCTGGGCATATAGTTCAGCCTTATCAGTCGCCAGCATACTGCCATCATTGTAGTTGGATACGATGGATATGTTGGTTTTCCATCATTCACCCCATTATTGTAAGTTTTCCAGGAATCGCGAGTTCTTAATATCTGTGACTAAGTGTGTTTTTTGGCCATGTCCGTATTCCTGTTTTTAGCTACGGCTATTACTACATTATAATGATTTGTTCATGCTATTAATTCTGTCGTTTTTTTAGTTCACTTATGGCGATTGAATTGTCGGAATTATTGATGCCACTGAGCAATAGCAGCTGCACATATCGAGGGGAATCTTTAGGAAGAGTTGGGCATGTTAACGAATTACCGAGTAAGCTATAGACATTCGTGACACAAGTCTCGGGCATTGTGGTCAGAAATACGTACAGAAGTGAGGCTTGCCGATTCACACGATCTGATAAGTGACAGTCTGTTAAAAAGAATTGTGTAATGAATAAACTATGCGCGCTTTTATCAGCTGCACCTTTATAGCTTGAGAATCCAAGTCAATCTCGGTGTTGGACATCAACATTCATAAATACGTATAATAGGGTTCTAAGGTCTAATAAAAGTGCTGCATCTATTCGATCAGACACAATCCGGGCAAGGTACAGTGTTGGGTCGAAGGAGAAGTTGGAGAAGAAATATAAATAAATAACATTTACCTAAAGCACATGTAAGCTTGAAAATGTTATTCAAGACAAAGTGGAGGTGTTATGAATATAAACTCTGTATAAAGTCAGTGTATATGTTTGTGAAAGGAATTCTCAGTAGAGTGAGAGGTATTCAGTCATGCACAACTGATTAGATGAGATGGAAGAGTGTAGATTAGTTTCACTTCGAGTTTACTAGTAGAATGATAATACGTTATCGATGTTGGTTCTAATCCCTCAAATATTTGTGAAGGTAAACCTGAAAGAAGGAGGTAACTGTGATGATTTAGGTTGACGTTTAGTTTTATCTTGTTGCAATCTTTTGTAATGACATTTTCTCTTTTTGAATATATCGGGTTGAGCACAATGTGTTTGGTAGATGTTAATAAGCTCACAAGATTACTATTAGCCGAGTCGTCATCTAAGGGATTGTGACCTCGGGAAAGTCTACCGGAGATGAGTGAATGGTTCCTTTCCATGCGCGACACAACACAACAGTTACCTCGATATTATACATATTTTGAAAAAGAAGATACTCTTATATCTACCTAAGACTCAGATCGCCTGTGCTACTAGTCGAAAACAGCAGCCGTACAAACTGTACAACCTGTGCCTCAACTTATCAGAACAAGAGCGACTCAGACTAGTCATGTAACATTAATTAGAAAGAAATTTTAATCAAATTGCCGAGATAGAGAGAAAGGAAGACGGCGTTCATTCTTCTAGTCAAGAAACAAGGTCAAGCACTGGGTCTATTTGAGGTGCCTCTCTGATGGTATGTCTGCGCCTTGCTAATACGGAAAGAGTCTATCTACTTCTTAAGCAACATTATGTTTTCAACAAGATTTTTTTCTAGTCTCTAGCTCTAATTAGGTTGTCGACAAGGACTAAGGAGGAATCCCTCCCTTATTGATTCGGTGCCAAGACGTTTATTAGAGTGTTTCCTCTCCATAATGGATAGCCTAAAACGCGTGGACAGATGAGAAACATTTAGTTACTACTTAGACTAAGTTTACATGTCTCTTACAAAATAAAGAAAATCGATTATAGGTTTCCCTCTCATAATATCCCCAAAAGAGCTAAATTAAAACGAGGGATCATACTAGTTTGCTTTTATTTATTTATTTATCGATTTATTTCATTATTTATTCTTTTTAAAAGTGCACTTATTATAAGCTTCTTTACTGAACTCCCTTCTGGCTTGTTTATGTTTAGCTTCCCGGCAAATAGAAGCTCGCGCGTTGTGTGACTCCTTAACGATATATATTTTAATTTTCATAATTTTGAACAATTCGGTAATTCTACCTGCAAATTCTGCCGATATTTGCGTCTTGGGCTTGTAAAAATATTATTTGATTCGTGAATTCAAATCAAATGTATGCTGACCTCCGATCGCCTCATCTTACACCTCCGCCGTCGGAGAAATAAAATTTAAAAAATAAAAAATAAAAATATTCAAATGCAATAATAAAACTTTAGAACATTTTAAATGAAAAAAACTAAAAACCAATGACGAACAGAGAGAAAATAGGGAACATCAGAATTAGGAATTGTTATAGGTGTCAATCGTCAACGTTTAATCATGAAAAAAAAAACTACCCCGTGATTAGTAAACAAGACCAGTAGGCTTATTTTTCCGTTTTAAAAATATATGATGCAAGCGGGGTAACTCTTCACCACCAGATTAAAATAAAATCTCTTAATTGGTTTAGAATTTAAGATTAAAAATATTAATTTTATTAATTCGAAAAGAATAATTTAATATATAAAAATATGATAGATAAATAAAAAAATCACACACACACACATATATATATATATATATATATATATATATATATATATATATATATATATATATAAGTATAATTTTTTATTTATACAAACATTATTGGTCACATATGTGCATACATGTTTCGGTTGCACTTTTCCAAGAAAGTCAACCTCATCAGACCAAGAATTTTCGAGTACATTCTTGGTCTGATGAGGTTGACTTTCTTGGAAAAGTGCAACCGAAACATGTATGCACATATGTAACCAATAATGTTTGTATAAATAAAAATGTATACTTATAAAAAGCTCTACTTGTTATTGAGCACTTTTTATAAACACTTGAGTTTCTACGGATTTACATTTACAGAAACTAATACAATACATGTACTATATATATATATATATATATATATATATATATATATATATATATATATATATATATATATATAGTGTTATAGTGAAATATATTCCAGGAGGAAATCCGGGTATGAGAGCTCAATGTAATAAACAGAGCATGAATAAAATAAAATATAGTAAAACAAAATTACGTAATAATCGATGCAATAATTTATTTCAACCTTGTGGTATTGTCAAGCCTCCAAGTGAGATGATTACATTTGTGAAAATCGATGATTATGTAATTTCGTGTTACTATATTTTATTTAACATATATATATATATATATATATATATATATATGTATATATATATACTTTTTTTACCAGATGAATACTTTGCAACGAAATCTAGAAGATAAATTTAAAAGCAATAACAGTATGAAATAAGAACATTTTAAAAAGCGAACATCACTGATCGGAGCTTGACAGTTTTGACCACTATGCTAATCCCTGTTTTTAATAGGTTTCTTGTATACTATTTTTTTTACCAATAAGTTTGTTTCGTTTCTATACTTATCCAGTCTTCATTTCATTCCTGTTGATCTGATAATGTCTGCTTCCGGAACTCCCAGATATTTATAAGAGGCATGTTTGCGAAGTGCTTTCATCTCCTCTTGATTGGGTAGTTCTATGCCCTCCGCTGTCTCGATGTTTTGTTATTCACATTTACTAGTGTATTATTTCCATTCTAAATTTCATTTGAATTTCGTCTCATGACATGCTGGTAGTTGTCATCAGTGTTTCTAATATTTTATTGGGTTTTGGCTTTGCAAACAGTTCTTTTGTGCAAAAGGGTATTTTATTCTTTTTTTGTATCTACGTATTCTTATCTCAGTCACGTGTTGTGCTCTTGCCTTCAGTTTCAGTCTTAATGTGTCCATTGCTTCTTTATTATGTTTATAATTTTGTTGGATATTTCGTACATCGTTAGGCATTAAATTATACACATTTCTGTCGTAAGCTTCCTTATAGCTGTTCTATACTAAGACTATGCTCACTTTCTGTTTATTCCTTCTTTCAGAATTGTTTGATGTAGCTGGTCATATGTCCCTTTTCTCGCTTTTCTACATCATTTCGGCAGGAGTCGACAGTAATTAAGGGACTTCTCGATCTTGAATCTCTGTTGCGCTGCATTTTTGGTAGGCAGGTTATTGCTCTCTAATTTCCTGAGATGATTCCTTTTTAGCTGTATGTTTGTATTAATCTAGTTCTTTCCTTGGTAATCCACTATTGCATGACTGTTTCGTATATATATATATATATATATATATATATATATATATATATATATATATACACATATATATATATATATATATATATATATATATATATATATATATATATATATATATATATATATATAACTGCGTCCGTAATTCGTATCAAGCAGCCCCCTAGAAGTCGGTGTGTAAGCTCAGGGCAGCTAGTACAAGTGATCCATATTTGGCAAATGTTCCTTTTAGGGATACACTGAATTTTGACAATATATCAATTATTGGTCAAGATATAACGCTTTTGTTTATTTTACAAAAAATATTAAATTTGAATCCAACAATCTGTTTAAATACTGTATCACAACTACTGTATGAGCTTTTTTGGTATGCCTAGTGTCATGGTTATTTACCTTATTCCGTCACTTTGTTCACTTCTACTTACACTATGAATACTGATAATGGTGCTAACAAAAAACAGTCGCTATGAATAATCCAGAAGCAGTCTTAGGAAACACATTACTTTTAGACTTTCTGTATATACATACTCTTGTAAACTGCTTGTTGTTTTATTTCTTTTCGGCCCCTTAAGACTACGACAGTTAGACAGGCAAGTTATATAACCCGGCATCAAAAATCGACCGCAGCTCAAACAAAAGTGATCGGATAGATGAGCCCCATGACCAATTCTTGCTTTCGCTGCATCCAACTAAATATCCCCCTATTTTTTTAAAGTATTAAGCGCTCGTATGGCAACGCTCTCGAGAATCCTAATACGTTAACATCAACAAAATATTTTGTCTTAATTAATGTTTTTTATTAGTTTTTATTTCCTTTTCTCATCACACGCGAGACTTAGAATACACGGCGGATGACTGACGGAACGAGAACAAGTTACCATCTAGATTATATAAAGGCGTCTGTTCGAAATTCTCACAAATTCCCGAGTTCCATATAAAAATGTCCGCATTCGACAAGACGTACCTAAAGAACGTTGGAAGTTATACCGGAGGAAACGTTGTTAGAATAACATTCAAGATGAGAACGGTAGTTCAAATAATCTAAATAATAACAATTATCAATCGTCAGCCACAAGATTCCGAAACAAGAAAAGAGTCGTGATTATAAAAAAATGTTGATGTTGAATTATTTTTCTTGATCTGAACTTAGACCTTTCGAGATGATGTCATAAGAGCAAGGCGTTTCCTCAGATGATAACTTGGGAAATGCGTTGGCACATCTGGTTATTCTCAAAGTTTCTTCTTTGACGTGTGCCCTATTCTTCAATGGCAGGCATTCTTCATTATAACACCGACGAAGTTAATAATTGCTTTTTTATTTTTTTTGAAATCTCTATTATTTTGTGTAGATACTGCAATAGTCTTACACTTTTCTAATTTCAGGTGATTTTTATAACAAGCAAGTAGTACTTGATTTAATTGTAGTTTTACTTACTACATAATACCATTTAGAGTGTTAACTTCGTTTGCATATGCGTCTGTATACATTACAGAATGAAAACAACCACGTTTACAATCTGGGCGTTTCAAAAGGGGTAAAACTGATTCTAAGAATTTTAATTTTTTTTAAAAATAAATAGTTACATATTCTAACTTGTATTTCTTTTTCTTAATCAAATTAATTTAAAGTTTGGGTTTGCTTTCAGATATATCATAAATTAAGAAAGGTTTGTCTTAAATCATACAGTATTGTTAACGGGCAAAAAAAATGAAAACAAAGAGAAAATACAATAAATAACTTTTATGTCACACAATAAAATTTAATTTTCTACAGAACTGCATACGTTTTAAGTTCTGTTTTAAATTTATTTTAATTTTAATATAAGATTACATACATTTATGTCTTTCGAATACAGTAAAAATTCAATATGACTGACAATTTGTTCCTTTAACAATAGTTAAAATTACTTACTTTATTACTTACTCGAATCCGACTATCACCCTCCGGACTTAGAAGTTATGGAAGGGTATGATTTTTTTTATATTACTATTCACATTAAAATTGGCGATCATTTCCAAATAAAATCGACCACCATGTTTGCTTTACTTGTGCTTTACGAAGTCAAACATCTTACAATTACTTTCAGAACTTTAAAATTATACATGTCGATAGAAAATTAAATATTTATGCGTTAGGTAAAAGTTTGTGAATCGGATATGTCTTAATACTGGCCATAAGTGCGTGCATCTCTAGGTTAGAGAGAGCCAGACTTAAACCTAACGTTATTATATCGTCAAGAAAACTGTTAAATAAAATAAATTCTACTTATTTAGAATCAAAGTGTATAAATATTCTAAGACTATTGGAATACACGAGCCCAAAATTGGACTACGTTTTCTTTCTTTTTTCATGGCAGAGTTGTTGAAAAGAAATACTTCGTTTACCCCAAACTATCGATCCAACAGAAAATTGCTATTACTCTTCGAAAGTGCTCGAGGAAATCGTTAATTATTTGGGCAAGCTTACGTTCTTTAGATTCGGAGTATTTCTTTTGTGTAAAGAGGAAATATAATTGTGAGAAACCTACGCGTACGTGCTTCTCGGTTGTATTCAACTAAGCTTGGATTAATGATGAATGGCTGGCAAACAATACAATAAAAACTATGTACCAAGACAAACATATATATATATATATATATATATATATATATATATATATATATATATATATATATATATTATATACATTTAATGTACATATAAAATTAGTAATACATATATACACAAACACACACATATATATATATATATATATATATATATATATATATATATATATGCGTGTGTTGTGTGAAGAAAGTGACACACGGAAAACAAGTTAAAATGCAGGAGAAAACTAAAAGAAAACAAAAGATTTGACCGGTTTCGTTCGTGTTAACGAACGTCGTCAGAAAAAGTGAAGATTTGGAAACAATTTTATTTTGAAAGCACACACATCGGAGAAGGAAAAGATTATCCGATTGGGCCATATGAGAAACATTTTAGCGACATTGAAATATGATTCGACAAGAAGGTGACATATTCTTTTTCATTTCTTATTCTCTTTTAATATTTTTATTTATATTTCTTTTTCTTTTTCATTTTCACACTTACTGAGTTAGTATAGGAAACACGGTAGGCGGAGGGGGTAAAGTCAATAAGAGGGAAAAAGACAGAGAAACTAGCCAGGATAAACACACATGAAGTGGAAGATATATATATATATATATATATATATATATATATAAGCATGCATACACATTTGTATGTAAATATATATAAGTATGAATACACACAGACTAAACTATCACACATAAGAGTGGGCATGAAATTGATACACAGAACGCTAGCCCTCAAAAATTAATGGGAAAATATTAGGGATAGGTCCGCGTATTCGTCTTATTTTAAGTTTTATAAAGCAATACAAATCTTAAATTGACAGTCTAGAAAAATCTACTTTACAGTAAAACCAGAATTAATCTGTATTTCTCTATGGCCTTTTTTAAGTATATGATGATATGAAATACATGTAAGAAAAACCCTTAGTGTATTGATAGGGTTAAGTTTGAAAGAAATGTATTTAAAATTATCTAATTAGCTATGAAACTTGCGATTATCTAAACAATGTTTTATATATATATATATATCTATATATATATATATATATATATATATATAGATATATATATATATATGGGAAAATGAAAAAGGAAAACCAAAAAATGGATGTTTTTTATGTGTACATCAACTTTCGTCTTTATTTATAAGACTTCATCAGGATGATAAAATAGAGAAAAAATGTCATGCAAGCACAAATACATGTAGGGTAGACATATTGGGAAAAATAGAATGAAATAGTGGCCAACTACTGGGTGGACGTCCGTATTTGTTGGAGAAATAGAAATGAATGTAGAAAAGAATGAGTGGGGAAACAATGGAAGGATGGGGTGAGCCAGGACTACTGTAGCTGGTGGTAAGAGAAAGAGGTGGGGGATGAGCAGGGGTAAAGTGGATGGCAGAGAGGGAGGTGAGGAAGAGGGGGGGAGGGGGTGTTTGACGAGATGGCTGCGGTTACAGATTGAAGGGGAAAAAGTAGGTTGGAATGTTTGTGTATGGGGGGTGTATGCAGGGAAAGGAGGATAGGTAGAGAGGAAGGGGGGGATGTGATTTTGGTGGATGAGCGAAAGTTATGGTCTTAGAGAGCGTTTTGAGAAAATGAGGGAATTTAAGAAGGGGTATAGGAGAAAATAGTTTAGTGGGGGAGAGGGAGGATTTGTTGTGATAGGGTGTGAAATATTTGAAATATTTGGAAAATGATAGCAATGAGTGAGGGATTGGGGGGGAGGAGGGCGGTGATTGAAAGGGTGGGTATGGAATATTTGAGATATTTGGAACATGAGAAAGTTTATTTGGACTGCAGTATAAAAAGTGTGAGGAAAAAGTAAGGAGAAAATGAAGATTCAATGAGAAAAAGAAAGGGAAAAGTAAATGGGAGAGTGTTATAGAGGTTGGAGATGAAAAAAAGTTAACCATGATCAGGCAAGAGTCTTTGTTCTGTGAGGATGATCTTGCTTATTAAGGGTGATAGGTTAAAGAAACCATTACGTTGCTTGATGGTGGTGGAGGCGGTGATGAGGGCAGTTTCTAATAATCTTCGCCGAGATTTGTTGTGGATATATTTAGTGATTTAGGCTTATTCAAATTTGAACGCATGACCATGTTCTAGTGCATGGGAGAAAAGTGCACTGAGAGAGTTGTTGTTTTTTATGTCCCTTTTGTGTTCATTTAATCGTTTCTTTAATTCGCGTTGTGTTTCTCCCACGTAAAATTGATGGCAGTCATTGCAAGGGACAGTATATAAGCCGGCATGAGATGTGGGTGTTTTTTGGAAATGTCTGGATGTGTTTAAAGTCTGAAAAGTCAACATTCTCGGTGAAAGTGTTCCTGTGTATCACTAGAACTTTAGTGGAAGTGTCGTGTTTGAGGCCCCGCTTGTGTTCGCATATAAGTTTCTGGGCGTTTCATCACCATCAAACATCAACCTCAGGCTATGAGATGTATTTTCTAACACTATCGATGTTTTTTGAAATATTTCCATTCAACGAACGTCCCATGTGAAAGCTAACCCCAAGATATTATTGTACAGAAATTGCACGTTGATTCTAACCAGAATTCGAATCCAGTGTATTTTACTTGGGGTTTCACGTTAGACACAATATCGACGTCAGATGGAATTGAAAAAAATGCTTTTTTGCATTTGATTTTTGACAATCAGGCGATTACATCTTTTAATACCGAGTAAAGCGTCGTACCATAGGGATGGGCATACACTTGCGTATCATTATATAAGTAATAAAGATCATAAACTTTTTTATGGATACACTATTGGCTATCTGCGATTTCTCTTCATATTTTTCATAGATTAAAATATCCTTCTTTCAAAAGATTTTCATCTTTATTTTCATGTATTTTCAATTCTTTTTGTATTCCTCATTTTTATTCTTATTCATATTTAGCTATAACCTCTTATTAACTAACATCACTAGATAATAACATTACGGTGTCAAGCTGCATCATGCCAGTGATGATGTTGTTCCTATTTCGTTAGTTTCGTCATCAAATTGTTACTTCATATAACTTAGGCATTTATGATTGATAACGATTATGTAGAGAGAGTCACTTTGTATAAACAATTTATCAATGTATCAAGAATCTGAAGAATATATATTTATCTTTATAAAGTTAGGTATTATCATATGTTTATATATTGTTATGTACATGATTCATTCTTAGACTCTATAACTGATCATTATGAACTTAAGAAAACATCTGCTTTGCGTAAGGGGTTAAAATATGAGCTATATCATGTTTTATTTTGTTTAGAACAAAGGGGGTACAAATGGTGTGAACCCCTTCGTGAACATTCATAATCTTTCATTTGTTTGCATTATAAAATAAGTAGTAGACATCAATCGGTAAATATTCGCAAAATTTCAGTTTATTTAAAGGATCTCATGAGGTTTTTTTATATGACATGATCACGTTGACAAACATCGTACCGCTAGATAACCGAATTAGTACAAAATGGGTGACCATTTTAGAATATCAGGTGATGTATGTTGCCTGGAGAAGACATGGGCATCACCAAATACTATCATGCCTAATTAGAAGTTTTGACAAATAAAAAAACTGCATAACTCTTCAACGACATCCCTTGACGTTATGGGATATCCACTCATGGATAGATGCTTTAAAAGACATAATATTGACACTCATTCATATTTGAAAAAAATAATATATCATATTTGCATACATCAATTAAGGAAGATTCTCTGAATCTCAATTTACTTTTAAGACCCTTTAAGCTGAAGTTTTAAATTTGAGACATTTTAGAAAATTAAACTTCTGTAATAAATATATATTAAAATTAGAAGATGGATTCTATACATTAGGTTTAGTATCATTATATGTGTGTTTAGATCTTCGTAATGTGGCATAAAATTAGTGCCAGGCTCTTGTGTTTAGGGGATTAATTTTACCAATCCTAGGAAGGGTACTTCTTTTTTAATTATACACATTGTTGATTAAACCAGAATGTATATTTTGTATTCTTATATTGTGGTTTAAAACAGGAAAAGCCAACGATATAGTTTAATAAATTTCACTTCAGTTTCGGACATTTTACTACGAGAAATGAAACAAATAATAATCATCGTCATTTACCTTTCAATCTCCGATTTCGATATAGAATAAGACAGGGCTTATAAGAATATGATACTACAATTCAATAAAAATTATATAACGATTCAAAGAAACAACGAAAACATTTAGTATACAGAAAATGAATCATTTCTTATAATCATGTAAGATCACACAGGAATATAATCCCTATTTGAATTGCAGCAATCGTAAATCAATGAAGTAAAGTAATAATACATCTAAGTAAGTGCATATATAAATCTTAATAAATAATTCCGATGAACTGCATCAAACGGATCATATATATATTAGCTACATTCGACATTCTTTGTACATAACATAATTCATCTATATCAATCTGATATGTGTGTGCAAGTCTATACACATTCAGTAATTCACAAAACTATGGCGTAACTCAAATGGATTAAATGATCCATAATTTAACGAATAGAGAGAAATACGAAGAAGTAAACAGCAACACCAAAATAGAGTTCAGAACATATCACAAAACTGCAGAACCCAAGATAACAAGGAAAAGACAACACACGGTAAAATGAATATCAAAAGACTAGAACGAGTTAAGGAGCAGTGAAATGCAAAACTCAAATTAAAGCGGGAAACAGAGCAACGAACGCAGAAGTAAACTCAAATAAAGCACTGAACGTAGCAACAAATAGCGGTACCAAAATAGAACAGTAAACACAGTAAAAGGTATATCACGCAAATAGAAAAAATATAACCAAGCTTGGCGACGATAACAACATAACACAAAAAGAACAACTAAAATGTAGCACCACGCAGAAAAAAAGGAGCCCGATTAGAACCAATATAACCTCGCCTTACACAGGGAACAACGGAATCCATAAAGAACCAATATAACGTAAGACTGCACAAAAGAAAAAACAGAACCACAAAAGAACTGCGTTGGAAACAACCGAACCAAAATAGAACAAATATAAGATAGCACGGCGCAAAGAATAACGCAACAAAAATAGAACCAATATAGAGTAGCACTGCCCAAGAAACAACGAAAATCAAATAGAACGAATATAATTTAGCACTGCGTAGGAAACAACACATCCCAAATAGAACGAATATAACGTTACACTGCTCAGGGAAAAAAGAAAACAAAATAGAACAAATATAACGTATCCACACGCAGGAACAACGAAACCCAAATAAATCCAATATAACATAGCATTGCTACAGTAAAAACGGAATCGAAATAAAAAAAATAAAAAGTAGCAAGAAAAAACGGTGCTAAAATAGTAAATAAATAACGCAACATCGCGCAAAAACAACGGACCCCAAATAAAACAAATATAACGTAGTACTGAGCAATTGACCACGTACCGCAATTTGAAGTAATATTACTTGGCTCTGCGCAAGAAACAACGAAATCCAAATAGAACAAATATAACGTAGAACTGCGCAGAGAACAATTGAATTCAAGTCGATCCAATATAACGCTGAACTGCCCAGGTTACAACTACCCCCAAATAATAATTTAGCACTCCGCAGGAAACAATAGAACACAAATTAAACGAATATAAGATAGCACTAAGCAGAGAATACGCGACTCAAAATATAACAAAAATAATGTAGTACTACGTAGCAATAATTACACAAAAGTAGACCCAATATAACATAGCAATAAACACCCGACGGCAAAGAGAACGAATATAAAGTAGCACTGCGGAAAGACCAACGGAACTCAAATAGGCCCTATGTAAAGTAGCACTGCGCAGGATACAATGGAACCCTGAAAGAACCAACATAACGCAGCAATGCGCACGGAATAAAGGAACCCAAATAGAACAAATATAACGTAGCAGTTCGCAGGAAACAACGGAACCCAAATATACCTAATATAACGTAGAATCGCGCAGGAACAACGGAACCGAAATAGAACCAACAGACGGTCGCACTGCGCTATAAAGAACGGAACCTAAATAGAGAGAATATCATGTAGCACTGCACAGTTAACAACGGAACTAAAATAGAACGAATATAACGTAGCACTGCGCAGGTAACAGCGGAAACCAAATCGACCCAATATAACGTAGCATTGCCCAGGATACAACTGAACCCAAATAGAACGAATATAAACTACCACTACTCGAAGAACAACAGAATCGGAATAGAACGAATATAACATATCATTGCGCAGAGAACAACATAACCCAAATATACCCAATATAACATAACTCTGCGCAGGAAACAGCAGAACCTAAATAGAACGAATACAACGTATCACTGTACACACATTCACCAAATATATCAAATATAACGTAGCACTGCGCAGGAAACAACGAAACATAACTAGAACAAATATAACCCGCAGAGAACAACCTAACCCAAATAGATCCAATGAAACGTAGCACTGGTAATGGAAGAACGGAACCAAAATAGAACGAATATGCGTAGCTCTGCGCAGGAGACAACGGAACCCAACTAGTACCAATATAACATACCACGGCTAAGGGATCAACGGAACCGAAATAGAGCGAACATAACGTTGCACTGCGCAAAGGACAACATTTACCAAATATACCGAATATAATGTAGCACTGCGCAGAAAACAACGGCACCTTAATAGAACAAATATTATGTAGCACTGCGCAGAGAACAACGAAACTCAAATAGACCCAATACAACGTAGTACTGCTCATAAAACAACGGACCCCAAATAAAACCAATATGACGTAGCACTCACCAGAATACAACATAACTAAAAAAAGACCAATATAATGTAGCACTGCGCAGTGAACAACAGAGCACAAATAGAAGTGGACACCGACAAAGAATCCGCGGAATTCAAATAAAATGGAACACAGATAAGCGGGCGGGGCAACTCCCAAGTCACGGAACACAGCGCAGCGGACGGAGCAACCCAAAATACAATAGATTACTTATTATCGAGCAACGAAATCTAAATATAACGGGACAGTAAGCAACTCTAATAAAACGACTAGAACGAGTACGCAGCAGCGAACAGTTGAACTAAAGTAGAGTATTGATTTACTTCTCTCCAGGAGTTAGGCACAAGGCCAGTTTTTATCTTACTCCCACAAGTAAGATGTTACCCAAGGTCGGGTCGGGACACTCAAGTAGAGTAGCGGAACCTAAATAGAACCCACAGAACAAAACGCTGTTCAAAGATTAGACAGGGCACAGTGCAATGAACGGCGTAACCCAAATATAAAATAGGACAAGGAAATAGTAAAGGAAACCCAAAGTATGACAGATGATGTAGCAGTCAGCGGTACAATCCTAATAGAACAGGCACGAAGCAATTATCAATATTTAATTGGTCTAAATTAACTCTAAAGAATCTACATAATTATCTAATATCTTATAACAATGTCTAAAGGTTTTTTCACAAACTCATTATTTACTTAGTGTTACTATTGCTTATTACTTTCGTAGGAAATTTAATGACAACTAAAATAATTGACTTCTCTTTACATAAAAGTGTAGTTAAGTGCACCAGATTAAAACTGCACACAAATGAGCAATTGTAAAATTAAATAATGCAACCGTATGGAAAGAATATAGAAAAATATAAATTCATGATTATTAGGTATACTTTTTAAAGAACATTTCGATTAACTTTAGCTTGAATTAATATTGTTAATTACATATAATAACTATGCTTACACTGGAACTTACGAGGTAAAATACATGTATATATCAGATGCAATTAGTAAGTAGACAAGACAATTAAGTGAACATTAAGAGGGACATATTGAATGATTTTAGTTATATATGAATAGTTGCCATCAATAATCTAAATTGATATATTTTTGGCATGCATTAAAAGCTATAAGAGAGGATATCTAAGTAAGTCTGGTCTTACTACTACTAATAAAAATAATAAAAGGGAATGTATATTGAAGAGTGTAAAATAACAAATAGAAAATGTGTAAAAATTCCATTTTTAATTAAACTCATTTCATATTACAACACTACCTACTAAACTGTTTTGAAAAAAAATAGAAAGAAATTATAAAATCATGATTATATGGTCTACCTTTTAAAGTACATTTTGACCAACTTTAGCTTGAATTGATATAGCTAATTACATATAACTCTGCTTCTTTTGGCTAAGATCAAAGAGTAGTATCTGTTCCGATGGATACTGCACCCCATAGACTGGTATTGTCTTGGCCTTCGGGGCTTGATTTACGCCGGCCTATGGGTCTGTCCTGTGCAGTTCGAGGAGGTCCACCCTCCCAGACTTTGCCTCCCCTCTTTGGAGAGGAGTAAGTTTATTGCTTACTGCCTGAGGAGCCCCTACCGGGGAATGCCGACGGGGCTGCCCAGGCAATTTTTAAACCCGACTTTCTCGACCCGACCTTAGGTCACATCTTACTTGTCGGAGTGAGATAAAAACTGGCCTTGTGCCTTACTCCTGGAGAGGAGTAAATCAAAACTCTGCTTACATGGGAACTTACGAGTTAAAATACATCTATATATCACATGCAATAATAAGAAAGTAATTAGACAACACAATGAAGTGAACATTAAAAGATACATATTAAATGATTGTAGTTAAATATAAATAGTGGCCATCAAGAATCTAAGTAATCTTAGTCTTACTACAACTAATAAAAATAATAAAAGGAAATGAATATTGAAGAGTGTAAGATAACAAATGGAAAATGCCATGTTTAATTAAACTCATTTTATAATACAACAATACAATCGAAACTATTATGAAAAAAATATGAAAAAATATAAAATCATAATTTTTAGGTATACCTTTAAAAGTTTATTTTGACCAACTTTAGCTTGAATTGATATTGCTAATTACATATAATAACTCTGATTACATTGGGACTTACTAGTTAAAATACATGTATATATCAAATGCAATGATAAGTAAGCAATTAGACAACAAAATTAAGTGAAAATTAAGGAGACATATTAAATAATTTTAGTTAAATATAAATAGTTGCCATCAAGAATCTGAATTGATATATTTTTGACATACATTAAAAGCTATTATAGGGGATATCTAAGTAATTAGGGTCTTACTACTAATAATACAAATAATAAAAGGGAATGTATATTGAAGAGGATAGCATAACAAATAGAAAATAGGTTAAAAGGCCATCTTTACTTAAACTCTTTTTATGATACAACCATACCTACTAAAGTGTTAAGTTACTTTGAACTGTAATACACCTATTCATTTCAGAATTACAAATAAAACTAGATAAAACCGTCTAATAATGGACAATCTTAAAATTAATTACAAAGAAATGAATGTGAGTAACGCTTATTAACTTTATCATTTTCAGAATAAACAAATAAAGTAAGTATATCGCTAACTTCAATATTAGTTTTAAATATAAAGAGGTCTGTAACGTTGTATAAATTATGAACTTTATAGTTTTATAAGCGTGAAAATCACACAATATCGACATCATTAATCGATAACTGTGTTTTTAAATTGTAAGTAAATAATCGTATAAAAAAGGAAAATAACACCGCAGAATCAGAGAATTGTTTACATTTTCGATAAGGAATATAACACCGGAGTATCAGAGAATTGTTTACATTTTCGATGAGGAAAATAACACCACAGAATCAGATAATTGTTTACAGTTTCGATAATGAAAATAACTCATATTTGTACACTTATAGTTTTTATCCCTGGTACATATAATTACGAGGTTTTATTACAAGAAGGTAAATTAGAAACTATAACAAAACATAAATCTACTTTTATTATACTAAAAGGAATATAAATAAAATACACCGGCAATAGTTTATCTGGCTTCTTTCCTAATATTATGGGCATCGTCAGAGAAAATCGACAACAAAGAAACGGATAAGAAATGCGTGTGTAATAATAGAAAATATATATTTATATGACATTGATTTTCTGATGTTTAACTAAATGTATTTCTCTAATAGTCAAATAGCTTTTGACGTGGGAATTTTGTTTTTGGCCGTTGGTTTAGTTTTGTGAAGATCTGGATGAAACTTAATAAATGAAAAATATGGAAAAGAAATAAAATACAGATATTTATTTTTCTTTTGATTTGGAATTCATTTTGTCAGATATTTATTAGGATCAATGGAAGACCCACTTTTCCAATCCTTTGTTATGCAATTAAAAAAGAGTAATTATGATTCGGTGTAACGGCTGTAAGGTTATGATGAAGTCTGGTACACCAACGACATAAATTCACTTGGCCAACACGACAATCTGACAAATCCCATCCATTCACTGTGGAGGCCCCCATATGCTGAATAGCTTTCTACTCCAAAAGCTACTGGACTCTGGAACTCCCTCCCTGCTTTCCTGACGTTACTGACATGCAGAATTTAAAATTAATGTAAACAGACATCTCGTTGCGCAGCTCCTAAATTTAGTTTGATCTCTCCCCCCCCCCCCAAACCTTCACCTTTTTTTGTCAGTAGCCCCTTACGTCGTCAGTGGCGGCCTGCATTGCTGGAGATAAACTTAATGTTCTTATTTTCTTATTTTGACAGCGTACTTAATCTATTTGGTGTGAAAATCGAATTTCACTTATTTTTTTGGGGAAAGGGCTGCGGCTTTAAAGTTACACATTTTGAATAGTAAAGTTTACAAACAAATAAGGCACCAACGGAACTCATCACCTTGTTGAGAATATTTATGTTATTAGTGTATGAGTTTACCATGCACATAATACTACAAACACGTGCGCCAGTTTTATTACATCATATAACTTCAAATTTTGTGTGGGGCCATTCTTTTCTCTATTATTATTTTGTATCTTGCTTATTTTACAGGTTATTTGGGAACGGATGCAAGTTTCGGAGAATATCCTCACCCACGAAATGATAAAGTTTACAAAAATGATAATGTGTCATTGTATCTTATTGCCTACAATAAATATTCAATAATTCATTGATTTATGAGTGAACTCTATGCCTACAACTATAAACATATACAGCTACCTAACTTTGTATGTAAAGAAGTATTCAAAACAACTTCATGTTTAATAGAATGTATTAACGATCCCGTAAATCGTTTAATTTAATAAAATGTTTCGGATATTTATGATCTCTAAGATATGTTTATGTTTCAGATAGGAAAGTAAAGATGAGCGCACTCGAAATTTTAAATTCTGTTGGTACGGACAATGTAGTGAATGTGTATTTGTATGTGTACATGTCTATATATCCTGATCCACAGCGAGAAACAATATTTTCCTATTTATTTTTTCTATTTATATTTCTCTTAGTTTTACTTCAATACATTTTATCTATTTTGTATTTTTCTATTTAAAAACTTTCCCTACTTTAAATTTTTATTTTTTTCTTATTTAGTATCTTTAGATATAAGTTTAATTTTCTAATCATAATCATTATTATTTTAAGTATAACATTTTTTCTTATAATTATATTTTCAAGTTGAATCTGTATTGCTTTGTATATTTCCATATTTCCTATTATAGACTTTTACTGTTTTTATTTATTTAATTCTTTCCGTGTTTAACCTCTACTCTATCTTGTTACTTATAATATAATGAAATGTTACGTCATTTATTTATTCATTTATTTATTCATTTATTTATTTATACTGCAATTTATTCTTAGATTTATTCTCATGTATTTATTATTAATTTATCATATTATATAATATCACATTTTATTTTATTATATTTTATATATTTAATGTTTTTATAATTACTAAACATGTTTTAATCCTTTCATTCTATTTATTGATCTTATTCTTAATTTCTATTTATTTTATTATTATTTCGTTTATTTTCTATGATGTTATTATGTTTTCATATTTATATATATTTATATTTATATGTTTGTATATTTATATTTTGTATATCTATATATATATATTCATGTTATTTATGTTTATGTTTTTTGTACTTGGTTCATTCTATATTTGAAATATTTGAAATATTTGATTTGCTGTTTCGAATGTATTTCCATTGCTATCGTCGTGTTTGAACTGACTCGTCGAGTAATATATGCCTGTATGATGTGAGGTTATGTCTCCAACATTGTCTTAATATATGTTTTATTTTTAAATAATACTGAACTCTGATGATTAATTTCTTTAATGACTTATGTATGTAATGTGTTAAAAGGCGCTGGGGAAGAGACGGTTTGTAGTCATCTAAATACAAAATTCAAAAAACCAAACTGTCATGGAAATCATCGTACGCTAAATACTCGTTGTGTTTTTATACTTGGAACTAAAATAAATGATGTTATAATTTTGTTGATCTCAACTCTCTCTCTCTCTGTATATATATATATATATATATATATATATATATATATATATATATATATATATATATATATATATATCTATACACATATATATATACATATATATATAAGTACAATTTCATGTATATAAACATATCAAATATAAGATTATATCATATATTGTGTATATATGTCTAGTATGTACTTCAACATTGTCTAATATGTTTGTAGAGCTTTGTAGTATATATATATATATATATATATATATATATATATATATATATATATATAAATATATATATATATATATATATATAGAGAGAGAGAGAGAGAGAGAGAGAGACATATGAAAATCAAGCTACGGGGCGTCCATGTTTCATTCCTGCAAAAAAATCATCAGATTAACCTTGGAAAATAAAACATAGACGCTTCCGTGTGACTAAGTTGCCTTAAATATATTTTCATTCTATATATATATATATATATATATATATATATATATATATATATATATATATAATTTAGCAATTTTACATAAACACAGCAGGAATCAACTCGATTAATCTTTTCAACCCACAGGAATTATATATATATATATATATATATATATATATATATATATATATATATATATATATATATATATTTAGGCAAACATTATTAAATAACACGGAGTGGTTTTGTTTGATGCGACTTTTTTAAATTTTTTCAATTTTCCGAATTGTCCATCTAATGTTTCGGTCAAATTGATACAAATATGATCCATAGCTTTCTTGTTCCATTCTTTTTTCTTTTTTGCACGTACTTTCGATTTGAATCGTCAAATAATCTTCAGGCAGTATTAGTTTTAGTGTCTTTACTGTTGTGCTCATTTTTTGAATTATAACGGCAAGTAGTTTATATTTGAAAACGCGTCTTTAAAGTTGAAATGTACATGAGAGCGTGATGGCGTTCTACACATACGAGAGATTTAAAGTTTGACTGTTTAAACCGTTAAGAAATTGATGACGTTAAATAAAGTGCATACAATTCAAACGCATAACTACCTAATGGCTAAGAATTTGGTAATGTTAATTATTATGCTAGACACTTTAAAATGTTGCAACATTATTAATTGTGGGATGTTTAGTTTTTATGTAGCGGGCTTCGAGTATTTTATTGAATTGTATGCAATTTATTTAACGTCATCAATTTCTTAACGGTTTAAACAGTCAAACTTTAAATCTCTCGTATGTGTAGAACGCCATCACGCTCTCATGTACATTTCAACTTTAAAGACGCGTTTTCAAATATAAACTACTTGCCGTTATAATTCAAAAATGAGCACAACAGTAAAGACACTAAAACTAATACCGCCTGAAGATGATTTGACGATTCAAATCGAAAGTACTTGCAAAAAAGAAAAAAGAATGGAACAAGAAAGCCATGGATCATATTTATATCAATTTAACCGAAACATTAGATGGACAATTCGGAAAATTGAAAAAATAAAAAAAAGTCGCATCAAACAAAACCACTCCGTGTTATTTAATAATGAAAATATGCTGCCTAAATACACACAATATATATATATATATATATATATATATATATATATATATATGTAATATTAAAATAAATTAAAGATAATAATATTTTCGTTTAATAATAATATATCTATCTATCTATATATATATACATCTCACTCTCTCTCTCTCTCTCTCTCTCTCTCTATATATATATATATATATATATATATATATATATATATATATATATATATATAAATGATAATTTTATTTACACAGACATGTACAAAATCTACGACACTGGCATGTCGATGTTATCGATCAACAGTTACGATAAACTGAGATCTCATCAGGAATGAGTTATAATCCGATCTTAACCTCAGGTTCTCTCCAAATATGATCTGAGGTTAAGATCAGATTCTAACTCTTCCTGATGAGATCTCAGTTAATAGTAACTGTTGATCGATAACATCGACATGCCAGTGTCGCAGATTTTGTACATGTCTGTGTAAATAAAATTATCATTTATGAAGCTCTATTTTGATATTGAGCACTTTTTATACACCCGGTTAAAATTCTCTGGATTACCACCCTGTGGATATTTTTTACCTGGATTATTACCATTATTATATATATATATATATATATATATATATATATATATATATATATATATATATATATATATATATATATATATATATATATATTGTTTAACTCGTAAATAATATTCCCCCGCTGTCCGACCACTATCATAAAACTTGCACGGCTAGGGATAAGGCTTTCCGCATTGTATGCCTTAAGGTCCACTTTGTACTTACAAATCATTCTCTCACAAAGTTCCCACTACCAACCGAAGACAAACTTAATGATCTGATCATCACCTCTTCCCATATCTTGGATAGCATAAAACACCTTGATACCTCCAAGACCGGTGGGTATAATCTTATGCCTGCTATATTAAAAAATAAATGCTCTGATCAGCTGTCATCTATCTTGTCTCAAGTCCCTGTCCGATTCTTGCGTGATAGCTGAAAAACTGCCCTTGGATTCAAAAAATGGAATTCTTTTGACAGAACGGACTTGCAAATTTATCGTTCAATCAGTCTCTTTCCGGTGTAAATTATTAATCAATCTAGCGAATACTCACCACCTTATAAATGCTAAACAGTTTTAAGACAAACATTATTGATTTTGGCAATACATTCTACTTGGGGTACAGTAACAGTAATATCTGAACACCTATACAGTGCACTGAACAAGGCAAGTGAAACTAGGACGGTAGTGCTTAATATATTCAAAGTTAATTTGGATGGTACTACTGAACAACATTATTTAATATAAGTAGATCCTTCGTAGCCAAAAGTAAGATACATGTCATTCTCGATAGCCGTAATCTATACAACATGCCGTTCATACGTGTGTGTCCCAGAGGTCGATCCTGGGACCTTTGTTGTTCTGATTTTCTAAACGATGTCCCTTATATAATTGCGACCGATATGAGTATATTTACTGATGACGCTACTCTCTATTTTGAAATGTGAGCTATACGAACGCATATATATCCAAGACAAATGCCGAATCTTTAGAAAATAACACCTACTCCGTAGTGAAATGAGGCCAAACACGGATGGTTACATTTAATGCTGCGAAGATAAAGCTTTTCTTGTTTTAACGTTTCCAACCCCTGATAGCAATGGCAAATAGCACACCACTTGAGAGTTCAACCAACACGGTGAGCTTCCTCTACCGGGATAAAAAACTTCTCACACCTGCCAGTATCCTATATCTTTACAAAGCCACTATTCGACCCTACATGGAATATTGTTGCCACAACTTTGCTGGTGCACTAACCACTAGTGGCCCTCTCTTATATAGGGTAAAAAAGAGATTTTAATCTCATATGTCAAACACTGTCTACCAAGCTCCAGCCCCTGTCCCATCGACGTAATATTGCTTGATTTACAAGTATTTCAATGGAATATGCTGTAACGAACTTGCTGCACTTGTGCCCTTCTAAACATAAATATCCTAGACCAACCCTAAAATCAGCACATCAAAACCTTCACCCTATAGGTCTCTAGATGCCAAAAAGCTTTCTACTCTGATATCTTATTTCCTCGAACTGCTTGCCTTTGGAATTCCTTTCCAGCTCCCTGTTTCTCTTATTGAAACAACATGCATAGATTTAAATGTAATTTGAACGAACATCTCGTTGCACAACTCACCACGTAGGATATCATCATAAATCTGGCCTCTAATACACAATAGCATTTACGCCTCAGTTGCAATGTGCTTTGTTTAGAGTGAATGTAAGTAAAATTAACATTTAAAATAAATCTATCGTTTACAATATCGTTTCCGTGTAATTCATTGACTTTGGCTCGAACTCAATATTTTCGTACCACTTGTAGTAAATAATATCGGAAACATCCAAAAATGATTATTATGCCAATCTCTTTCTATCTTGCTTTAGATTAATTTAAGTTTGACTCAGTCAAGAGATTAGACAGCCACTATCTAAAATAACTCTCACCGAAGATCACCGGCTAAAAATAGAATGTGTGGGTAGCTTAATAATCTATGTGAAATATGGGTACGTTTATTTTTAATGTTAGGAACATGCTATTTCACAGAGAGTGAAGCAATGTGTAATAATGTAATTGTTACAAAAGGTGTGCCTATCTTCGGTTGACAGTTGAGAACACCAGTCTGCCCTTTCTCTATCTTTCTATTTCTCCCTCTCTTACCGACACAGTGTAGTCAGGTGTCATTTCGGTAGATAAAACAATTAAATGTCGACTGTTATCGTGTTTAATAATTGGCAATCGAAATCCAGCCAAGAATCAATGCCAACCAACGATAATCTCCACCACGAAGAGGAAAGAAGCAAATGTCGACTAACAAACAGCCAGCTCTCTTAAAAGAATCAATACTGACATGCAAAAATATTATCGGTAAATTGGCAAACTCTGAAAGTTTAAATACTTTTATGTGTTTTAAATATGAATGCTAAACGACAACATAATCACAATACTAATTAATAAGTTTGGGAATAAATGATGTATATACAAATATACAAACATATACTCATACCTAACATTATATATATATATATATATTCAAGGGTTATCTAATAAATATTGTGTATCTGGATAATAAATAGAAAATAATACTTTTCAGAATGTTCTTTTATTAAATTAAATGACTGCATTATTTATAATTATATTTATAACACGCAACATTTAGTTTGCGCATGAATATTTCTTTTAAGGCCATTCAAAATAGTGGAATATCATTTTTGTTATTGAGCCTTTTTTGCATCATAACATTGAAAACTCAAAGAGTTTTTAATGTGATGTTCCGACCTCAGATAAGCTGATAACGCATACTTAAGTAGCATCGGGAACACTACTACCACCAACTTATGGAAATAAATACACAAAGTAACAATAGATATCTCTGACAAATATAGATTTGATTGAAATATGGTCCTAAAAGTGAACCATTGGTGCTAATGGGTTAAGTGCAGGGCGATCCATAATACAGGCCTGGTAAACATGCGACTGGGGGTCATGACTGAGGATGGGGGAGACATGCGAAGACCAAAATTACTACTAATTAATAATTACAGAGAAAAGTTTTAGTAAACGATTTCTTAGTAATGTCCAGTAATTAGTAACTATGCAAATTATTAGGAAGCAGCTTACAATCATTAATTTATTTTCATCCAATTTAATGTAAATAGTACAAACATATAACAGAACTAAATCCCCCTGGTGATATCAGATCAGGCTGCCCTGTGGCTCCTTGAGACGAAATGCACCTACATTGACGTTTTTTTTGTTGTTTTTTTTTGTTTGTAAAACTTAATTATGTTCTACAAAACCAAAAACAAAAACAACAGCCCCTCTCCCTTTCTCCCTCCCCTTTTTTATTTTTATTTTTCCTACCCTACTCCCGGTCCTGGATATGACCTTAAACTACATCCGATAGTGAGATCCGGCTTACGGACTTTGGGGAATGTGGAGCCTCCTTTTAATTACCATTGCTCCCAGGTCCACCCTGACCCGGAGTGGTAGTACCTGTTAGGGTCCCAACTATGGGTTAAATAGAAACAGTTATTAAAAGGGGAAAGAAACAAAAAAGAGAAGAAAACAAGACCAGATTCGGCATTAAATAACCCAAAAAGGGTTGATATGCCGTAAAACAAAACTACCAAACCATACCAAACTACCTAAATTCCCTTAAATCACTTTATTTACCATGAATTAAAGACATTTTTTATTTAGACAAATCATAGGTCAAATTGTTTATATTGACTACTTCATTACAGAAAATATGACATAATACAATCAGAAATTAAATTCAACATTTTACAAAATAATGTTCGGAGTAAAAATGTTGATCATTTTTACAAAAGTTGTGATGTTTGTTACATATAAAATTTGTTTTTACAGAAGATGGAGAAAATACTTATTTCTTTATGATACGATAGTACATATAATACACAGTCTTAATAATAAAATCAACTTATATTAACAAAACGATAAACCAATAAATAATACGTAGAAAGGGGGGAAATATTAAGCATATCGGATAACTGCTGGAAAAATTATGAGATTCTACTTTTTCAGGTGATTACGTGTAAACACCATAGAAAACTAAGCCGAGAGAAGAAGAAAACAATTCATCTATAATTGAGAGTGAGGTATCAGTTTCGCATATACATTTCATGTAAAATGATCCCCATTTCCGGGCCCTTCTAGCATTATAAAGCAGTTGACCAATTTTTATTTTTTTATGAGAAATTAAAACTTGTATTTTTTAGGGGTGAGGCGATTGGAGTTCTACTTTTTAGGCGATTATCTGTGGTTTTTCGACCTGACAACTCGGACTTAGGGTTATTGGTAAAAAGATTTTACAGGGTGTCCACACGTATTCGCCTAAACAAAGAAGAATCTTGTTTTTTTTTCAGATTTAAGTAACAGTACAGAACACGGATATATCCATTTATTAAATAGTTAAACAAGCGTTATTGTTGCTAAAATACCCGTAACAAAAAAAGAGCTTGTCAGGACCAAAGTACCCTTTCAGACCAGACTAAAACTCAATTTTATGCAACATTTGGGCGAATACAGAGAGAAATGGACAATAAAATTTAACAGTCTCTATAATATAAAGGAAGCTTAAAAAGTATTTAAACTCGTTAATTTAATTTTACTTGAATGATTTACTGTCCCCTTTCAGATGAAATGGGTTTATATTATCC
The DNA here is from genome assembly GCA_963556195.1 of Sepiola atlantica. Classification (NCBI taxonomy): domain Eukaryota; kingdom Metazoa; phylum Mollusca; class Cephalopoda; order Sepiida; family Sepiolidae; genus Sepiola; species Sepiola atlantica. The sequence goes on along the minus strand of OY744523.1, from coordinate 176,221,293 downwards.
AATACATTTTTAAAAAAAAGTTTTTTAAAACTTTAACTAACTCGAGACAAGGCAGATTGCCACTGAAACGTTAGAGGCTACTGCGGATTAGGGCCCATAAATTAGGGGGGGTGCATCCTAAGTGACGAGTTGTGCAGCGAGATATTTGTTCACATTACACTTATATTTCTGTATGTCGGTTGAGTCATGGAAACAGAAAGCCAAGACGGCGGCTCGAAGAAAGAAACCATAAAAGTAGAAAGCTCTCCGGCATTTGCGGATCTCCACAGTGCATGGATGGAATTTAAGTGATTGTCGAGTTGGTCGGGTGTATTAACGTCGAGGGGACACAAGAGTAGCAAGTTCATCGGACCACTTTCCATTGAAGTACTTGTCAAACAAACACAGAGATGCAACACTGCGGCGATGGTACAGGTGCTAAAGCTTGGTGGATACTGAGGGACTTATTAGATTAGCGACTCTTTTGGTGGCCCTGTCTAAGAGGGAGAGACTTGTAGATGGTGCACTAGCACAGCTGCGACAACAATACTCCATGCATGGGCGGATGGCGACTTTGTAGAGATATAGAATACTCGCAGCTGTAGGAAGTTTTCTAGCACGGTAGCAGGAGCCCATTTTCTTTGCAGCTGCATTGACAATGTCATCTATGTACATTCTAAAACTTTTCTTGATAATTATTATTTAGTGGTAACGGTAGTCTACACATGTCCGCCCCCAGTCAGTGACCCCAGTTGCATGTTTGTCAGGCCTGGATTATAGATCGCCTTGGTTAAGTGTCATTTTTTCATAGTGGGTAAAATAGGGGAAAACCGTTCATGAAAATTCAAGTATCCCCGAGTCTTGTGAAAATTTAACACTAGTTATTAGCTATTCCCCAAATTTCAATTTTCTAGAATCTTTTAAAGGGTTTTAAAAAATCGAATATTGCAAATTTACATTAAATTTGAGTAATCGTGATTCTAGAATGAACACATGTAATGTATTTTTATGAGAATTAGAATAAAAACTCTATACACACTCATTATTACCTTTTTTTTAATCTTCATGTTAATATACATAGTATAAAAACTATTATGGGAAGAAAATTAATATTACCTCTCCGGGGACGTGGATTCTACCAATATATATATATATATATATATATATATATATATATATATATATAATTTTTATTTATACATACATGTACATAATCTGCGACACTGGCATGTCAATGTGATCGATCAACAGCTGTTAAAAACTGAGATCGTATCAGGCAGAAAAATAATCTGATCCTCCCCTTAGGACATATTAGAAAAGGTGCTCATATATATATATATATATATATATATATATATATATATATATATATATATATTCGAATATATCATTGAAAAATGATAAATATCTTTTTTAATCATTCTTTTCTCTTCAGAAGATTAAGTCAAACTTTTAAGTAAATAAAGTGAATTTCAATTTTCTTTTGACATTTTAAAAGTTATTATGCACTTTCAAGGAATACAAATAACAAATCAGATAGAAGAGATGTATAAAAGTTATATTTCCACAGAATAAGTAAATATATTTCGAGTCCAAGGAAAGTTTGAGATTGATACATATTTTTAGTTCAGCGTTCACAGTTCAACGACAAACAGTAAATACAACGGTGAGCGGCATTAGATATGTATGTGTATATCTAAATACGGAATACACATTGATCCAATAAATGTATTTAACATGCAAAACTATATATGCAAAACTCTATAACAGCGAATTCGGCCTGCCAATGCTAATGCAAAATATATGGTAGTTAAAAAGTGTTTATGTGTAACAGGGAATCGCTGTTTATATAAAGTAACGTTAAAAAAGAAAGTTAAATTACGCCGGGCAAATTGGATCGGTCTTTTCCATGGAAAACGAAACTGACATAGCGTTCGGATAAAGAGACACAACTATGTCAAAAATTGCAGAAAATATATGATATAGTATTATTATAAAAGAAATTTGTAAAAATACGTATCAGCAGTGAAATTACTTTTAATGTCAGAATGGATTAAATATAAGTTGATACTTTCTTAATTATTGTTATTAAATTCAGGAAAGAGATAAGTTAGCTAAATTAGAATGTTCTAAAAGTATATGATCAGTGTCATTCTTACTATCAAATTAGTATATATTTTCTATAAAATTTAAACAATTAGATTAAATGAATTAGAATGTGTTGTAAGAGCTGCGTTTGAAAGATCAGGAAATGAAAAATGCATGGATAAATAATGGAAGGAGGGAATCATAGAACTTGAATTGCTATCATACGTAAATTAATAGTATGAGTGAGATAGGGAAGGTGGTTATCAAAAATTTATGTAAGGTGGTGGGAGGGAATATCACATTGGGCTAACGAATTGGTCAAATTTATATCACATGTACCTTTATGAAAAACTCTGACTTATGTAAGGGATGTTGTAAAGTTTTTGTAAGTTGATAAAATAAATGTAGGGATACTAAAATGTGCTTGCAGATATATGTTAATTAAAGGGCAGATCTCTTATTTTATTTAAAGACATTTTTTAAAAAAGAATGATATTTATTAGTGAAATTAATTTTAGAAATTTCATATCAAACAGGATACTGATATCGATCCCGAACCAGCTTTTGTGACGTTCGACTCGGAATCGTTCGGCTGTCCTACGCAAACGACCGAGTGTTGACGAGCCGAAGCAGCGAGCAGCCGATCACTTTGTTACAAATTGAAAATAAGTGCTTTCGAAGACGAATGTTTTGTCAGGAAGTTTTTTTGAAGAAAATAAACCCAAAATGAATTACGAACAACTTTGCACTACAGTATCATCGCGAGCAAGTAAGAATAAATAATAAAATTTAAAAAATATGTCGTGATAAAAGTAATTTTGGTAGGTTTTTTTTTTCTTCCAAAAAATTCCTTGTAAATAAAAATACAGTATTTATTTTATAACAGTAATCTTTCTATGTTTTTTTCCTGTTGTTTCTTTCAGAAAAAATCATGTAAATATGTTTAATTTTCTTTGTTTGTTTCTTTAAACAAATCCTTACCCTAACTCTAACTCAAAACCTAACCCTAACCCTAACCTAACCCTAACCCTAACCCTTACCCTAACCCTAACCCTAACTCCTAACCCTAACCCTAACCCTAACCCTAACCCTAAACCCTAACCCTAACCCTAAAAAAAACCCCAAAAAACAAACAAAACATTATTATCTTAGGACGCAGCACCGTATCAAAAATGTCGTCTGGTACAAATCGGCTCGTCAACTCTCGGGCGTTTGCGTAGAACAGCCGAACGCTTCCGATTCGAACGTTACAAAAGCAGGTTCAGGATCGATAAAAGCACCTCATGCTTTTATCGATCCTGAACCTGCTTTTGTAACGTTCGAATCGGAAGCGTTCGGCTGTTCTACGCAAACGCCCGAGAGTTGACGAGCCGATTTGTACCAGACGACATTTTTGATACGGTGCTGCGTCCTAAGATAATAATGTTTTGTTTGTTTTTTTTGGTTTAAAACAGTTAAAAATAAAAGGGATTTTGAGAAAAATTAGGGAAAATGTTGAAAAATGTTTTAATGAGATTGAAAGGAAGAAGTAATTTTACAAACATATAAACAATATCTATTTAAAATCGGCATGGTAAGCTTAATTTGCTGTTTAAAAATTTTACATACATAGTTTTGGAGATTAAATATATTTATTGAATCTCTGTTTCTTCTCTATTTAGATATACACTTACATATTTGACCCTGCTTACCGTGTAATTTCATTTTGGAAAAGTCGATTAACTGTTGATTTGTGAACGTAGACCAAAAAATATATCAATTTCATATTTTCCTTTAACCTTAATATATTTTTCTAATTCTATAGAAATATAACTGTTATAAATTCGTTCTTAACTAATTTATTTTTTATTTTTTTAAAACTGCTTGATAACTTCGAAATAAAATAAAAAATATTTGAAACTAACTTTACACCCAGATTGGGAAAAAATCATATTTGAAAATTCGAACTTAGGGGACTTAATAATGCTTAATCGAACATATTAAAATATGCAAATTAATATATTCAGTCTTGAACAATATATTTCCCCTCGTTGTTACCATATATATATATATATATATATATATATATATATATATATATATATATATATATATATATATATAATTTTTGCGCGTGTACGTATGTATGCCCATGCGTGTGTAACTTGATTATGTCGAGAGAAAGCGTTCACCTACCGACCCAGGACCATTAATAACCAATGCGATATCCCGAGTAAGCACAATAATGCCATAACATTAATATAAGATACATAAAGTTACAAAGTTGAATGGAAAATGTTTTTCTAGCACGTGATAATCGAATTGTACACTTGACCTAGTTTTCTGTCTTCCTACCGTTTTTCATACATCACAAATAAAATATTTTAGGGGACGATCTTAAAAAGAATACGCACACTTAATTCCCGTTTTGTGACCTTATTGAAATTATGAATTACGTCACAAAGGCGAGATTTAGTATAACCAATAAACCGATTAACCGACGAACATGCCCAGTTTAAGAAATATAAATCGAACAAAGAAAAATAATTGTTCGATTACGCATTCGACCAAGCAACTTCAAAAGTAACGGACGCTTGTGGAAACCTGATTGTGTCCAGCAGATATTGAAGAGCAACTTGGTTAAAGAAATAGGGAAAGTCGCTCCTTGATTGTGACGTTAAAATAAGTAAGTGAAAAACGGGCAAACGTAATCAGGTATCTTGGGTGTTGTCTACGAAACAGAGCAGACGTATTTTCGAAGGTATTCTTCGATCTCACATACGATGAAAGGGTTACGGGAATACTTTTTTTATATATTACTACTGAGTAATGCTACATACTGTATAATACAACTACACTAAAAATATGTTCAAATTACAAAGCTTTATTGGATGTTGTTTTTACTACTGTCACACCTATTGCAACTGCTGCTGCAAAAAGAGAAAGAGAATTACAGGTGATTTCAACACAGTTAGAGAAAAGACCTACAAGCCTATACTACTACTACTACTACTACTACGTCTACTAATATGAGTACCACTAATACTACTTCTACCTCTACCACTACGAAGAAGTAAGAACAGACGACATGCACAGAGACAATCTAATTAAGTGGGGAAGATTCACCTCGGTATGCTTCATATATATATGCGAATATTTAAATTGCGCATTTGAAGTTAAAATGATATTTCAAACTTTAGCATGAATAACCGCCAGAATGAATATTTAATATTCAAGACTGACATCTTGTGTAAACAAAATTAACTATTTAAGGCACATATTCATGCCTGTTATTAATTAACACATTAATGTGAATGAAGTTTGAATTCACATGTTTAATAGAAACATTTATTAAAAATAATTTAAGCGTGAGAGACAGAGTAACGAGCCAAACAAGCTTGATGGACGCATCTCATGTACGATGCAAATCGCAATATTTTATATGTAACAAGATCTGGCAATGATTCTTCAAAGCTTCTTTAACTGTGTATACATAATACGAAACACATTTGTTTTCGATAAAAAATAAAGTTGAATTCATCGTAAATATCGTGTTGAATATAGGCCAGGATTTCTATCCAATTAAGGGAATTATGATGATTACAGCTAATCGGGAAACACTCGATCAGTTTCTCGTACTAAAATCTAAAAATAATTTCAGCGCGTTAGTGGTCCGTAAGCTTTTCAAACATGATAACGTTGCTGAACATTCCGCGGGGACGGGTCTGCGTTTACAGTACAATAGTTTACTCTATCGCCACGCGTCAACCCCAGTAGGAATTCACTAGGAAAAGTCGATATTTCTGTCCGCCGCAATAATCTCATACGCGCGATTCAGCTAGAAAATAGCATGGTAGTTCGTAACGAAACGCTATCCCAATGGAAGTAATAAGCAAACTAATGGATTCGATGACCTCAAGATATAATTCTCTAAACATGTTTTAGATCATACAAAGAGGAACCAGGGCTTCACTTCCATACCCCAATTCAGCCATATTCTTTGGTTATATTCCTCAAAGCAACCAGAACAGATATTATTCAAATATGTCCATTCAAACTACGCGCTTATGGAGGAAAATGTTATTTACAACTTATGTGTGACTGACTTACGAAAATGATATTTAAAAATGATTACTGACATACCAACGAATATGTTATTTAAAATGTATGCGTGTAAGGCCGATAAAACTAGTTTTTGAAACTTAATCGTGACAAACCGATGAAAATGTTCTTTCAAAATGAAAACTGATCGACCGACGAAAATTTCATTTAACAACTGAGACTCGAATACCTAGACAAATGTTATTTCGCGTGACAGATGGCCGGAAATACTACTTCGAAATTTCAGCCTCACATACCGAATAAAAGGTTATTTAAAAATTAAGCCTACCTGACAGGCATACGAAAATGCTATTTAGAAATTCCGATTGAACTACCGAAAAATGCTATTTAAAACTTACCGTAGACGAACGAACAAACTATTTCAAGTTTAAAATTGATCGACGGGTGAAAAAGCTATTTCAAAATTTAGACGTAACTAGCGACGAAAATAGTATTTAAAATTAAGACTAAATAACCGACGAAACGTTAGCGTGACAGACCAACGAAAACGTTAGTTAACAATTAAAATTAACCGATCGAGGAAGATGCTGTTTTCATATTGTGACTGAACTACCGGGAAAAATGCTATTTGAAACTTAAGCGTGACAGACCGACAAAAATGTAATTAAAAAATAACGACTTATAGACCGAAAAAAATTATTTGAAAGTATAAACTTGATAGACTAACGAAAATGCTATTTAAACATAACGACTTATAGACCGACAAAAAATTATCTGAAACTTTAGCGTGACCGACCGACAAAAATGCTCTTTAAAAATAACTACTTATAGACCGACACAAAATTATTTGAAAGTATAAACGTGATTAACCAACGAAAATGCTATTTCAAAATAACGACTTATAGACCGACAAAAAATTATTTGAAAGTATAAACCTGATAGACCAACGAAAATGCTATTTAAAAATAACGACTTATAGACCGACAAAAACTTATCTGAAACTTTAGCGTGACCGACCGACAAAAATGTTCTTTAAAAATAACGATTTATAGACCAACCAAACATTATTTGAAAGTATAAACGTGATAGACCAACGAAAATGCTATTTCAAAACTGAAGTATTTCAGGCAGACGAAAATGTTATTTTAAAATTAAGACTGAATGACCGAAAGAAATGCTATTTGAAACTCAAATTGGAAGAGTCTCTCACAAATATGTTGGTGGCATATAAATAAGACGCGACCATTAACTCTGTATGTGAAATGGTATTCTAAATGTAACCGTGTCAGACCGACGCCCCCCTTTATACTGTAAAACATTCACAGCAAGAACCCGTTTGGCTACGACCCAAGCAGAGAACTTTCTTTTCACTTACTCGATACAAACGATCCAGGGGAACTTCTATGAACAAGGTTTCTTTCCTAGATTTTCCCATCTGTGGAAGAAAATACCACAAAGCTGCTTCCAAGCCGACCAAACCTGATCGTCTTCAATCTAATGTAAACAATACTTGTTGAACCGTACTCCTTAATGAGCAATTTCATCTAAATCTTCTGTCTAATCCACCGGTTGTTTCTAATCCTCACGTGGTGGCGCTCTACGTCGATGGACGATCTCTTTAACCCTGGTCCTCGAGTGGCCAACAGGCCTTGATAAGTGGTAATTAATTAGTTAAAAATAGAAACGTGAAAGATCGATAGTGAAACGCAATTGAAATAACATATGTCTATTCAATCTGTGCGTTTAGTGATGACAATATGTTTTTTTAATTGACTATGAACAACTGACGGACAGAGCCACTTCAAATAGTCCAGGTCACATCCAAGTAATTAAATATTTCAGAAGTTTATTATATAATTCGTTTTATATAATAAACATCTGAAATATTTAATTACTAATAATTAAATGTGTCTTGACAATGATATGGTGTTGGTGTTAAGCTTATATATAGATCCAGTTTCTAGAATATTAACAAAGGGTGATTTTAAGTCTTGATATATAAGGGTGCATAATTTGTCAGCTTAAACATGTGACATCAGCTACATTTCAAATTAAACGGTTGCTTAGGGGTTTTTGATCTCCGTGACGTTATTGCCCTAATAAAATTAGACGCTTAGACTCCTTGGTTATCCCTTTTGAAGATACGCTGAATCAATTTGTAAGTAAGTAAAAGTGACTACCTATATAAGATGAATACAATATAGTGAAGTAAAAATCCCTTTGTCTCGTATATAAGACTATCGTAAGTGAATAAAGAACACATCTGAACTGAAGAAATACGATAGAACTCATTATAATATGTATTTTATAATCAACACATCAGCGTTAACAGAATAAAAATAATATGGGGATAGTTCAACAAGTATTAGGGATAAAAAAAGTATGCTAACAAAATAAAAGATACAAAGCGAATAGAGTAATTTAGCAATGGCTAGGTTGAGCTAGCAAGTCCCGTAATAACTCGTTTGAAAAGTTGACATGTTGACATACTTTTATGTGTGCGTGTTAAAGTGTCGTAGAACCGGAATTTTCAACGTAAAGATAAATTAATTAAAGAGAATTTCTTCATTCGAAGTTTGAATTAGAAAATTAAGCTTACGTATTAGGAAATGAAATCAGGAACGGGACATCGACGAGATAAACGTTTTCGCTTGGCTTTTATTGTAAGAAAAGGAAGAGCGTGGTTTCGTAAGCGCTTTTCCCCTCCTCTATCTTGTGGCTGGATGGGGTGAATAGATACTATTACTGTAAGTTGAAAATAACTTACAGACAAATTAAGAAAAAGAAAACAAATATAAAAACGATTCTGTCCCCCGTAGCAATGACTGCGACAACGGTTGTAACAAAGAGAATAAGACAGAGAGATCACGCCTACTCACAGCTGCGACTCGCATTGCCAGTACTGCAAAGAGACGTTACAATTGATTTAGTTGACTACCTACAACGTGTCAACAAGACATTAACTGTTTACATAATGTGCCGTCGTCCAGATAATCATCTAGAGAGAAATAATTGGTATTCCGTAGTGCTATTAACCTGATTTATTTATACGTGACAAAATATAACATAATGTCTCCACTTGCTTGGGCAATGATACGCTTACAATTTTACGCAAGTGGGTGGGGGGTTATGAACTAATACATCATACATACAAAGTATATATAACAGCTCTTAAGAAGGTGCATCCAGACAAACTGGTGCGTCCTAGTAAGATTTCGGATGCGCCCCAAGATGATGGAAGATCTTTTTCAAATATGTATAGGCTTAAACAACAAGTATAATTTACAGATATTTTAGAAACACCAAAATACGTGCTTTCTAACTCAAAATTGACGCATTGCCGCCAGACATTTAAAACAGTCTGGTGAATTCTTTCTCTTTTTGGGGGAGTTAAATCGGTCATTACTGACCCACCTCATTTCTCTCTTTCCAACCATACCTCTCGATCTCCAAACTTCTTGTTCAAGACACTTCCTGAATAATGTCTATTCATCGTGTTTTTATTTATTTAGATTTGAACAAAAGATCAACAACTCATGTAAAAACTTATATATCGTCATGCTAAAACTACGTTACATTTAAATAAGTTAAGTGCCCGGAAACTATTGTAATTTTATATATCCATCCTTTAAAATTGAAATAAATTCATTTCATAAACATTTAAGGGAGGTAAAGCTTTTTATTTTTTTACAGTTAATAAAACAGACGACGCCTAGTGATCCAGCCATCAGTAAATTCTGTCAGCAAACCCAAACATTAACATTTGATTTTTTTAACAAAAACACTGCTGTTATTGAACATCGAGAAATCAAGAGAAAATTCAAGTGTAATCCATTTAGTTCTAGAAAATCGTATATACGTTATTTTAAAATATCACCCATCGGCTACAATCTAAATAGCAAATATCGGAAATATATGTTCGAATTTCGAAACCAGCAATCACTCATTACCTGTTGCCGATCCAATAAATTATAGTTATATTTAAAATGGCAAGTAATATATCTTATTTATCACACCATAAGAAAATAAATAGTGTTTAACTAATGAGTCGCAATGAATACAGGGTTAACACATGCCGATTATGAGCGCTTATTAGATAGATTAACAGTTTAATGATTATGAATATTATGACTAGATTGAAAATGTTCATGCAAAACTCACAAATGACAACAGCCGACCAACAAAACAGCAATCCTCTCCCTTTTGTAAGAATTATCTCTCATGGAAGATGAGGTGTAAAAAAAAATAATGGAGAATTATGAGGCTGGCGAAATTAAACTTAGGGTTTACATTTAAATGATCTGGATCAAATAAAACCTTTTTTATGAACAAATGCAAAAAATTATATTTACGAAATAAGTTGCTTAATTGAAACGATTACATATATTTTCATATTGAAAGTTTAGTAGAGTGATAGAGACATCCCTGAAAAGATGGTGACAGATCTGGCAACAATTTGTGTTGTATGCATAGTTGCTTCGGTAGTTGACGGATTATGATTTGCTATTAATTCATGTGAAGAGTGACGATAGAGTTGGTGTTTGTCTGTGTTCAATAAGTAGTTAATTTCGGGGACTTTTTTAAGGTATTGAGTGAGAGAGTTTATATAATGCTGTTGAAGTCGAACACCACAAGGATTCTACTGTTTTATTTTTGTTTCCTTTATCATAAGTTTCAGTCGGTTTAGTATTGACACCTTCTGTACTATTACTGTGGTGATTTGAAACGTTAGTTGCAATGATTAAACTGTTTGCTAAGTAGATATATTTGTATCTAGTGAGACTAGAGTAAACGCCTTTGAAGCATGCGAAAGAGCTATTTTGGGCTGATTCCTATTAAAATTTAGATATCGATTCCTATTTGTAGATTTTGTGTATAAAGATGTGATGCGACTACCACTAAAATATAGAGAATCGTATTACAGTATGAGGGTACTTGAGTATGATTTTTATTGTACTGTAAGAACTTGTATCTGTGATAATGTGATGGTGATTTACCCTATTTCGTGACTGTATGAACTCTTGTAGACACTATGAAGAGAGAAGTGGCGGGACAGTCTTTCTATAACACCCAAATCTGTACTTCGGTAAATACATAATCTTGGCTAAGATCAAAGTGTAGTATCTGTTCCGATGGATACTGCACGCCTGTCCTGTGCAGTTCTAGGAGGTCCACCCTCCCAGGCTTTGCCTCCCCTCTTTGGGGAGGAGTAAGTTAATTGCTTACTGCTTGAGGCGCCCCTACCGGGGAATGGCGATGGGGCTGCCCAGGCAATTTTTAATGGTCAGAGTGCTCACCTCGCGGGCGCTGGCTTTTCAACCCCCACTTTCCGACCCGACCTTGGGTCACATCTTACTTGTGGGAGTAGGATAAAATTGGCCTTGTGCCTAACTCCTGGAGAGGAGTAAATAATACATAATCTTGTAAATATACCACCGTGGTGTCTTGTTTATAATCGGCCCTTCAAGGTCACGACACTAGCGACAAGAACTCGGACTTTTTGGGGGCACAACATAACCTGGACGTATGTTGGGGACAACACTGGGAACGAGAATTTGCATTCATGTTGAATGCTACATATCCATTACTACAACTGGAGATGTGGAGTTTTCGAAAAAATACCTATGTTGTGTGCTCGTGAAAATGGTAATCACAACAGTAACAGCGATAAGTTAAAAGACATACTAAGTTTTTAAAACAAAAAGTGTATCAGATCTAGAAAAAGGACATTTCCAACGTTCAAAAATCGGATTCACAGAAAAAACACTTTTCTACTTGAAGATTATTGAAATTCTAACTCCAAGACGAGGTTTGAAATCTAAATGTTTGGAAACAAAAAATAATAAGAGGCCGTACTATTTTTCATCGTTTTTATTTTTTAATCAGAAGCAAGTAAATAAGTTTGAACATAATGTTAATCGCTAATAAGTTTAGAATGTTTCGTTCCGCGAGAAAAGTTACGAGCGTATGAAGAATTATACGAAACAGTCGATAACCTTCTGAAGAGATGAACACTAAGATATTTAAAAGTGCTATAATTGATCACATTAAACACCAACAAAAACACCAGAGAAGTTTGAAGAAATACAATTGGAACAAATGTAAAGATGTGTACCTTCTTCATACAGTAGTGACAGTGCGAACATATCAAGAGATAGGCGGTCACTACTAGCATGGACACGATGCAAAGACACAGTGGCTGCGCTCAGGAGAGAACCAGGAATTGTCTAACTCTAAGGCTACACTCGTGATTATGCCAAATAGTAGATTTGGCAGTCGAAGAAAACGAATAAAATATATTTTTGACGCCATGCAGCTAACGTCTTATCTTTTGTTGGTGAAGAGAAGAAAGGAGAAAATTATCCGGCGCACGAAAAAAAGAGTGCATTTTGTGTATTCTTTGTAGATATTATGGCGCTTACTATGGCGAAGGAACGCATAATTAAATCGCTAAAGGGGGGTTGTGACGTGAAGAAATTAAGGTTGGTGGCGATACTTCAGAAGGTTGATAATGTGGAGAGCCTGCTCTCACTGTATTTGGAGGGAGATGCATTGGCCCTCTAATAGGAGATGAACGAGAGCGATCAACTAGATGTAGATCAGATAGAGGCCCGGTTCAAATAGGCGTTGACGGATGGTGCATTCACAGTCTATAGGAAGTTGACCGTGCTTAGATAGGCTTGCGAGCAGGTGGATATTTACGCGAACACCATCATACAGCTGGTCTGTTTGGCCAGGTTCGACGGAGTTGTGCTGGAAAAGCTTGCGAAACGGGCATTTGTTACGGTGGTCCTTGCTGCAATCTTCATCGGATTCCGATAGGCGACAAAAAATGAGACCCTGGTTATACTAGACATGATAGCAAGGGCAACGGCTGGAGACCAAAGCCAACATGTGGTCGAAGCCGTGCCTCTACTCCGTGTTAAATCTGCTGTTCCTACTAAATGCGGGCCTAAGGCCCGTGGAACCTGCTACAGTTGCGGCGGTTGAGGTCACGTAGCGATAAACTTCCGAAGATCTGGAACACATTGCTACCAATGCGGCAAGGTCAGTATACTGGGCTCAGGACTGTTCGGTAAACGAGCCAGAGGACGATGCATCAGCGCTATATTTCGCCCCCACAAGGGTGTTTAAGCAGTGTTAATGGGATACGCTGTTCAGCGTTTATGGCCACGGCTGCCCGCAGTAAATAGTAGATGCGAGTCGATGCCGATCCCGGAAGATAGCAAGAGTGGACATCATGACTATTGAAGGCGCATTCAGTGAAGTCGTCACCATTTCAGCAGACGTTAACAATCCTGTCAGGATCGATGTTATGGTGGAATGTGGTAAGCCACTGGGGTTATATCTGTTGTTAGAGATCGATACGATAAAGGCATACGATTAATCAGCATTTGTCCTACGAGAGCGGTTCAGATCGGCAATTAGTAAACGTGACTTTATTGCGACTTTCGGCTATTAGAAACGAGCGTGGATCTCAGCGTGGAAGTTGCCAGATTAGCGGGCACCTGAACGACTGCACAGGTAAGTGTCTGAATATCGGGTAGCTGCGGAAATTCGACCGGAATATGAGTCGACGTTCCTAACATGGATGGACAAGTGTTGGCTCGTGTCATACCCGAAAGAAAGTTTAGGACCGCAGAACGATTTGATTCCGTTGATGGCCGTGATGCAGCGAAATAAGTTAATGCGCCCACTTTTAGACTATGACGAACTTAACGATCATATAGACACATTCACGGCAAACGCAGATGTTTGCGCTTCTAAGATGCGCGAATGGCCCCATAAAATGGCTTACGGGTCTCCATTGAACTTTGAGAGAGCGTGCCTCATGTCTTGGAACATTTGGCGCGGTTTTGACTGAAACGTAAGAACCGGGAGCGGTTGGGGGACGATACACACGTGCAGTGCTTTGTAGGCTGATAAGAGAGCGGTGTCCTGCGCTGGTAACGCGTAAATGTGGTCACAGAAGTTCCCGATATCGTCACGCGATGAGCGGTATTCTCCTTGTGTGAAAGGCTTAATTGCCACCGCCGGTGTGTGCGTGGCTTCGTTTGGCATCCTAAGTAATCAAGAGGAGGGTTAGTTCGTTCACGAAAAGAATTACAAAGTGACAGATTCCCTCGTCCGGCATATGGTGTGCGAGCCTGTTGATACGGTAAAACAGAGTGATCTTTTTTTGTGGGGAGTGGTGCGTGGACGACCGGAAATTCAATGTATGGGTCGATGCCAGCTCGCTAGCATCCGGGTGTTATTGGAAAAAGTACGGGACAGTGTCTCTAACACTGTCCCGCGTGTTGGCTGCAACTTGATGTTGAGGCTTAGCATATAAATTTCGTCGAATTAAACGCCGTATTGAAAGTACACCAACTTCACCCTCCAGTAGCAAGGCAATATTTTGCGCATAACGACGGAGTCTGCGTTTGTGGACTACTGGGTACCGGAAAATATCACCGGGAAAGCGCGAGTTCGCACCAAGCCAGACAGTTAGACGCTCATTAAAAGAAAAGTACGAGCTCTCGGTGGACATGATGTTTGTTGCATCAATTCAAAACTCGGACGACCAATTGACGCTCAGGCCACATTGATACAATGAAAAAAAGTGATCTAAGCCTCCTTATCGGTACTGTACACGTAGCTGAGCTAGACGCAGCTTGTATAATGGCTATTCACAAAATCAGTGGAAACTTGTGAGTGCGACGCACCACTCATTTCGCCAGTACATTTTGCCCAGCGACAGCGATTGAAGCAGTTAAGTCTGTTATACGGGTGAATGGGAACCCGATAAAAACGACCGCCGCCAGGATGCCGCCTTTGTGATCATATAATCAATGAGGGATGTGGTGACTGTGTGGGGAGACCAAGCGATAAGCGGACAAGACTAGCCGCATGAAACTGTCTTATTTTGAGGCGACGGTCGTGAGTATGCAAAATACACGCTTTTGGCAGTTCAAAAGAGTTTAATAAAAGGAATTACCTTTTTGTGCGAGGTAGAGATATTTTTTGAACGCAACACATATGACGTCGTTTGCGTGTGTTTCGACTGTCGTAAACCACCTTATTTCTTTTTGGGGCTGCCACGTCGTTGAGTTGGATAAAGTACTGCTGCTACTTCTTATAGCGATGTCTTATTTTTTGTTGGGAAGGAGAAAAAAGAAGAAAATAATGTGTCACCAAAAAAGGCAGAGAGCTATCATTCTGTGTGTTCTTTCAAGAAGAACATACATAACTTCGAACAAGAACAGAACACATATACTAAGTATCGAATAGGGGTCAGAATATTGAAGATGAAAGTGTATTTTCACAAAACGCTTTATAAGACACTATCGATAATTTTACTTACGACCCTGAAAATGGAATTACATTTTCTTCCTATTCTCGACGATATAAACATCTTTATTATACGGACTGTGCGAACTGGATCAATTTTAATAAGGTTCGTTTGCTATTAAGAAACTAGGGCAGTAACTAAATTAGTCTATTACATATCGCCAACACATCTTACATTTGTTGAAGCAGTACAGTTATCTACATTGTTAAGTACTAAACGTCTCTTTCACAATAGGTGGAAGTGTATAACTCTCATGAGGAAAGAAGACGACGACTACACTACGTTCGCTAACGAACTTAAACACTGCGATTATATACTACTGTCGGAGTTTAGCGCTAACATCTCTAAATGCCTACTGTTTACACGACGTTTTGTATTAAATACGGATGCAGAAATAAAACGAATTGTTCTTAATAATCTAGACTTGGTCACATGAAACACAAAAGTGAACACTTTAGTTTCATAAATAAAGTAAGAAAAAGCTTAATAAAATCGCTGAAAGTGACGAAGCTGAAAGAACTTTGTGCTGGTAAAATTATTGAATAAAAATATTAAATTCCAACTTTATTCCTGATCAGATCTGTCAGTAATAAATCTTCAAACATGGGGAAAATTGTAAAACAACTTTGAGAAAACGAGAAAAATAGCTACAAGCGTTACTGATGAACAAATACAATCTGAAAGCGTTATATTAAAAGGAAAACTTCGAAATCAAGAATGTTCATAATGAAAGACTAAAACAATCTTTTCGAGACAGACTAGATGGATAAATTGCAATTATTTAAAATGCCCATAAACTCTTTC
This sequence comes from Sepiola atlantica, assembly GCA_963556195.1. Classification (NCBI taxonomy): domain Eukaryota; kingdom Metazoa; phylum Mollusca; class Cephalopoda; order Sepiida; family Sepiolidae; genus Sepiola; species Sepiola atlantica. Next base: position 176,205,050 of record OY744523.1, on the reverse strand, counting down.
TGACAAAATATTGAAACTTTAAATTCCGAGGCAAAAAGACTAAAAAGAATTAAAAGAAATCTTTTCTGGATTTTTTCAAAGGTTTATTTTAGTGATGCTTATCTACAAATACCTGTGGACGTCTAGTGCTCAAAGCTATTTTTCTAAAGATAAGGTGTACCCGAAAGTTTAAACAACACGGATAGCATCCTAATTCGACACAATTCAATAAAAACATAGCTTAGTGATTTCTTTTGTGTGGTAATCTTATTTCTGGTTATTTAAATGCTTTAGATAGTATTATGAATTCTTTCCGTGTCTCTGTCTTTCTGTCTCCCACTCCCTATCTCATTTTCGCTCTCTCTCTATCTGTCTGTCTGTCTGTCTGTCTCTCTTACTCTTTCTCTCTCTCTCTCTCTCTCTATATATATATATATATATATATATATATATATATGATAAGTCGATGAAAAATAATTAGACCTGCAAATGGAAGCACATCATTATCATCCGTTGTTCAGAACAAGGATATTTAGTGAATAATAATATTTATTTTTCTTCTCTTTCATTCCTTAAGCCAGACTTTTCAAAGATTAAAATCTTATCATCAGAGGAAGTTAATGATGGATAAGTTGACAGATGAGGACAGTCAATATTCGAAATTTGAAAATTAAAAAAAAAGTTTTTAAATTAAAACGGGTATGTTCCAGTGTAAAAGAGTGTCACTAAAAACGGAAATCCGAGTGGTATGGTGTTCAGATGTATTGGTAAATCCATCAGAATGCGTGCAAAGATCCAACGACGACGCTTCCACCCAAGTTTGTAGTATGTGGATGGAGGATAAATAAAATTGGCCATGTTGAGAAAACGTGACTCTTCCTGTTTTCTATGAAACGTATTCAAAGGCAAAAGCAACGACAAGTTCTCAATAAAACTTAGGACGAACTGTTGTATTTATTTATTTGGAATTATGAGATGGGAGAAAAGAAAGTGGGAAAAAGCCGGAAAAAATACATGAATAACTTTAAAGAATACTTAATTCGTACACGTCTGTATACTCGAAGTTAATTCGTACGTGTCAGTATAATCGAAATCTTAGGTAAGTACATACACATACACATGTACACATGTATAACAAGGTAGTATTCGATGGTAAAACGGTATGATTGCTTAGACAGAGGGTAGAGATAGAGGAAATGATAATATAAAAGCGGGAACTTAATACTGGGAGAAAAAAGAAACCAATGGAGTATATATTATAGGAGTTATACAAGATAATGGAGTGGGAGAGGGCAACGAATGACGTATTGTAAGATTATAAAATTATAAGGGATGGCAAATCAATATCAAGATGAAAGATACCGCGAGGCCATTCCCAGCAGCAATGCAATTCAGCATTAAATTAGTGAATGTTAAAGGATAGGTTAAAAGGTCAAACTAGAAAAGGGAAAATAGAACCTGGGATAGATAAAAAAGGAGTGCAGAGATTATAAGTTAAAGGGGAGTAGAATGTCGATTAATTATTGCTAGGTGGGGGTATCTTAAGGGGCTAAGAAATTGATATATTTGAATTTACCCTTGTATTTGTCTGCAATGGGAGATCAATTCGTATTTAGAATTTATAGTATTTAAGGTTTTATTAGCTGTGGCTATTGTGTAAGTTTCCAGAGTGCAGACGCTGCAATGTGGAGAGCCTGGGGTGTATGATCTGTATTTTTTTCAAGATGGACAAATGCACGAATTAGGGTGTATTACTGTTCTTAAGGTGTCTAAATAATTTAGAAAGCGAAGTGCTAGATTTATCGTTATTAAAGTGATTGCATATGATTTGAAATCTTTATCTTAATTGGGAAAGCGCACTTTGTATGTGTGAATTTTGTAAGGTGTGGAATTTACATTTGAGTAATTGAGGTCATTGGTAGCTGTTTGAAAGGATGAATTTGAAACTATATTAAGTTGGGTGTTGGCGGAAGACCAAGAACAGCCGAGGTGTTTCTGCTGCTTGTGTCGAGTTCAAAGTTACTCGATGCAGGTGAGAGGTAAGGGCTAGGGTGATTATTGTTGGTTCTTTGAGTTGGCAGGGCATTGGGACAAGAAGCAGCACACAATGGTTGAAGGGTTGTTGTATTGGAGTTCGATGTATAGCCAGGTCCCTGTCGAAATTCCCTAATGGTGCACGCGTATATAAACTTACTGTGAATGCAGTCACCATTTAGGGTGCAGTCTCTGGGTCTACGGCAATTACATTTATTTTGGGGAGAAGAGGTGGGAATTTGATGGCCAATTTTTTTGTTTTATTATTGGAGGAAATTAAACTTTGCGCTATGTTGGGCATAGTGGAATAGGATATCTTAATGGAATTTTTATTTAGTATTGTGCTATATTTATGTGGGTACGTAAAACATTTGTCTAAGATTAAAAAAATATTTTTTGGAATGTTGGTTTTTATATTGAAATTGAAGAGTGGGTTAAACCAGATATTATATTTCCCTCTTGACTTTTTATTCCAAGTTATCAGTATTGTGAGGGTTAGGATTCGAGGGTATATTAAAGTTACCCCGTCTTCTGGAATTGAAAGCCATATTATGTGTAATTAAGCTAGTGAAATTATTTTTACGGGTTGGAGAAGTGTTGTAGTACCTAATTTTATCATTATATACTGAGGCACGTAAGGCATTATTATAAAAATTACAATTCTGCTCAAAAATAGATTTATTTGTAGAAAGTTGTGATATTCTATTAGAGAGTGACTTGGCAATTGAGTTAATTATTGACTTAGGGTGGTTGGAATATTTATGTACGTAGAATAAAGTTAAGATTGGCTTATGATAAGTGCTAAATGTTTCAGAATTAAGGTTTAGAGTTAGATCTAGGAAGTCAAGGTTTTTTTTTTGGGGGGGGGTTCTACTGTAATTGCAAATCCGAAATTTTTAAAGAAACTATGGAGATTTTTTTATGGTATTGTTATGGTCTTGGTCTTTCTCCAGAGACAAATAGTGCATCGTCACTGTATAGACCACCTCTCAAATGCCCAAAAATATATTTCAGTTCTCTCATTAAATAGATCCCCACTAAGTCAGTCACCTGGGCAGAATCTGAGGCCCCATTGTGATGTCGAAGTTATAGTTGTGTCCCTCCTTGTCCAAAGTTTGTTATCAAATTGTAAAATGGATGTTCTAGCTAGTGTAATCAGCTTAATTTCTAATATTAAGGCTTTATTAAGTAGAATGGGTGAAATAGATTGGTAATAATTATCGATGTCGAACGTAATGGAATTTAGATTTGGGTTTGACTTCTTTTTAATGTTAATGAACCAGCTAGATACCTCCTCTGAGGATTTCCAAAGAGTACACGAAATTTTAGATTTAAGGCTTAGGATTATTCTATCTGTTATGTTTTTGTTTATAATGCCTAAATCAGATTTTGAAGGGCAAATTAATCTAATGGTAGGGTTTTCGTGGATGTTTCTTTTATGGTCCTTTAATGTACATCTGGTGTGGCTGGAGTTAAGATTTCTGTGTAGTTCAAGAAATTTAAGGAGGTGAGAAGGAATTTGGCCTCTAAATTGAAAGTATTGAAAGTGCTTATAGGTGTACTTTTAATAAGAATAATGAAGTTCTTTATAAATTAATTTTTTATAGTCAGTGTAAACTAATTTGTTGTAATTCTTAGTCTTATCGCAAGGAACTACTATCTCAGGGTATGTCTTAATCTTATTAGTAACGCTATTCATTTTTTTGATTATAGGGTTCGAATGCTTATTGTGTTTTTTAAATAAAATATTTGTAATAAGGGAGAACAATTCGTCTTCAAATTCATTGAGGTTATGATTTTGCCCAGGAAAGGAAGAAGTTTTCAGACCATACCCTGACGCGGCTTGTCTTTCCAGTTTCTTCAATTCCCTGGAGGAGTTCATAGGCAATGTCTAATCACAATTCCCCGGAGTTTGCTTTATCCAGTATATTGAGCTTTCCTTACCTCATAATAGGTCCAACTCTGTAAAAGTTTACCTTTTAGTTATAAAGTTTCATATATATATATTGCATATATAACTGCGGTATAGAATTATTTGAATTTTTGCAAAGTTCACTTCAAATATATCAAATACACTAAAATTCCAATAATTATATATTTTAGTAGTAAACATTACTATGTACACGCACATAACCAGCTTATATTACCTACTAGACACCATCATCGAGTGCCCTCGCGCTCTTTATTCAATGGTTTGTCAGAGTAACCTGATATGAGGATACTTCCTCTACAAGAAAACCGTGACCAAATATTCAAAATAACATAATATTCGAAGCTCAAATGAGATCCCTTCGACACAGCTATGTACTTGCTTATACGAGAAATGCTGCACAATGTCAAAGTAATGTTACCAAATAAGTAACATCACTTAGCTGGATACTCCACCAGACTAGATACATGGAACATTTTTGTTCTTGCTTTTTAAAGGATAGTTGTGTCTGTTTAATCTTGCTGGAAAGCCATTAGATAAGATACTGTTATGGTTTTAAATTCCGGAAACAGTGGTTCATGCTAAACAACTGATTATCTTTTAAATAATATCAATACTAACATGAATTCTTGGGAGGAAACTAATATAGTGACTGCAAAGACCAATTGATTTACAAGCAAAGTAGTTTTCTAACTTCTAAGACTATATATATATATATATATATATATATATATATATGTATATATATATATGTATCTCAGTGTGTATATTTATATATTTATATGTATAATTTATAACCAAAACTAATTGAATTGTGCAACAGAGCTGCGTTGCGTCAGAGAATTAATATGATATATATTTAGTTCAAGTTAGTTTTACGTAAAGGTATAAAAAAGGGGGACTCTTCATTAAAAATCAAGTACCTCTGATTTTTATAAAATTAAACAGTATACAAGTAATCAATAATATACTTAAAATAAATTTCAGTTTCTTCGAAGTTTTTAAAAAGTGTTAAAGCGGCATAATATGACCACAAGCTCTGATTTTACAATTCAAATATTTCAAATTGGCATTGAATTATATTTATAATGATCAGACACCAATGTAGCAACATTCTCATAGCTTTACTGTATCGTCCTATTTCCTAAACGCACTCTTTCTGTTTTATTCTGACGACTATGTTTCGCTTAAAAAAAACGGGACTAAAAGTTAGAAAATATGAAGAAAGAGAGGAATGTTCATGCTAAGTGGGGACGTTTGCTTGTATTCATCTCGTGATTTTTATTCACGGGCCGACATTTGGTCAGCAAGTGAATTCAATGTTATCTCTACCTTGCTGGGTACTGAAAACGAAGGTGCAGTCAGCTGTAGGAGCAAGGGGGGATAAGGGGGACTATCAGTAGAATTTTGGTGAGTGACATGATGTGCTGGGAATAACAGAACATCAAGGATAATTAAAACCACGAGCCGTAAACCAGGAATGCGCCCCCGCCGCTGACAGGAGAGAAAGCCTAATAACACCGTCAATAAAGGTTATTTCTTCAAATCTAGATTTATTCATTTTTCCTGCTGTTGTCAAATATTAATTGCAGGTGTCCCATGTCATTGAGCAACGGTCGACAAGAAGTAAAATAGGGCGACACGGTTATGATTGTGTGACCGGCATGCGATAAGAAGATACGTTCATATACTCGTATATCTAATGTGAACCTGAAGACGTTTGTGGTGTCATATTTGCTCGTATCTCTAATTGTGTGTATATGTACAAGCAGGGCTGACTCACGTAAGTTGTGTTTTAATCTAAAAGATATTACAATTATGATACAAATCAGTTCGTCAGTGTTTTTGTTGCTGTCGGCTTCAGGTTCTGTTCAGTCATAGGAATTAAACGCTCCTAGGCTGTACGTTCTCTCTTGGAAGCGGTTAGTTTATTGCTGATTGCCTGAGGCGCCCCTACCGTGAAATTTTGACATGCTGCTCATGCCTATTTTGTAGGGCAGGGTGCGGGAATTCAAGTGCGCTGGATTCTCAAAACAACATCAGACCTTTTGTCTAATTTAGGGGCAAAGAGGTTAATGATATATTATCAGTGATGAACATGAAATAATCTGATTGTTACAACTATAAACTATTCATACGTCCATAGTAATAGACTTTTTTCGGATGACTACCATACACATTTATATATTCGATATATATTTATTTAGTATCAGAAATATACCAATTCAAATGTAAAATCTATAAAATATGGGATTCTATCTTTTGGGGTATGTTTTTGAAGTATGTAACATATATTTTCATACTTATCTATCTATCTATCTATCTCTCTCTCTCTCTCTATATATATATAGAGAGAGAGAGAGAGAGAGAGAGAGGGAGAGAGAGAGAGAAAAAAGGGTAGTGCAGTATCAGTGCAGTTCCAACGAGAGAAAGATTATATGTGTAAAGGAGTAAGGCTACCAACATTTGTAATATATATTTTTCAAAATTTATTTATTATTTGTTATCTTATAATTTGATAATTTTATAATTTTATACCGCTTTTCAAGCGTGTTCGTTTCATCAGATATGTAAATCCATTTTTTATTTACATATCTAATGAGAGCAACGCACGCTCGAAACGCGTTATAAAATTATCTATTATATTAAGGCCAGTTGTCTGTATGTCTGTCTGTCTGTCTGTCTGTCTTTTTGTTTGTATGTCCAGCTACTCCTCAAAAACTACTCGGCAAACTGTCAACAAGTTGACATCTTTACGTCCGGACAGCACCTTGAACATAATATCTCAAAATTACAAAAAAAAATGTCCCCGGGGGTCAACGGGGCCAGTTTTCGGGGGCGGGTCTGTTTTTTAAAAACTTTTTCAATGTTATTTACTGGTGATTTTGAAATCAGCCAATGTATTCATGTAACAACTTGATAAAAATACATTGTCCGGTTGTATCAAGTCATCCCATAACTTCTGTCCGGATGTATCAATAACAGTGAAACAAGGGTTGCTCAATCACATCCGCACTTAGCAAACTAAACTTATATCTTTTAAAATAAAAATAGTTCTTTGCGGGGAGGGGGGGAGACTGTTTGGGACGCGGGTGGGGGGGGGGAGATAATGTTTTTGGGTGAGGGGTGGGGGGGGTGGGGAATTATCAAAATCTTCATCCTGCGGGGGTGCTTATACAATATAGGACCCGGAGGCTTCTGAAGTATATGGACCTGGGCGGGGGGCTTCTTCTGCGGTATAGGCACCAGAGGGGGGGGGAGGCGCTTCTACAGTATAGGACCAAAGGGCTTCTGTAGTATAAGAACCAGGGGTGCTTCTACAATATAAAACCCGGATGCTTCTGCAAAATAGGGGCCATGGGTGCTTATGCAGTATAGGGACCAGGGCTGCTTCTACAGTATAGGGACAAGGGGTGCGTCTACAGTATAGGACTCAGCACCGGAGGTGCTTCTACAATTTAGGACCCGAATGCTTCTACAGAATAGGCACCATGGGTGCTTATGCAGTATAGGATCCGGGGGTGCTTCTACAGTATAGGATCCAGAGGCGTCTGCAGTACAGGGACGGGGGGTGCTTCTGCAGTATAGCCACCGGAGCGCTTCTACAGTATAGGACCCAGCATCGGGGGTGCTTCTACAGTATAGGACCCAGCGCCGGGGGGGGGGTCTTCGTCAATTTAGGACCCAGAGGCTTCGGCGTTGTCCGGGAGAAAAGTGCTACTGTAGTGTTTCTATTCGGACTATTGTGCAGATGAAAAGGAGAGGGGATCAGTAAGAGTGATTTTAGTAGTGCTCTGGAAGCCATCTTGATTTTCTAAATACTCGGCGTTGTCCGGGAGAAGAGTGCTCAATATCCTATTTGTCTTGCGAAGAGGAGGAGGGAGAAACCCGGGCAACGCCGGGTACCCCTGCTAGTAAATATATTAAAATGAGAAAATAACAAAATAATAAATAAATGTTGAAAAAAACTTTTTACAAGTGTTGGTAGCCTTACACTCCCCCCACACACACACATATATATATATATATATATATATATATGCGTATGTGTGTATGCGTTACTCCATGAGTAGAGGAAACTTGGCTAATAAGTCTCATTGTGTTCATATTTACCCAGGAGTGGTCGTGACTAATTTGAATGACAGTGGATCTGCTGATTAGGCAAACCGGTGAATGGTGGCGTTTCTGTATTCTACTTATAAATAGACACTGTAGTACAGTTTCCTGTCTTGCGGATGTAGCAGTGCGGAGAGCCGTAAGTAATGGAGTAGAAGTTGTATACGAACATTTTTAAGTACGTATAAATCGTGACGGTTCTAGAATATCAGCGGAATCGTTGTTACAACTGATTCATGCTTTGGAAATAAATGTTCATATCGGAAAATATATATTTTCTATCTGAAGTATTTTCAGCAGATTAGCGATTGACTTATGTGGTTATTCTGTAATTACGTATTAGTTTTGTCTGTATACTTCAGAATTATAAGAAGAACATATATTTTTCAAATGCGAAGACTCAATCTGCGTGGCAGGTGATGAATTTAGCATTTCAAACTAAAACGTGAAAAACTGGCGAAAATACTATTTCAAACTTAAGCTTGTAAGACCAATGAGAGTGTCATAAGTGAAAACAGTGCATATCTCCTGTTCTGTTTTCTGCCTATATCCTCCGATCATTCAGTTGTCTCAATTTAGATCAAATGCATTTCTGCAAGTAGTCTGGTGTGTACAGTAAACTTATTATATGTATATTTTTAAAGGTATCCACCATTTTACAGATTTCAAGTGTTCAAAATGAAGGAACAAAATATCATTTTTAACTAAATCACATTAAAAAGGCTAAGGATATTTAATACTTGGTACTTCCACATTTGTTTTCAATAACTGCTGCGCATCTACGACTCCAGGATGCCACTAAATCTTGGCATTTGGCCACAGTTATCTTGGCCTATTCATCTCTCAGTTTCAGCCACAAGTCTTCGATGTTTTCCGGATTCTTTGCCATAACATTCTGTCCTAAAGTCTTCCACAAGTTTTATATAGGGTTCATGTCAGGACTCTGAGACAGCCAGTCAATTACTCCTACTTTTTGATCAGCCAGATAATTAATGACCAGCTTTACTTTATGGCAGGGAGCATGATTCTGCATCAAAACAGGCTGTTCGATACCAGAATTGTGCACACTGGCAAAACATACTGTTCTAAAACATTCTTGTATACAGTGGTATTTACTCTAGTATTTAAGCGTACATGTGCTGATGTATCCTGCCATGACATCATGCCGTAAACAATCACGCTACCTCCACAAAATTTAACAGTTTTTTTGATGGAGCTAGGATCGAAACTTCGCCTTTTCTTCTTCTTACAAATTGTTTTCTATCACTGCCAAATACATTAAATTTCGATTTGTCACTGAAATAAACGTTGTTTTCCAATTTTCCTCTGACCATGTAACATGCTTTTTTCGAACGCCAATAAAGCTACTTTTTTAAATTTAATTATTAGCGGCTTTTTCGACGAGATCTTGCAAAAAGACCTATTTCGTTCAACGTTTTGGGCACAGTTTGTCGTAAAACATTCGTGACACCTTCCATTTGTTTAGAGATGTTGCTAGCTGTAAGGAAAGGGTGTTTTAACACTAGGCGTTGTATAACGCTGTCCTCTTTTGCCGTTGTCTTTCTTGGTCTTCCAAATTTCTTTGTGTTACATTACCTTCCAGTTTCTTTATAGTGTTTGCAAACTCAGCTTACAACACATTTTGAACGTTTCGCACGTTTTCCAATTTCTTGTATTGTCAACATTTCCTTTCTAAATTTGACGAGTTTTGCTTTGTCGCTTAAATAAGTTCTATTTCTATTTGCCATGATTGAGATTGCGTGACTTGCAGCAGTGATGCTGATTAAAGATTAGGATATTTATTTTCAACCATTTCATACAAAAAAAACCCTACTATTTTAAACTTTAAACAATTATATTTTCATAAATGTTCCTTCATTGTTGACACTTAAAATATGTAACATGGCGGATAAGTTTTAAAAATGTTATTTTAATTCATATGATAATCTCGGTAAAAGTCCAACTACATAATTTACATATGTAGTTAAATTTTCACAAATATTAAAATATAATTTATTTGAGATCAGGAAGATTTTAATTTTGTTCCTTAATTTTGGACGGTACTATATATATATATATATATATATATATATATATATATATATATATATATATATTGTGTTAATTTATATTGAAAAGAAATCAATTAAGTGCTAGATCGCAGAGCAATGACAGCTAATACAAATAATTAATTTGAAAACGGTAACATATTTCAGAATTGTACCGCGGTTTCATCCAGATGAGAAATTTAATTTTATTTTTATCTCATTCAGTACGCTGACAAGTCTCTAGGGTATGAACTTTTTAACATGTAAACGTCAACCCACCTAGATAAAGCCGCGTTACAATTCTGAAATATGTAACATATAGTTTTTAAATAAATGGTTTATATATATATATATATATATATATATATATATATATATATATATATATATATATATATATATGTACATGCTGCGTTTTTTTATAATTAAGTTTCAGTTTTTATTGTTTATATTTCTACTAAGACAATGGTGGTTATCACTGCTTGATAAGAAATCAGTATTAATGCTTGATTGTGGGCACGTGTGTGACTCAGCTGCCCCAATCTATTTTTGCCATTCTTGATGCAGATTTCATACACAAAACACTGACTTCCGTTTGTGCATATCTATGTACACCTGTTCAATAAGTTTGTTAGTGCGTTGAGCCTTTACGTGCCTAAGTAAACGAGGACTTGAGAGACAGGCATATCAATAGGAATAACACATGTGTCTGAGACATTTGACCCTGACTGCTCGCATAGCACGTTGTCTATTTGTGTCAAATTTTACGCAGTTGTAAAATTAACAGTATTAAATTAAACAGATCGTTCCGAAGCCATCCTACTACTTTTCTCCCATGTTAATGGTTTTCAAGAAGTCTAACACTATATTATTCAAGTTTTTTTTTACGTTCTGTCTCGGACTTTTACCATGACTCAGTTCTCATGGGAACATTGTTTGGGTATCCAAGCTATTCTGAGCACCTTCCAAGCCGAACACATATGACTACATACAACGCGTTATTCTATGCTCGACTACCGGTTTGCTGTAAGAGAGTAGTGTGTTGTTTTAGCACACGGAAATGAACTTTTAGGATATTCCTAAGGAATGTTTGGTGTGCCCTCTGCAATGCCGTTATGTGTCGGATTTACATATGAGCTCTGACACGAAAACACATAAACAATATCAAAATGTACACATTGCTTGGTTAAAGCCTAAGATATTATCTGATTTTTTAAAGTTAAGCTTCATTATATATATATATATATTTATATATATATATATATATATATACATATATAAATTTACATATAATACCAGTCCAAAATTATTTGTCCCTTACAGATATTTTATTGTCTCATCCTAAACTTTTTTTAAAAATGAAACAATAGTGGCAATAGTGCATATCGTATACTAAATACTAGTCTTCCTGAACTACATAAAAACCAAATTTCCTACAAGACTTCTCATAGCTAAGACCTACTTTCTTAGTATTTAGCTCTGTGTTCTCGCTCATAGATCATGGACACTGAAGATCATCATGAGAAACGAGTATAATTATACCGGGGAAGCATGCAGAGACATGAAGAAATATGAGGCCAGAATTGTATCTATATTACTTCTCTCTCTACAGATATCTTCAATATAAATGTATTCGTTTGGAGAACTACATATCTATATCTTGCAATGAAATAAGTTTTCATATTTGGTCTTCGTGTATCCATCATTTCCTCTTTATTTTTCTCATATATTCTGTATCATTCACATCCTTACAATCCAACTTCACACACACACACACACACACACACACACACACACACACAAATATATATATATATATATATATATATATATATATATATATATATATATATGTATATGAATGAAAATATATTCATGGCAAGTTAGCTACACAGAGCTTTTTCTGTTATTTTACCAGAAGGAAATCACCAAACTGAATTCATGAACTTTATATTAGCGAAAGTTTGATGTCTAAATAGTGTTTAGTCATGCTTACTAACATGTTCGTTGTTATTATTCCGTCACGATTTAATGTTTTATTGGTCAATAGCCGAAATCTTATCAGAACAAGTTCTAGCTTACATGTATTTGACAATGTTTTTTTCTGTTTGCTGGAAATAATTTTTTTTTATTATTCATTTTGCTAACAGAGTCTACTTCACATTTTGCAAATGTATTTCAATCCCATGATTGCTAAAATAAGATTACATATTAATTTAACAAACTGAAAAACGAGGTACGCAGAAAGCAATACCCAAAAAAAGAAAAATGGTGTCTAATAAAGATAAGCTAGGCATTTGTTTGAGAGAAGATCAGTAATTACCAATAAAAAATATTAACACATAAGGAACTAATAAATGCAAATCTAATTTAAAGTACTAATCCCTCACTATATAGAAATAATAGCTAACATAAATTCCGCACATTTAGCCTGATGATTTCCCGATGGAATGAAACATAAAAGGCTATGCGTTGCTTAATTTCAATAGATAGCATTGCTATAGTAAATACTGAACATATCTTACATCACCTTATAATTGTATATGTGTATATACACGAAATGATAAACAAATAATACATGTGCATGTATATGTATAGATAAAATGCACGATGTATCCTGAAATGAGTTGCTGTGAAAAACAGGATGTGTGAATAAGACAAACGGAAAACAAATTAATTACACCAATAAATCATCAAGAAACGAGCGATTTTTTCCGTTTTTTTTCGGATTGACGTAAGTCTTCAGAAAATATGAAGATTTTAAATTTATTCGATTCCAGGAAACACACAGAAAGAAGAACGCAGAACGGGATGTGATTGGCACCTACTTATCATGTCCCAACATCACTTAATGTCTTCTCATATGATGCCATCAGATCATTTTTCTCTTCATCCCATGTGTGTGCCTTCAAAATAAAATGATTTCTGCATTTTCATTTTCTGAAGACGTTCTCCACGAACGAAACCGGTCAAAAATCTCTTGTTTTTGTGTTTCTCCTGCACTGTGACTTGTATTCCGTCTGTCATCTTTTCACACATTTTGTCCATCACGATACTTCATTTTCATGAATTATCGTGTACCTTACCCCTTATATATATATATATATATATATATATATATATATATATATATATATATATATATATATATATATATATATATATATTGTGTCTAACACTTCGGGGCATAATTTAGTGTATAACATGAAGAGCAGCTTATGTGGGATCTTCATATGCATAAGAAATAAAAAAGCCATTGAACTAAAACCTTATTTTTATAAACAACATATGTAGATTAAAATTTATAAAAAGGGGTGAATTTTTGTGATATATAAAGTTAGTCTAAGTGTGTAATACCTTATTAACTCGATCGAAGAATGTAACATTTCTTTCAGATGTTGTTCGCGGGACAATTACGTCAGCCGCATACTAGCCACAGGCAAATGACAAAAATCAATGGCATACACATTGATTGGCATGAGGCAAAATGGCCGTGAAGTTTTAGAAAGTTTCTAAAAAGATGAGAAATGTCAAGATGGGGAGCATCATCTAAACATGAAGATGGGGAGCATCATCCAAACATGAAGATGAGGAGCATCATCCAAACATGAAGATGGGGAGAATCATCCAAACATGAAGATGATGAGCATCATCCAAACATGAAGATGAGGAGCATCATCCAAACATGAAGATTGGGAGTATCATCCAAACATGAAGATGGGGAGCATCATCCGAACATGAAGATGGGGAGAATCATCCAAACATGAAGATGGGGAGAATCATCCGAACATGAAGATGGGGAGCATCATCCAAACATGAAGATGGGGAGCATCATCCAAACATGAAGATGAGGAGCATCATCAAAACATGAAGATGGGGAGCATCATCAAAACATGAAGATGGGGAGCATCATCCAAACATGAAGATGAGGAGTATCATCCAAACATGAAGATGAGGAGCATCATCCAAACATGAAGATTGGGAGAATCATCCAAACATGAAGATGGGGAGCATCATCCAAACATGAAGATGGGTAGCATCATCCAAACATGAAGATTGGGAGAATCATCCAAACATGAAGATGGGTAGCATCATCCGAACATGAAGATGGGGAGCATCATCCAAACATGAAGATGGGGAGCATCATCCAAACATGAAGATTGGGAGAATCATCCAAACATGAAGATGGGGAGCATCATCCAAACATGAAGATGGGGAGCATCATCCAAACATGAAGATCGGGAGCATCATCCAAACATTAAGATTGGGAGAATCATCCAAACATGAAGATGGGGAGCATCATCCAAACATGAAGATGGGTAGCATCATCCAAACATGAAGATTGGGAGAATCATCCAAACATGAAGATGGGTAGCATCATCCGAACATGAAGATGGGGAGCATCATCCAAACATGAAGATGGGGAGCATCATCCAAACATGAAGATTGGGAGAATCATCCAAACATGAAGATGGGGAGCATCATCCAAACATGAAGATGGGGAGCATCATCCAAACATAAAGATTGGGAGCATCATCCAAACATGAAGATGAGGAGCATCATCAAAACATGAAGATGGGGAGCATCATCCAAACATGAAGATTGGGAGCATCATCCAAACATGAAGATTGGGAGAATCATCCAAACATGAAGATGGGGAGCATCATCCAAACATGAAGATGGGGAGCATCATCCAAACATAAAGATTGGGAGCATCATCCAAACATGAAGATGAGGAGCATCATCAAAACATGAAGATGGGGAGCATCATCCAAACATGAAGATGGGGAGCATCATCCAAACATGAAGATGAGGAGCATCATCCAAACACCCCAGGGAAGGGAACGAGCAGTACTGGAATTCCGAAAAAGTTTATTGTCACTCAACTTCAAGAAAGAGCTAAGAGGCTTAATACTTGAAAATTCAATCGTATAGATTTGAAGTTATGGTAAGAGCCCGAGAATGTTTCAAATCTGGGGAGATCTGTTGTCACTACAAACTGAACGGAATACTCTCTGTGTGTTCTAGTAAACGAACAAACATTGATGACTCCAGTGAAAAATCCAAGTGAGTAAATAATAATAATAATAATAATAATAATAATAATAATAATAATAATAATAATAATAATAATAATAATAATAATAATAATAATAATAATTTCTCTCAGTTGTTGTTTGCGGGACAGTTACTTCAGCCGCACACCAGACACTGAGAAAAATCGATAGGATCAAATATTTATTAGCATGACGCAAAAAAGAATACTTACGAAGAACAAGACACCAATTAGAAACTAAATTATGTAGCAACGACCTAGTAAAAGAAATAAACACATGTTTAAGATCTGAACCATTCATACGCTGGACTAAAGAAGAAAGTAGGCGCCTTGAAAAGAGGACTAGAACATTAATGAACATGCACAACGCACTACATCAAAAAGACGATACTAACAGAGTCTACACGAAAAGAAACGGAGAGTTAGGACTGGTAAGTATAAAATATTGTGTGGAAGACTAAAAAAAGAACTCGAGAAACACGGAAATACTAATCACTGTAGCAAGAGACACCGTTTAAACGAGCAACTCGGGAAACACCGAAATCAGAAACAAAACAAGAAAAGACAAACTACATAGGCGCTTCATAAGACTGACAAGAAAAGAAACCAAGGAAAATAGCTGGGCATGGCTACGAAAAGGACACCTGAACAGAGAAACGGAATTTTTACTAATAGCTTCACAGAAAAATGCGATTAGGACGAACTACATTAAAGCTAAAATAGATAAAACCCAGGAAAACAGTAAATGCAAACTGTATGGACACGAGACAAAACAGTAAATCATATAATAAGTGAATGCAGCAAACTAGTCAAAAAAGAACACAAGAACAGACATAGCTGCGTGGGAAAAACAGTACACTGGGAACTGTGCAAATGATTGAATTTCGAATACGCGGACAAATGGTACAAACATAAACCGGAAACCGTACTGGAATACGAAATACAACAATCCTTAGGAATATGGATGTAGAAACAGACAAATTCATGCAAGCAAAGAGACCGGATGTTATAAGAATCGACAAGAAAAAACACTCATAGACTTCGCCGTTCTAGCAGACAACAGATGGAAGACCAAAGAGACGGAAAACGAAGCAAATACACGAGACTCGCCAGAGAGGTAAAATGAATGTGAAGCCTAAAGAAAGTCAGTAAAATACCAATTATCGTAGTACTAGTAACAGTCCAAATAAAAAACCTGTAGAAAAGACTGGGAGAAATTGGAATCAAAGGGATCACCGATACCATACAAATGACGGCAATGGTTAAAACAGCTGCAATCTGTGGGAAACTCTTTCAATGCGGAAACCAATCCGCATAAGCTACGAATATGAACCAGTCACATAGAAGTAAGAAAACAAAACCACAGAAAAAACACAACTGCATAAACAGAAACGGCAACAGACATCATAACATACAAAAATGACATCGGCTTAGGCTGACACCACACAAATTATTTGTAGTGTTTCAAGAAGGATGAGAAGAACTAGAAGGAACAGCACACACCTGACCTCCACTGGAAGAGTGCGGAGAATGCTGGGACCTTTCGGACGCTTATTGCCATCAAAATCCCAGAGAAGAACTACGGTTCTTACCAGCGAGAAATCAATGGTTATGTTCTGTTGCAATACCGCAAATGAATTTGCGGTGGTTATCGAGAAGAGGTGGAGAGTACTGAACTCTAGGGAGGCTTGTTGTCACTCAATCGCCAGGGAACACAATCAATTGTTGTCGGTCAGCAATCACAGTTTTATAACTCCTAGTAAGTACAAATAATGATTATAGTAAAATAACGCACGTCAACGTACACAGTAGCATAAACATTGTTTGTAACCATAGATAATGGCTCTGTAAGGTCTGATAGGGTGGAGAAAAAACGAGGAGGAATTGCACGATTCAGACATAGACGAACACTCTTATTCAAATTTCGAGGAAACATTTCAGATGTTATCAGCAATAATAAAGGTAAAAAGTTGGTGCACGAACGTAAATTGAGTGATAATAGTAATCAAAGGAAGACTGAGTATCTAAGTAGATATACTGTCGTCAGACGCCAGAGAACACCATTGTTTTCCAGTGTATTATTACTGGTACCTTATCGTCTGCGATCTCCAAGTGAGTAAGAAATAATAATAAACATATTCGTATTGCATCAATAACGATAGCTTAGCCGTATATTTAAAAACGAGAAAATAAATAAAGATGCAACGGCTTCCATTACTTAGAATAATGGCTTAATACAGATACAATATAGTTATTGGAACGTTCGCGATAAAATCAATATTTACTGGAATGTTCGGATTTAATCTTGACAGCGACACATCCCAGCAGGATGTTTTTTATTGGCTTCAATGTAATCGAAAACTCAACCGATGTTTTCGGTTTTCACAGTTTCAGCTTAATTTAAGGTCATATGTCAGCTTTTCTATAGAAAACAGGAATGAATATTTGATCGTTAAAAACCAACTGGGAAATAGAGAGAATGTAAAGAAGCAGAGACCTGTTTAAAACTTAACAATGACATTCGATAAGAATATATTAAGGTCACACCACTTATTGAAAACTGATGTTCGTATATACATATTGTAATATGTCAATAAAATACACAATATATCATAAAATGAAATCGTCGAACCAGAATGTGTAATAAAGAGAAAGGTAAAACGAATTAAACACAGGAATAACTCATCAAAACGAGAGATGAACTGGTGTTGTTTCAATCAACGAACGTCTTAAAAACAGTGAATATTCAATATCTTATTGAATAACAGCAAATCATAATCAAAAACAAGACGCACAACGAGATTTTTACGGCATGTGAATGATTTTTTTGTTTTTTAATTATGCAGCGACCGCGACAACTACATTAAAATGATAAATAGTGGTAGGAATAGACATAAAAGTAGGAAAAAAGATTAGACATAGATACAAATGCAGTAGAAATAAGGCACTTTAACTGGTTCGAGTTTTGTGACGATATACATTGCATTTTTTGAGTGCGATTTCTGCCAGATGTTTCATTAATTCTTCACTATTTTCTATGGACGTTCCTTGGACAAAATTAAACAGCTAAATCTGTCCTTTTTAATGATTTCATCCCGTGTATAATGTATTTTCTTTTGTCTTTTTCACACATGAAGAGTTAACTAGTTTTTCTCAGCCTTTACCCTACTGGTTGTCTATTTCATATCTGTACTTACTTGTGAGAGCGAAACATATCTTCAAATTCTGTTCCGTCTGCTAATCGTACAATGAACTTAGACTATATATATATATATATACATATATATATATATATATATATATATATATATATATATATATATATATTTGTGCATGTGTGGACGAACATTTATTTTTACTTGCGGGGTCTCGGAAATACCCGACTAGAACACGGGCGCAGGCTTCCCTTTCTGGGAGGGTTAAACTCGTAGACCTTGTCAGGTAATCCATCTAAGAAATATAAAACTCTGATAATAGAACCTTGGTACTAACCACTTACGTCTTGGCAGCAAACCGTAGGGGAGGGAGGCCTCCTTAGTCTTGATCGACAACCTTACTAAAGCTGGAATCTCGAACAAAGTATCCGGTTTGCAAACCTATAATTTCTTAAGGAGAAGATGGGCACTGCCTCTCGCCCGGAATTCGCACTCCTTCTTTATCTATTAGTCAGGCGAAGAGGTACACTCACTGGGACGCCTCTAAAGACGCATAGTGTTTGGCCTTGTTTACTGACTAGGCCAATGAACGCTGTCTATCTTCTCTCTATCTGGAAACTTGGGGAAAGTTGTTTTCGTCACAAAGTCTTACATAGCATGTCTGGGTCATTTTGTTGTGACAGGTTGAGGGTACAGGTTAGACAGTTTGTCTGGCTTCTGTTTCCGATTTGTAGTTAGGACCCCTAACTCTTAGGTAGCGCTAAGAACGGCTGCTTCATCAACAGTTGCATAATATCGTGGGTAACTGTATGTTCCATGTCGCGCATGGAAAGGAACCCTACGATGGGCTTTCCCGAAGTCACAACCCACATGGACCAAATCACGACTATTGGACTGATTGTGTGAGCTTATTAGCGCCAAAGAAGCACCCACTTTGCCCTCCCTACTTCATCTCAAATCAAGCATGCATTTACAAAATAAAAAAAAACACCTAAACCAGACACCCAACAGAAAACATCTTCGCCTCCGCCCTTGAGGCTCGCATTCACAAATATCCGGGGACTTAGAACCAGCATTAAAGACATAGACGCTTTTCTACTGAAAAACTCCCAGGATATCCTAGGACTAATTGAAACGAACATTCAATCCTCCACCTTTTCCTACCAGTTTGACATGACTGACTACCTCCCACTCTACTGTAAAGACTCTGACAAACGTATGTTCAAGCTATGAGTTTATGTTCGGAACACCCACCGCCTTACTAGAGAACAAATTCCAAGATACATGTATTTAGGGATGTTAATGCACACCACCTGACTGGTTGGGATTCTCCAGCTTTACTGACGCACCCGGCAACGCTACGTATAATTTCTCCTTAGCTCACTACCTCTCTCAGACTGTCGATTTCTTGACCTGCATCCCCGATGAAGTAGACCAGCCAGCCTCGCTTCTAGACCTGTTATTGACCACACTGCCCGAGGCGTGTGTGACTAAAGCCCATATGGAAAGCTGATCACATTGTGCTAATGATTTATATCACCCTAAAAACTCTTCCAAACGTTTATGAGCCGTTGCTCAAAACAACGAGATACTACGAGCACGCTGATTTTGAGTCCATCAGAGATCACATCAGCGACGTCCCATGGAGAGAACCCGTCTCACTCCCTGTTTATCAGTGTGCAAATGAGTTAAGCGAATGGGTCAAAGCAAGCATTGAAGTCTGTGTCCGCATTCGAAAATTCTTCCGCAAGCCCCACTCTCTTCAATTGTTCACCTAAAAATGTGCAGCTTTCATTGCTGAAAGGCAGCAAGCATTCTGTAAATTCAGCCGTCATAAGTCAGCTAGTAATAGACAGAAGTTTATAGAGTCAATAAATAATTGTAAGGCAGTGTTAGGTGAAGCGAAGGGAAGGTATACAGAGATAACCAAAAAACGCATTAAGTCACAGCGACTGGGTACTCGCGATTTCTGGCAAATCTACAATAGTGTAGAGAACAGTGGATAATCAACGATCCCCCTCGCTAACAACTCACAATGATGTCGTTTGCACGTCAACGGATAAGGTTGAACTACTTGCCCAGCGTTTCGCCGTAAACTTCACTTTGGACTCTATAAACCACCACCTCCCTAAATTCTTATTGCGGACCGAAGCCACATCCCAGGTCAGAGACATCATAAAACACCTTGACAACTCCAAAGCTTGTGGGCCTGAATTTATACCTGTAATAGTAATAAAGAAATGCTCTGCTGAACTGGCCCCTGTCCTCTCCTAACAACAAATGCCTAGATTACTCTTTTATCCCCAATAGCTGGAAAATTGCCTTTGTGGTACCAGTCGTCAATAATTCCGGGGCTAGAACTGATCCTCAGAACTACCGCCCAATCAGTCAACTCCTGATTTTTGCTAAAATCTTTGGATCATTAATCAATGTTGCGATAGTCTGATACTTAGTTAATGCTAAACTTGTTACCCCTAAAATGCGTCCGTCTAAAATGGTTTATATTCGACAAAACATAGAGAAATACCATTCTAGTTACCTATTTTACTTACAGTGAAATTATTTTTTCTCATTTTTCAGAATTGCTACTATTATATTTATTTTATTTTCAATTCAATCATTATTTTCCCCGGGCAACTCCGGGACACAAGTCCTGCCATCGGAAATAAACTTGTGTTGCGAAAACACAATAATTATGTTTTTACTAAAATACACCACCAACAGGCAACTCGATGTGCATAGTTTCGGAACTTAAAAAAAAGAAAATCTTTATTTTGTATCGTTATTTACCAGTCGACTGCAGCCCACAGATAATTCTATTTTTGAGGAATAATCCATTGATCCTAATTTATTAAACATGCTAACCACATCGAGCAAAAACTTACACAACAGCGCCCAATATAGTAACAATATCTGCAATAAAAACATTTGTCTATTTAATCAACATTTGATGACAGATTCCCCTTCATAGATTCAAATACACGCAGCTTACCTGTAATAGCCCACTGTAATACATAACAAAATGTTTATATAGTTGATACATAGATGAGAAAAAATCCCCTATTTGATTAAGATGCTATAACCACAAACTTGATATAACAGAAAACACATCGTACTTTAAAATAGCCAAGTCATACACCCTATAACATAAATTGTAATTTAATAGACATCTATAAATATACATACATTTAAGCTTTCAATTAGGCTTTTATTTGTCAAATATAAAGAAATTCATTCTTTACAGCCAGCAAGCGCATCATATATATATATATATATATATATATATATATATATATATATATATATATATGTATATATAAAGTATGTTTGGTCTGTGTTATTACTTTCAGTTTTACTGTCCGATTTGTATAAGCTCCGTTTCTTTCTTAGTTCGTTCATAGTTTCCATATTTCTCTCGTCTTTCCTTCTTTCTATGCGGTTTCCAAAAGGATTCTCTCAAGTGACATCTATTCGGACCCACTCTGACCAAATATCGCCAAATAAACAACGTTGAAGTGTCGATTGAAATTCACTATTGTGCTATCTCAGGTCAAACGAATCGCAACACACCTGTCATTTCTAGCAATCTCCTGAGGCATTAATAGATGTTTTCAGTTGCTCTGATATACTATGCGTGTTTGTAAGTGAATCACTCTAGCGTATATATATCTGCCTAGGTGTACGTTTCATTAATATATATATATATATATATATATATTCACTTACGTGTCTATATAACCATATACGTGGACGTATATATATATATATATGTATATATATATATGTATGTGTATATGACATGTATTTAAGAAAGATATATATATATATATATATATATATATATACATAAGCACTAAACGTTAACAAATATATATATATATATATATATATATATATTTATATATATATATATATAAAGGTATTTGCATATATATATATATATATATATAAACAATAGAGTGTAATCTTTGACTCGCACAAATATATATATGATATATATATATATATATATTTATATATATGTATATATATAACTATTAATTACTATATATAATACTTTAATTATAGCACTATAGCAGAATGTTATAAGACCAATGAAAAAAAAGAAAATATACAACGTTTGGTTTATTTGTCTGAAATTTAATTCGTTTTAATTTGTGTATAGTGTGGTGTTGATATACCCTATTTTGGGAGTGGATGGACTTTTTAATTAACTTATGAGAAAGTGTCATCGCAGTCATTGTGGCAGTAATTAGTAGCAGTCGTAGCCACAGTATCCGACGAAGACTATCTGCACCATACTATTTTGTACTTCTGTAAATAACATCTTGTAAACATACCACCGGGTGGTCTTACTTATTATCGGGCCTTCAAGGCCACAACAATTCAGTAAATATGAACATTATTAAAGCAGACTAAAGATGTAAGACTACAAGTTTAATACGTCGCTAATAAGATAATGATATAAGGCGTGTATGTCGTCAGTTTCCCGGTTGTAATTGTAAACAATTTTAGAATTTAACATTTACATTACATATATATATATAACTGTCTAAAATGGTTGTCTGCTATTCCAACTAATGACTATGGTTTCTTGTAGATTACGCAGCATAAAGAACAAACGGCATTTCTATAGATCTCATTACAATCTATCCCTGAATATTTTGAATAGTTATCGGTTGAGTGAACATGCTAGATGGTTCAAAGAAGTCATATCATCCGACAGTGCAACGTTCTTTGTCATACAACCTTGTCTTTCTAAACGATCTAGTAATTTACACACGAGTTATTGCCTACAGTTTATTAGCTTAACCGTGTTAAGGGCAGAGTAATCAACAGCGTTTTGTCGACTTTGTTTCCCGGAATGAGATAGCATTCTAGATCACGATATAAACCCCTTTACTGCATCGTTTAGAAAATATGGCATGTTAGATATTCCTTTCTTGTCAGTAACGTTGGAAACGATCTGAAAAATGAACTACATTTTTTTAATCTCTTTTCACATTTTAGTGTTGAACTTCTCTACACAACCGTTATGCAATTTCTTTTTTTTAGATCAAAGTATCACATCCTAGGAGAAGCAGTTGGTTTCGTTATAATTTATATTCATATCAGGATGCCCACTTAAGCCTCTATTTGAGCCTCGAATATTATGTTTCAACTTTTTGTCATACATGCAGAAACCGGAATTCTGGTCCTTATTCAAAAAACACTTGAGAGTTCACAATTATTCTCGACGCTTTCTATGCGCGTGTTCTTTCTGTGATCTCTTTAGACTGAGTTTTTGACATCTGGGATCAAACCGTATTCACATTTTCGAAAAGGATTGAGTCAACCCAAGGTTAGTGGAAGACAGAGGAGGCTTATTCAATTTGATCTTTGTTACAAATGACTGACAGCACGGTTAAAGACACAGAGATATATTGTAAATTACTGTTTAATAATACCTTGTAAGCGCATTTAAATTTCTCACATACTGACTCGGTGCGTGATGCCAAGAAATTAACTGTTTCTGTCTCACTCCTTCCTTGAGCCATGTGACGATATATACCTTTCTATTTATTCCCATAAGCTAATAATCTTATACTCTTGTTTAGTAATTTAACCTCGATTGAACTTTTATTCTTCTGTTTCTCTCAACTAAGCGTTTTATTTCCTAGTGGACTTACTCACCCTATATTTAACACGATGAGTAAATAAAAAAGTGGATAATATGTTTCTAACTGAATAAACAACTTAACTGTTATATTTTCTTTCTCTTTTGGTTCAGCTTGTCGATTGCTGGATCCCAAGACAAGAATTTGGCTGGATTACTCGGTTTAATAATGTGCACTGTGTATAGCACAACTAGGATAAGGTGCACCGTTTATTTTCATCGTGTGTACCAGTTCGTAACCATGCAGAGCTGACTTTTATATGCTGAGAAACACCTAGCCAGTTTCTATTTGTTTTATTTAACTAATTATTTACTTCTAAGACGAACTATCCTTATGTAATTTTGTTACTGCTGAACCCATGCACATAGAGAAACCGAAGACGCTTGACGGTGGTGTCTAGTAGGCATTCAATTTTATTTGTGGAAGTATGTATAGACTAAGTTTACATCCTATCGGAGAGAAAGGCTTCAAGCTTTTCTATTGGATTATTTCACTTTAGCTACATTTTGCGTCTTTACGAACCTCAATCCTGCTCGATGATCAGCCGGAATCTTTATGCATAACGCTAATGAAATGTCCTTGAATCAACTACTTCAAATTCTCTTCCCGTATCCCAGGGGTCTTTAAATGATATTTAAATAAGAGATTTCTTACAGTAAATCTCGCAAACAATGACACATTGAGAGAGTGTGTGAGAGAGAGAGAGATAGGGCAATTCTGTAGCTTACCAACGTTAAAATACTAAAACTTTTAGCCTTTGCAATGGTTTAATCTAGTGAAACAAAGAGATACTAGCGAGAGATATTGATTCTATTAATGCTAGATCACACATGATTATAGTTAATTACGTGTTAACCAATTACTGTTTGAAATAAATGGTGTGAGGTTTACAACTTAGAAGAGCTATTATTTCGTAATTTTATTGGTCGTATTATTTTGTTCAACAGTCTATGGATATATGTATATTCATACTATTTGGACGTGATGGTATACTTTATAGACGTGAAATGTATTTAGAAATTGCACTTTACGTTGCAGAACTCTAGCCATATGACATCCCTCTTACCCTGATGAGTGCTTAAATTACTTTAATGGTTTGAATGTATTGGATTCACTAATCATGTAGGTTCCTTATATAAATAGAGATTGTGTTCGTCTGTCAAATATTTTTCGTCAGACACAATTTTTTAAATGTAGTAAATACATTGCGGAATGTATCTTTTCGAAATATCAGAAACCTTAACTACTTTTAGAAATGGATAATATTGCAATATATAATATGTCATCATAAATCCCCACAAATATAACGGATGCCATGACCAAAAACTAAAGACAACACTTTGAGATTTTCAGTTTGAGCTTCTACCAACATAGCTATTAATACTTTCGTGTATATAACTTAAACATTACCTTTACAAAATAATAAATAGCTTTGGTGTGCTATCGTAGATTTATGATTTACGGCATGTTTCAAAACATAAATGGAAACACAGGCAATAATTAAAAGTAAATAAATGAATGTGAAACATTGGCAATAGCTTTTGAAATTATTATCAAAGTTCTAAACAATGTTCTTTACTTTAACTACGTATTGGCGTTCAAGCAATTTACTATTTAATACATACTAGAATTCTTTTTTAACATATTTTACCCCAAACAAGTCAGGCCGCCACTGTAGATGTAAAGGGTTGCTGATAATTTGTGTGTGGGTTTTGGGTGACACCCTAAGTTGGGGGCAGTGTAGCGTGATTACATTTATTTTAAACTTCTGCATGTCGGTACTGTCGGAGGAACAGGGTGCACGGAGGGAGTTTCAGAAGCCAGCAGCACGAGGAAAGAAGCTATTGGAGTAGAAGTCTCTCTAACATCTGGGGACCTCCACAGTGAATGGATGTGATTAAGCTGATGTCGAGTTTGTCTAGAGAATGTACGTCGAGGGGTTACCAGATTGGCCAGCTTATCGGAGCACAATCTATTAAAGTATTTGTAAAACAAGTACAAGGATGCTACATTGCGACGTGCGACAGGGGCTGGAGCTTGGTTGACAGTGAGGGACCTATTATGTTGGCGACTTATTTTTGGACTTTGTCTAGGAAGGAGAGACTAGTTAATGATGCACCAGCCTAGATGTGACAGCAATAATCCATGCATGGGCGGATGGTTGCTTTGTAGAGATACAGGATAATGTCAGGTGTGAGGAGTTTACTAGCACAGTAGAGGGAGCCCACCTTCTTTGATGCAGCCTTGGCAATGTCTTCAATATATGTGTTCCAATTGGGTCCGTTGTTAATGTTCTACACATGTATCGATGCATTTTTATCCAAATGAGGAGTAACTGAAACGATAGATGTTTCGGAATTATTTCAAATTCTAGCTTAACTGGAAGAACTGATTTCTACAGATGTATTACTCTTATTTCAAAATTGAAGATAGTCATTAGGAATGCAAGTCTATCACTGGGAATGTGTCATAGACAGCGGTTAAGCGAACCTACTAAATGGTTCACATGAATCACATTATTCGACATGGATAGGCCCTTTATCCTGCAGCCTTGTCATTCTGAAAAATCCAATTATTTTCACACGAGCCATTACCTTCAGTCAATTAGCTTGATCTTGTTCAAGCCAGATTAGCCAGAAGCGTTTTGTCGACTCTATATAACCTGAGGCTCGAGTGTTTCATAGAATGAAAAAGCATTCCAGATCATAATAGCAGTGAAGAAGTGTAACTTGTTGAGTTAGTTTGGTTTGTTTTACGGCATATAGACCTCAGCGTATCGAGCAAATCAGATGAAAGAATAATCATTGTTACTCCTCATTCTGCTTGGTAACATGATCTGATCTTCGTCAACATTCTTTGCGGAAGATGATTGTAGAATGCAGATTAAGTATTTATATTCTTGTAAAATCTTAGCTCGCCCAGGACTTCAAACATGCCGTTCGGATTGACAACTTCATTCTGATATTGTCTAGAACACATTTCAGCAATACATTTCGGCAATATGACTTCTACTGTAAATGGAACACGATATCTAACACCAAACAGATGCAAGATATTCAGCTTTAACCTGATATGAGTGTGTTACGTATATGTTGCCTATGTCGAGTCGGGAAATATTTAATTTTTACTTTATTACGTTTTTTATAACTATAATTCTTTTCTTCACCGCTGGTTAGATTGTTTACAGGTTCTGTGAGCAAGTATCCCAAGGATGTTGCCATTTACTTACTTGCGAATGTAGTTAGATGCATCAAACGGGGGAAAGGCGAAATTTATCAGAAACAAAAGCGTAATGAATTTCAATAATATTTACAGTCCAATTCACTGTCCATGGTTTACACATTTAAAGTCGCATTACTATTTAAAACTATGTTGTATTTTGTAAATGAAACGATTAGTTATCGCCCTTTATTAATACATCCTCAGTTTAGTTACTGTTAAGACAAATCTCGGATTTTGAAACAGATCACTTTAAATTCATGCTCTTCGGTAATGAATCGTCAGTGTTGATAATTTTCGAACTTACCTCGTATTAAAAATACTTGTTTTATTCATTATAATAGGTATCATTATTTTTAACACAGTTCCTATTACAAAACGTGAACATTTCATTATTTGTTGGCTTTATGCAACACCTTTGCGTCACCTTTTAGAAACACTAGTTATTTAGATAAAAATGAACGCTTTATCTCTGATTCATAAAATACATCCATAGGCTCTTTATTTTGCATAACCCTCGGATTTTTACTGATTAAAAAATCTTTAGTTTCGATACATTTTAACACGCTACATATAAGAACACAATATTAAATATTTGTCGTTGGTCAACCCTGTTTGTCAGTATATTTTCAGTCTAATTACTTTATGGATAAAGCTCAATTTAAGAATCAAGAGATGCACTTTTCTTTCATTGTTCCTTTGTAATACATTCATAGTCTCGTTACTTTCTTCAAACACCTCGTATTTAATAAATATGAAGCATTTTTTGTTAAGATTTCGAGAAACCATTTAGTTTTTAAAATACCACATATTTTCCTCCGTGGTTAAGGGCTAGGGCTAGGGCTAGGGTTAGGGTTAGGTTTAAAGTTAGGGTTAGGGTTAGAGTTAGGGTAAGGGTTAGGGGTAGGTTAGGGTTAACGTTAAGGTTAGGGTTCGGGTTAGAGTTAATACATACACAATCTAAAGAACTTTTGAAAAAAGTGAACATTTAGTTCATTCTCCATTATCATAAAACACACATCATATTGAAGACATTAGAGTAAAATAATTGCCTATTTACCATTCTCTTTTCCTACAAATCACGCCCTGGTTATGTATTTTTTGTTTATTAACACGAGTAAGTAAGTATTCAGTACATGATAGTAAGCCATATATGTCGGAACTTGCTGAAAATCATATATTATGATATTTTCTTCATGTGGAAATACTAAACTCACTTTATTTCACAAATGAAATATTTTATAAGTGAAATAAGAACACTGAGTCTTACAAAATTCTGTGAAAACTCTGATCTCAGCCAACGGGGAAAGACGATTCTTTTTCAAATATTTAAAAAAAATAATATTTTCAAATATATTTTTCAAATCATAATTTGAAACCTACTTTTAGTAAGTCATCAGATTTTTCTCTGATGAGAAGTTCATTACTTTTGAATTTCCTGGTATATAACTATTGAACATATAAAATAATTAACTCCATACGCAAATTTCATAGATTCTTCGTACATTTTCTAACTTTATATATATATATATATATATATATACATATACATACATATATATATATATATATATATATATATATAATTATTGATGACAATATATTTATTAGCATACACTACTAGTGCCGTTTTACTTTGCAGTCTCCTTAAAAGATTCAGCTCAATGATTTTCAATTAGTGACAACAGAGCAACTATAAGTCAGGTACATATTATATTCCAATAACCATGTTTTTATTTTATTATTTTTATTTTTTCACATTTCAAAAAAAACAGAACATTTATGTGAGATATATTTTCTTCGGTTCGTTTTATTTGTGTTGTGCCAAACAACGTTTTTATGTTATTTTACCACGTTTAAGGGGAGGTTTATACAGAGATGACGCGCTATTCCTCATAAATTCTGGTAATAGAAGGTTAGAGAATATCGAAAAGGATATACATAACCTTTTTAAAAAGTTGGACCTTAAGGTAACAATAGACATACACCATAAGATAGTTAACTTCCTAGACATCAGCTTAGACCTAAACAATATAACTTTTTAACTCTAACCATCCGGGACCAATTAAGAAAGCCATACTCCCTAGTATCTCTGAGAGAATAACAAAACTATCATCTAACGAGTCACTATTCAATAAGAATAACAAATATTATGTTGAAGCATTAGCACATCTGGATATACTGGGAAAATAAACTATATAAAAGAAAGACGGTTAAGCACGATGATAATTCTAAGACAAATAGGAATGCAATTCAAATAATATCATACAAAGTGGCTATGGGAAATTCCAGACAAATCAAAATGAGAATAAATACTAATAATACGCAGGTTACTGCACCTAATACTACACTTAGTACTAGGGAATCATCACACCCGCCATACATAGAAAATATCACTAAGAAGAAAAACAGACATAGAAATTCACTCTGGTCCCATCCCCTCATAGTTTAAACATTCTCACTAACATACCTAAACAGTTTTAACAAATTATTGACAAAAAGGTCATAGGGATAGTAGGCTAGGCAAAGTTATAAATAAAAATACAGTAAAGCTATACTTTTCAACATCGATAAACTTATCATCACCTATAATAAGTTCAAATAACACAAAAATCAAAAAGAATAGTAACTTAGATACTATTAAAGTCCAGAACCAGAATAACAGCTCCCAATGTAACTGTAGAAATATCAATGAGTGCCCTTTAGATGGGAGATGTTAAACTTCAGATATAGTGTATAAGTATAACGTCATAGAGGAAAACAGAATTAGAACATAAATTGGGGCGACGGGTTGTAATTTCAAGGACATATTTAAAACAATATACACTCTTTCAAAGAACCTAATACAAATTCAAAGTAGGTCCCTACGACTTTAGCTAAACATGTAAGAGAACTAAACAGCAAAAATGTACAATACAGCCTATTTATACAGGAATGTACATCAGCTCCGACACTGGCATGCCTATGTTATCGATCAACAGCAGTAAGAAATTGAGATTTCATGAGGTCATACTTTAAAAGAATAAAGTGGAAAAGAAGAAAAGGAAACGAAATTCATAATTGAAAACATTTGAAACCGTCTAAAGACCAAAAGTAAACTCAGGTTGAACGTAGAAAAAAGAGGTCAATTACCCGTGGCATATTTTAAAGGTCGTTTAATGTCTAGATATGTATTCAGAGTTTATTCGGCGGTGTCAATATTATACGTGATGTAGGAGGGCGAGGGAGACGAGCCGTTGCTTTCTGTCCCGCTTTATTCGAAGTGAGATGGTGAGGAAGTGGTAAGTCATATTGTGTGAATGTTCACTTTTTAACTTTTTTAATTTTTATTAATTGAAAAGAGAATCAACATCAACTCTAATGAGGACATTTTAATGCACATGAACCTTTTATAATAAAACATTGTCTAGAAAACGGAGCTGTGTAACCTGACATCGTTATGTGGGACAAACTGGGGAAAGTAGCAACCATAGTTAAAGTCAGTGTTCCTAATGATGCAAGATTAAACAGAGCTGAAAGGGAAAAGATTACGAAATACCAAAGGCTTATGCACGTCATGAAAAGTAACTGAACTCTTCATGATCCCAGTAATTATAGGAGCAACAGGACTAATTAAAAGATTTTCAAAAACTATCTGGCGAATATACCCGGTGAATCGAGTGCAAGAGAGATACACATTATTGCTCTTAAAGAGACGGTTAGAATCTTTAAAAAGATCTATCGGTTGGAGTGTCTGAAATAGTCCGTGAATGACTGGCATCCAGTAGGATGTCCCATCGTCAGCAAAAACAGAAAGATAAGAAAACTTTAAAAAAGGAGAAAGCACTAAAAGAGAGCAGATACAAAAACACCCAAATTAAATATATTTTAGCTACAACGCCCAACAATAAACATAAAAAGGAAGAAATAGAAGATTATTTGGTTTACTTCCCTATTTAATCATATGGTCAAAACTTAACTTGGTAAAAAATTTCTAGATGTAATTAACATGCACTTCTTTCCTAATAATACACTACATAAGATTTTTAATAAAAACATCCAAAAATTTTGTTACAGTTGTGGTTAACACTTGGAAAAAACATAACAATAAAATATCAAACAGTATTAAATAACAACACAAATAAAGAATTTTAACTGTATAAAAAACAAACTGTTCTCTGCAGTAAAATTGCCTCTCAACCCAAATAGTCTACCAAGCTAACATCTTAACTAAAGAAAATCCATCTCAGAAAAATAGTATATAGGCATGGCTGGTAATACCTTTACAAGAAAGATGTACAGTCAATAAATGCTCATTCAATAATACTGACTATTCAAAAATAAATTCACTTTCTTTATACCACTAGCAACTTATAAATACTAATCAATCACAAACAGTGAAATGGCACAGTATACAAAACAGTACCTGTCGTTCCCTGACCCCACCCTGTTTCCTATGTCTAAGTGAAAAACTTGATATAGTTACATGTAGTGATAGAGGCAAACTACTAAAAAAGAAACCTCAATTAAGTGTAGGCAGAATAGAGCACACTTTCTTAGTAATCTACATATAACCTCTTGAACCAATTCCACTATTAGAAAATAAACTAAAAATTAAAAACTATTAACGCTGACAAAATGCATGATTTTATACTCTTTACCAAATTACCTGGAATTACTTACCCCATACAATACTGACTCCCTAAAACACGCCAACACTAGCGCGCATATTACTGAAAAAAAAAAACACAGAGATATTTTCTATCCACCGACTAAAAATAAATAATATACTTATCCACTTATTACATATTATCATATATATTATATTATTAGTAGGTATGATTATTACATTAAATGATTCTATTATTATTGCAACTATAATCACAATACATTATTAATGTAGTTATTAATACCATTACTATTATTAGTATACTGATTCTTCTTATTATTATTATCATATCATAGTAGTCTTAACTTTTGGAATCGTGTACTCTTAGTCGATTACACAATCCATGTCCGTATATATTACACCACAATAGTCCTTCAATTGTGTAATCACTAAAAACCAACTATCGACTAATAACATAAAATATCAAATTATCGCCCCTCAAAATTTGTCATCAAAACAAACCAATATATAATACGAAAAAAGAAAATAACACACACCCATCATTTACATTAAGCTAAGAGGGGATACTCTTAATTACCTTGTTCTTTTTCTTTCCGTGTTTTTGAAGCATGCACTTATATAACCATTTCCCTTTCTTTACACATACTTTTCTATTAGTATTTAACTCTGCAAGATATTTCAAGCTTCACTTGTTGGGCGTGGAAGGCAAATAAGGCAGTGTTGAAACGTATGATCCTCTTTGGATTTGCAAAGATACAGCCAGTTTTGTAGCCCGTGTATATAGCAGCTATGCTATTTGCAGTATAAGCGTGACAGATCGACAGGCGAAAAGAGACGTTATAGAAATGCGTGACAGAATGAATCAACTGAAATTTGAAACCTTAGAGAAATGGGGCAACCAAAATGGCATTGTAAGCTTAACAATGACGATGAAAATGCTATTGTCGGATCGAGATACGAACAGATCGTCTCATAGAGATATAATTCTGCATCGAAAAAAGCAACAGATATATACACAAAAAAACAATAAATAGGAATTAAAATAATTTTTAAATGTACGAATAAAAAATAAATGAATATAAATGTACAGATAACCTCTATCTCTTTCGTGTTAACATTGTTAAATACAAAATTACACATTTCACATCACTTCTGATTCTCCATAAAAACTACATAAATTCAGTAAAGTGTGAAATGGAATAAGCCAGGCACAGAGATACACTACATGAACACTTCAAATAAACCCATTTCTTGACCTTGTTTTTTTACTATGACAATGAACGTCGGTCCATCATTTCTTATTCTAGTCACTAACTTCACATGACTAGGTTTGGTCGCAGTGGTCCTGACACGTTAAGTGAAAAGTTGGTCTGGCTGATGTTTCCGACTGATAGTACACGAACCCTAACTCTTAGGTAGCGCCAATGGTTGTTGCTCTATCAACAGATGCATAGCATCGATATAACTGTAGTGCCATGTAACGCATGGAAGAAGCCCCTGCACCTATCTCCGGTGGGCTTTCCCGAGGCCCCAATCTCATAGATAAAAGCTTGGCTAACACTATCCCTGTATAAACTTTGTTTGTTATAAAAAAACACTTTTTAAAACTCAAATGAACACAAACAGAAAGATATACACACCAGACGCCCACATAAAAACACCCTAATCGCCTGCTCCGTGAGGTTCCCTTTTACAAATATCCGAGGGCGTATAACTAATCCAGATGATGTAGAATCCTTCCCTCGTGTAAATTCTCTAACTATTCTTGCACTAAGCGAAACTTTCTGAAACTCTTCTACCTCCTTTAATCGTTTTGCTTTGGCAGGATAACTTCTACTCTGCTATATAGACTATCAAAAAGCCTATAAAGTTCATGTTCATACATACTAACATGAACTGTCAAGCAGTGTTCCCGGAATAAATTTTAAGGAACCCAAGAAATTTTCGCGCCCACATCTTAACCAGATATGTATTTTTCATCAGATGTTTAACTGCATATCAGTAACATTTATTGTATGATTTTATTATCAAATTTATGAATAGAAATGAACATTAAAACTGTATTATAATTCCATATCTAAGAGAGATCATTATTGAATATCGTATGTGCATATAACATGATATTGTTGTTGTAATTTGATTTCGAATAATTGTGTCTATACACTAACACTGGAAGAATAGTACTATTGTAAATGATTAAATGTATTTATAAGTACAGCCCTATTTATTATCGTTTAGAATATCAGCAGTTAAGTGAAAAGTAGTGAAGATTTTGTACAAATGGGTAAAAAGTTAATTTAAAGTGCAATTAAAATTAAATAGGAATTAAATTTATGAATAAAAATACATTTGTAAACGTTCGCATTATGAATCAATTGATGTTACATCAACATAGGTTGAAATTGGTCATATATTTATGTGTTTCGATTCGGGTAGGAATAATAGTGCGTACACAACACTGAAAAGAAGGTATTATTTTATACGACAAAGACAATGTTCTGTGTATTATGTTTAAGATCATCGTATAAGCGAACTTGTTAAATGTGATACCGTCTCACATATGACGTCAGAGCGACTTTACACAACCAAGTTTTTATGTAAACATACCTGTTAGTTATGTAAGATTCTCGTGCGGAGTTGCAGATGTAAATAACGGCTACTACAATTAACTTGCAATTGAATAAAAAGAATAAATATATATTGTAAATTTTTGTACGTAAGACGTTTTTCATTTATTCGATTTGATTGCTTCTTCCTATAAGCTTTTACACCGTATGCGAATGAAAACTGCAGCAGTGATTATACAAAGGAACAAATTATTCATATGATAGAATTGAAACTGAAAAAATCGTGCATTAAGTGTATTTAGTCTTAGTTTAACAAAACAAAATGTTCAGTCAGTTTTTTCTCTAAATATTCTAGGATTTAACAGTGGGAAATAACTTTGGTATAATTTTAAATCAGTAAACACAATTCTTGTTAATCGTTTATCGTAGACGCTTACTTGCTAGTCAGGATTGTTATTAATATAAACTGTGCTGACGCACGGTGCAATACAAAAAAAAAGTTACTTTAATTAAATACATTCCGTGTATCTATGAGGTGTGATATGTTGAAGGATGAGAACTTAGTATTGTGAATGGTATCTACCCGTCGATGAATTAATTAAGTTCTCATCCTTCAACATATCACACCTCATAGATACACGGGATGTATTTAATTAAAGTAACTTAAGAATTGTGTTTACTGATTTAAAATTATACCAAAGTTATTTGTGAATGGTATCTACCCGTCGATGAAATTAGTAATACATCATAAAACGGTTGATCAGATTTAATATAAGAATCAATTGATTTGTGTGAAACTATTTTTTTGTTTTTGAAATAATTTATCTGTTTTTTACGAAATTTAGTCAAATTTCTCGACGATATTTAGTACGATATAGATTTATATGTATATACGTTTTTTGTTAAGATGCTTTACTGTTAAAATTAACAGGGCAAACCTTACTCTACTTAATATATATACAGTTAGGTATGTATATATATATATATATATATATATATATATATATATATATATATATATTACAGCATTCATCTCTAAATAAATATACTTATCATTATAGGTTCATATTTAGTTTTATGCAAGGAAAATCTCCGGGAAAATTCAGATAACTCCGATGTTAATGAAATTGAAACCATAAGTATTCAACATCAATCTCCCAAAATTTCAGTAAATTGAAGTATATTTATAGGAGTTTAGGAGAAAATAATATGGGTACTATCCCATTTCGAAATTCAAATATTTGCATTAAAGTTATTAGAAAGCAATTAATCAAGATTCCCTAAATATTAATTTTTAATTAAAACCCTTTCATGTTTAGCTTTAAATTCTAGTCATTTTTAGAACAACAACTATGTAATTGCCTTTTATCGAAAATCGAATAGGAATTTTAGACATAAGGTTTAGACGTCTTGTATATTGATTTTAATATTCGCACACGGTATGAAGGAGGTGCAAAACAATATGTTCAGGGAATAAATTGTACATGTTATGCGAAAAGTATTTTTGTAACACCCCCACCCACACACACACACATATATATATATATATATATATATATATATATATATATATATATATATATAATATTTGCTTTTGGTTTATTATCTATGTACGTATACGTTTTGCCCTTTTTAATCGGGACTCATCAGCATAGAGATATAACTATTCACTACTGGTCGCGTGATTTGAAGCTCCGGGCTACAAGTATTTTACAACTCAAATCCCGACACCTAGAAACATTCGGCCACCGCTGAATAGCTAAACAGTGAATATTTTAACACTTAGTGTAGTATCTTTTCGATGCCTACTGAATTTAAGAGTAATTCTTGTAGACTGGAGAAATCTTTATTATAATTGTATTATTATAACCTTTAACTTTGATGTTCAAACTTTTTTCTCAATATATATCATTATGTTATTTCTTGTCCCAATGCACTTTCATTTAATATAGACTTTGTGTCTACTATTAGATCGGAGGGGACTTGTGAATACAGCTATAAAAATAGATACATCATGTATCTTCTTAATATGTTGACATGGAGGGTGGAATTAGGAATTGACGGTGAACATTTTTTCTGATCCGTGTTGTCTGAGAGTAATAATTCTAAGATTTCAGTATTACTTTTGTGAACTAGTATATATTAACTCTGTTCGGACTATTAACTTCATCAATATTACGTATCTTTTTAATGTTTAACTGAATGAACAAGAGATTAGGAATTGCTCATGCCCATTTGTTCTACTCGGTGTTGTTTGAGATCAAAAAATCTAAGATTACAGTATTACTTTTAGTAAGGGATACATAGTAAATCTCTTCGGACGTTTAACTTCATCAACATCACCCATCTTCTTTATATATTACCATTTGTTCTACTTGGCATTGTCTTGGATAAACATTTGTAAGATGACAGTATTACTTTTGGAAACTAGTATAGCAAAAATCTCTTCGGACTATTGTCTTTATCAACATCATTTGTCTTCACATTATTGTTAAATGGGGAGGGGAATAACTTTGGAATTGACCGGAACTATTGGCCATACTTGGCCATACTTCGCGTTATCCGGGATCAATAATCATTATCAATGTATTTTACTCTATACTTTTATTTTACCGATACTTTTGTCAGTTTTTCGCATGCCCTCTTTATTAACATTACAATATTATATTTATTAAATAGAGGGGGTACATCCACTTTTCTTCTACTCGTTATTGTCATTTATAACATCACTTTTCTTCATACTTTGATTTTAACTGTACTTTTGGCAGTTCGGTGAAGGCCTCCCCACTAACATTACAGTATTATACTTGGTAAGTGAGGCAGGAGTGTAACATACACTTTTGATCGACTCAGCGTTGTTCAGGAGCAATACAATTGAAATCATTGACATTACTTCTAATATTTAGTATGGGATAGAGGTGAGGGGTAGCCAATCTTCTGTTGTACTTGGAGTTCATCGGGAGCAATGACGTAAATTACAGTATTACATTTAAATCAATTAGACTACGTTCATTATCAACATAATTTATCTTCATATCATTGTAAAATCGGTTAAAGGGGAACGGAATTACGTTACATAAAGAATTTGGGTTTTGTTCCACTCGGCGTTCTGCAGGGGAAATAAATGTAAGATTACAGGCTTACATTTAAAAATATAATTATTTTTTTAACACATTAAAACAGAAGAGCGAAATGAGCTGGAAGCAGGAGAAATCGGAGGTTGGGGAGAGGGATGAAATATGGGGGAAAAGCAACGAGAGACAGAGATAAATACAGCTTTATATCTAAAATTAAGAAAATATATTTATTTTTTAGAGTATACTGTTCCGGGTTTTATAAAGGGAGTGATTTTGTTTTACCAAAGTCAACGT
Source organism: Sepiola atlantica (assembly GCA_963556195.1). NCBI lineage: Eukaryota > Metazoa > Mollusca > Cephalopoda > Sepiida > Sepiolidae > Sepiola > Sepiola atlantica. Next base: position 176,167,309 of record OY744523.1, on the reverse strand, counting down.
AATTATGTAGTAATTTTGAGATAAATCTATGTAAATGTGTAGTAATTTTGCCGACTCATTTTTGCTCACATGACGTCATAGTGATAGGTAGCCGGACTGCTAACTCATAATTCCAGACATTAAGTCATAGTAAGTTACTGACCAATTTCTTGGCCAGTAATAAATGGGTCAGCGTTGCTCGGGATAAATAATTTTACCGTTTTTATATGCTGTTGTATACAAGAAACAGTATTGGCGTTGTCCATGATAAGTATTATTACTGTTAAGTGGTCCATACAAAGCGGTATTGTTTTTTTCCTGTAGTTAATATAATGATAATATAGTATTTCTACTGTTATATGGTATATCTCATGGGAAAATCACCCAATAAATTAGATAGTCCAGGTGTGTCTAAACATACGTTGCCCGGGATAAATAACTTTACCGTGTTTTATGTTGCTGTGTACAAGAAAAATTGTGGTTGTCCGGAAGTCATGAAAATAATTATATAGTCTTACTACTGTTAAGATGTATTGTTATATAATGGGACGCATGTGTGGATGGACGTACAGAGAGATCGCTTAACTTGCGCGATTTTTAATGAAGTCATCTCGTGCAAGTTTAGTGCAATGTTGTTCTCACGGTCGCAGTGACGGGTGACGAGCCCTTAGTTAAACAGTTAGGTCACACCTGCTTATTGATCGCTAGATTTCGTGACGTAACAGTTTTCCCGCTGGGAACACTGGAGTTGAGATTTGAGTTCTTGACTGGAAGCCAACGAGTCAACACGCTTTAGGCATGTTACGATACACGCTAGGGGATTTCGGATCCCCCAAAAATTAGAGCCAGACGATGTCTCCCTCTTCATTCCCTTACAAGTGATTAGATAATTAAGTAAGAAATTCACTAGCGTAAGCTTCTCTCTCTCTTCTACAACGAACTTTCTAGGTATCGACAAGTTAAATAGTAATACATTGCTCTAAATTAAAAAAGAAAAGGTTTGTTATATGTTATTGTGCGTGGGGGATTGTATTTCAGCCCACGAAGCAACCACCGGTATCATGGAAGAAGCGAGCGAAGATTATGACGCTCGGCGAAGCAAAAGACAGATAGCAGCCGCGACACAAACAGGCAACAACAATGGCGGGTAAGAAAGAGCACCGGTTAGTTAAAATAGTTTCCTGCAGCTGGAAAATGCGAATACATCGTCCCGTTTCGGGATCAACAGCTGAGAGTTCTACGACGCCAGAAATTCCAGATTACGACATGATTATAAGCCAGCAATATAACAGTATATCTTGTGTCAAAAGGTGTTAATACAATCGATAGAGCAGGTGTGTTTTAACACAGCGTTGCCCAAGATAAAAAACTTCAATGTTTTTTACGATGTTGTATACAAATAAAAATAATGACGTTGCGAGAGAGTCATAAAAATCCAAATAACATATTATTAGAACTAAAGAACTGCACCGGTTGCTATGTGTACAAGAAAAGGTATTGGCGTTGTCCGTGGGTCATAAAATAATGTTATATTATTACTACTGTTATGTGGTCTAACTTATTGCAAAAATGCTCAGCACAATAGATAGAGCAGATGTATTTAAACACAGCTTTGTCTTGGATGAAGCACTATACTGTTTTTATATGATGTGGTATACAAGAAAATATATTAGAGTTGTTTTGGAGTTATAAAACTAATAATATATACAACTGTCAAATGGTATATCTTATTATAATAGTGCTAAATACTAAATATAGAGAACACATCTGCTCTATTGAGCACTTTTTCAATAAGATACGTCACTTGACAGTTGTATAACTACATTATATCGAAACACAGCGTTACCCATGCTAAATACATTTACAGTTTTATATGCTGTTCTATATAATAATAAATATTGGCGTTGTCCGGGACTAATTAAAATAATAATTTTGTATTACTAATGTTCAGTGGTATACCTTATGGTAAACAATCTCAATACAATAGAGTAGTTGTGTTTAAACACAGCGTTACCTGAGATGCATAACTTTGTTTGTATACAATGTTGTATACAAGACAATATATACAATATAGTACTACTACTGTCCAGTGGGCACTACAATAGATACAACAAGGTTGTTTAAACACAGCGTTGCCTAATATAAATAACATTTTTTAGTCTGTTGTATACACAGAAAAATATTGAAGTTGTCCGGGATTAATACAAATAATAATATAGTATTACTAATGTAAAGTGATATATCTTATGGTTAAAGTGGCACATACAATAGATATAACATAGGTGTTTAAACACAGCGTTGTCCGGGATAAAACATTTTACCGTTTCTGTATGATGTTATTAACAAGACAAAGTATTGTCTTTGTCAATAAAATAATAATATATTATTACTACTGGTAAGTGGTATATCTTATTGCAAAAGTGCTCCATATAACAGATAAAGAAGGTGGTTTAAAAGACAGCGTTACCGTTTTTATGTTGTTCTATAAAAGAAACAGCATGTTACGTAGTGTATCTTACGGCAAAAGTGATACATACAATAGATAGACCAGATGTGAGTAAACACAGAGTTACTAAAGATTAGGAACTCCACCGCTGTTGTATGATGTTGTATACAAGGAAAGTTCTGGCGTTGTCCGAACTCATCACATAATCACATAGTATACTATTTCAGTTAAGTATAATTTGTTATCATTTAGCTATTTAGAAATACGTTTAATTATTAAAAGTGTTGTGGGTGTGGATTTTATTTTATTGAAATTCTGATGTTCTGAACTATCAACACAATAAGAGCAAAACATCCGGATTATTTCTCTTAAGAATTACCTGTAACTATAATATCTCTCTGTTTCTCTCTCTCTCGCTCTCTCTTTCTCTCTTTCTCTCTCTCTCTCTCTCTCTCTCTCTCTATCTCTCTCTCTATAAATATATATATATATATATATATTATACTATATTATATTGATTCAATTCCAAAAACCATGTAAAATGCAATCCAAAAGCATAATTTACATCGGTTTTTTCAATTCTTTATTTCCGCACTTCAGTTGTGATTTATCATCAACATTTTCATCTCACATACAAAAACCATATTGATCTATTGGTAGATCTACACGTGTTTCTTTGAAGACAGAACGAAATGTCAGACCGTTAGCCGTCTCGTCAGTCATCAGGTAATAATAGAAATATTTAATGAAGTTGTAGAAATGAGTTATACTATCCAAAGGCAGAAGAAATAAACACAGAAGATAAAACGATTAGAAACCTTATATAGTGTGATTGCAATATCTTTACGGAATAAGTCATTTCCTACAAAATTAAACTGCCCGAATGTAGAGATGCGTATGGCTAACTAGCCCTTATTTATAAGTTTTGCTGGAACTATGACACAACAGTCTCCGGTTTGCATATATCGATATGTTCTCCCTTTTGTTATTTGCATAATGGATTGCTGCTATGTGATGACTTGTGACTGAGTGGAGCAGTCAGCGACAGGTTGGTACTGTCCGAAGCACCTTAAGTATGGTCAATGTAAAATATTCTGGAAGGCTTCAACAAACCATGCCTAAAAATCAAATACTTTATTCGGCTTGCATAAGAGCTACTACATCTACCATAGACGTGCTGCCGCTAAACCGATCGTTTCAGAAGCCGCGTATGTCTATGGCTCCACAAACGAAATACACATATTAATGAGCAGTTGTTAACAGTAATCCTAAATAGGTAAGAGAAGGACGTGTATAGTATTGTATGACAACGTTTTAGAACTACTAATGTTATTTTTAAGAAAGGATGACCATGCAAAATTGTCAGAGTCGAGATATAAAATGAAATTGAAAAAAGGTCAATCTGAATTATCATACCGAACCTATTGTAGTTGAAATGTCAATGAAGAACTATATGGGTACACTGTTCAAGCAAGGTAATAGCGTCATTTAGAAAGCACCTCCCCCAGAATCAGGTTGGATGTTAAAGTCCACATTTCAGATATAGTAAGATAAACACAAAAAAAAACACATTAAAATCTGATTTCGAAGAAATTCGAAACAAAATTATGTTACATTATTTTATTTATGAATGTATCTATAAAATATAACTATAAAGATAAATATGAATTTGATAATATTTACGCGTGTATTAGTTAACTGTTAGGGGGCTTAATTTTAATGGAAATTGTCAGGTAGAATGAGAAATATCAAAAAAGCGTATTTAAACGTATTCTTTGTCTTATTAAAGGCAAATTCAAGAAAAATCTAATTAAGTGAACTTTATTTTACGTGAGTGTTTGCAAAAAACATTGTGTCAATTCTGCTGATTACATAGTAGTTAACATGTCCGTTAACATACTCTTACACTTCTGCAAAAAAGTCTGACATTCTAATAATATTTGTTGATTAATTCACTGACCGAGGATATTTTAATGTAGTTAATAATCTTGACTGGCAATTTTGTAATACTTTTCGAGATACGTGGAAGGTGCAGTGAGACTTAAAAATGAAGATTTCCAGTTTTTATACACCAAATTTTGTTCCAACATTTTAAATAATCTGTTCGTTTTGCTACAATATTTCGCGGTTGTTTCCATATACTAATAGACATGAATTTATATTCAACATATTTGACGCCCGGTCAACTCCATAAGTCCTCTAATCTCTCTCTCTCTCTCTCTCTCTCTCTCTCTGTCTCTCTCTCTCTCTCTCTCTCTCTATATATATATATATATATATATATATATATATATATATATAGTCTCGGAGGTTTCCTAACCATTAAAATTATATATATATATATATATATATATATATATATATATATATATATATATATATATATATATATATATATATTCAATTCTATATTTCTTTTTCTTCTCCCTGAAACACTTTTCTTTTTCCTTCTGCGAATCTTCACGTTTTGAATAGTGGCGTCCATCTTGGTTTAACTCACCTGACTCGTCCGGTCCATTTTTTTGTATTCATGTTGAAAAAGAGAGGTTGCTAGTTTCGTAATTATTAAAGTTTCTACCCTACACACCTTTAAATATTAAGCAGATTTACTGCTTAATTTTGTAATTTACTGTCTTTATATTTAAAATTCTTCTAGTTTGATGCTTGAGGAAACCAAAAGTTTAAAATAAAGTATGGCATCGACGATTATGTAATTTCGTGTTATTATATTTTATGTTATTCTTGCCCTGTTTACTACATTGAGCTCTCATACCCGGATTTCTTCCTGGAAATCCTCCATTATAACACAAATATATATATATATGTATATATATATATATATATATATATATATATATATATATATATATATATATGTATCCTAATTAATGAACAGTTTGATATTGATAACGTGAATTGTGAACAAATGTTTTTTAAACTCGACACCTAATGAAACTCTTAGAGACGTGATGAGAATCATTTCTCAAAATTTGAAAGATGGAAAAGCGGTTCTGCTGCCTACTTGTTTGTTTAGGATGAGTGCATTACTGCCTGGAAACGATTGCCAGTTAATTGTAATAAGGATCTTGGCGTTCGTAGACTTGAAGAAGTTACATCGCATTATCAGCAGCGAGAAGACAGCGGAACGTATTATATGCAAACAAAAAACACTCAACAACGAAAGATCAGCTATGGGAAGTGATGAAAAAACCTTACGGAGAAAGAGGGAGGGGAATGCATTTAGAATTTGGGCTTTACTATACATAGAGGCAAGCAAGCATTGTCTCTACTTTAAAAAACATCGCAATAGACTTTATTATATAAAGCTTTATGCTTTTGGTTACCAAATCGATAAATAAAATATACAAAAACACTTATACCTGCATACATGAATTATAATTTATATCGCAATGAGAATGACTTCCGCCTTTCTAAATAACGGTTGGGAACGTGAAGTATTTTAAATGCATACTTTTCTAACTGAGGGTGATCATCTGATGATTGTGGGACTTTGAATAATAAAATCGTTCTAAACCACTTTCAATTCTCGGAGAATGTGTGTTTGCCTGTGTATTGTTTAGATGTGCGTTTGTGTTCTGTATATTTCATGCGAACGCGTGTATATGGATCTTTTTAGGTTTCATGTCACTATCCAGAAAATAAGACGATGGGGTTGGGTTTTTATGTGTTATTGTCGTTTTCATATATTTGTTATATATATATATATATAGGAAGAGTTTGAATGCAATACGCGATCAATGCCATTTTCAACATTACGAAACTACAAATAGCGTTGCAGGTTAATACTCGACCACATCCCAAAATCATGTTTTACATGATATGATATCGTTGTATTTTCAATAAATATAAGCTTTTAGTCAAAGATTTAATAAATTCGTCCTTTTATTGTTTTATGTCCCAATTTAAACAAATATGATTTATCGCGTTTTGCATTCGAACTCTTCATATATATATATATATATATATATATATATATATATATATGTGTGGTTGTGTGTGTGTGTGTTTGTGGGTGTATATATACAATGAATAAACATATGTATCTATGCATATGTTTTTTTTAAAAGCACTCACCAAAACTATTTAATATAACAGCTCGATTAATGTTAGGATTTAACAAAAAGCATATTAAAGTGAACAATGAAATGTTCAACTCCAATGATAAAGTGTTTATTCATTTTTTCTTGCCGAAATATGAAGCAATTCTATGCCACTTGGCAATTGTTTCGCGCGGAAACAACCGGGATTAAACATGTAATAATTCAGATCTTAAATTCCTGCAGCTTATCACAAGACTAAACTATCGTAAAAATGCAAATTAGAGTATTTAATATTTAATTAAATGTATAAATAGAAAACGATTGTCTTAATTATCAAAAAAGCTATTATAAGAATATAGTTAAGATAAACATAAAATTATTTCAAATCTTGAGATACGAAAGTAAGGTACATTAAAACATGTTTTTACCATGGCTTTTTGGCTAAGATCAAAGTGTAGTATCTGTTCCGATGGATACTGCACCCTATAGACTGGTATTGTCTTGGCCTTCGGGGCTTTATTTACGCCTGCCTATGGGTCTGTCCTGTGCATTTCTAAGAAGTCCACCCTCCCAGGCTTTGCCTCCCCTCTTTTAGGAGGAGTAAGTTTATTGCTTACTGCTTGAGGCGCCCTTACCGGGGAATGCCGACGGGGCTGCACAGGCAATTTTTAATGGCCAGAGTGCTCATCTATCGGGCGCTGGCTTTTCAAACTCCACTTTCCCGACCCGACCTTGGGTCACCTCTTACTTGTGGGAGTAAGATAAAAACTGGCCTTGTGCCTAACTCCTGGAGAGAAGTAAATCAATAGTAACGTCATACGCTATATTTAGTCTTATTCCCGTGTCATGTTCCATCATTAAATAATCAATAGAGTGTATTAATTAATTAGTAAATAACTAAAATAAAACATAATAATAATGATGAAATAAAAGTAAGAATAAAAATAAAAGATACAATTAAGAAACAAACTAAGTTTCAGGTTTTCCAGATTAATAAGATTAGAATAAATTATCCAATCTACGGGCAGTAATTACGACGCTCATTATCTAAGAGTTGTCTTTTTTATCATAATTAAAAAGTGAGTGATAAATCATATTTTCGTATTTTCTTTTAACCACATTGAGAAAAAAATTAATAAACAATGTATTAATTATTAATATTTTCATAGGATTTGAATAGTATTTCTGTTTGAAAAATAATAAGATGCCGTTTTACAAAGTAATATGTAAATTAAATCTACTACTTTTATTGCATCCACATGTTAAGTATATTATCAACTTTGTTTCTTCTATAATATGGCGTTGAAATAAGCGTTTTAATCTTACTTTTAGAACGGTAATAGCGTTAGTATATATGTATAGAGATGCGAATATAATGTATTTAAATTGGATTTTTAAAGTTGGTTCTTTAATTTTCAACTATTAACAACAAATTAAAATAGTTGACTTGTTTACGAATTAACCGGAATTTATTATGATAGAAAGTTATGTGGGAGAAACTGACTGACTTGTTTTCCTGGTCGATAAATTCGTAATGAAAAATATTACGAGGCTTGTCTTAAAAGTATCCGAACTTAGGCCAGAAAATACATTTTTAATACTTGGCAGGGTTGGGACCCTGACCTCCTTCTTGGCAGCCCCCTTGTGCTTGCACACAATCAGCCCACCGATCCATCCATTGCCGGAAACACGTCTCGAAGTCTTTATTTGAAATAATATTCATCTCCGCCGTCGCGTTCCTCATTACTTCTTCTCTAGTCTCAAAACGGGTACCTTTCACTGGCGTCTTCAATCTTTAAAACAACCAGAAGTAGCAAGGAGCCATGTCTAAAAGGGAGGGATGGTTAGCAAACGACTGGAATTCTATCTTTGGCTAAGAAATAGTGGATCATTAAGATGAGTGGGCATGTGCGTTGTCGCAATGAAATGGCCAACTTTCCACCGTCCACATGTGTAGTCACGGAGACGCCGCATAACATATTGATATAACACCTTTGTCACTGTGTGTCCTTCCGGATGCACAATTCCACATATATCAAAGACGGTCAGCACCCACTTAGTGTTGCTTCGCACCTGGCGCACTTTTCTTGATCTTGGAGACGCGGAATGCTTCGATTGCGACGACTGTATTTTTGTTTCTGGGTAGTACCCGTACACCCATGACTAATCTCCAGTTATCACGGTGTTCAGACACCCAGAATCAGTGTTGGCAGTTTCCAGAATATCCTGTGCAACTTGAAACGGAGGTTCTTTTTGCTCCTGCGACAACAACTTGGCCACAAACTTCACATCCACTCTGTGCATATTAAAATCATCACACAAAATTGCATATGCGAAATCTTTACTCACATGACCTCTAAAGCAATTTCCCGCACGGTTGAACGACGATCTGCCATCACAAAATTTCGCACCCTCTCAATAACAGCTGCACTATGTGCAGTTTGGGCTTGCCAGAACGCTAGTAACTTTCCGCCATTTTCCAATCGGTTAAACACCTCCTTAATTTGTGTTACACCCATCGCATCTTCTCCAAACACCTGCTGAATCTTACGAATTGTTTTGCTTTAAGAATCAACAAGCTTCCGACAACATTTAAAGCGGTACCTTTGCGCAACACGTTGTGTAGCACCTCGCACATCGACCGGCAGGCAGTTACTTACGCGCAAGAGGGGGTGATAAAATTCACACATGCGCATGAAGATATCTTCCCTCACTGTGTAGAGTGGCGCCACCTTGTCGTCTCTATTTTGCACGAAAATAATACTGGTCTGGTACTTTTTAGACATACCTTGTATTTAAAAGAAAAACTTGTACGTTGAGAAGTGAACAATACTCAGTTTTGTCTAACTGTAAGATCGGTAAACGAGGCAGCTTTATAAGTATACATGAAATTGTATTTCTAAATCAAATTAAAGTTATGTGGGAGATACATACTGACGTGTGTCTTTGGGCGATAGTCTTGTAAGTAAAAATATTTTTTAGCAGAATTAAATATATATATATATATTGAGTAGCGGGGAGAGACTCACTTTAGTATCATTGCTAGAGCGAGGAATAGAGATTTTTTTATGAGTACAGATGAAGTTATTTTAATGTTATATATGGATGAAACCAATTTACGAAGAGAACAATCGTAATAAACTGAATTCTGAAAGAAAATATATAGAAATGTTGGTAAAAGAAAATTAATCTTATAAAGAAACAAATTACGAAGTTTATTTACGTTCTTGGCTTTAGATAATCAACATGTTTCTCATACGACCCTACTAAATATATCGCTGAGTTGTTCTTTTATAACGTATTCGCAGATCGTTGGTATTTCCATGATTGTTCTTTTTAGCTTCGAGTTACGTTGCTTTCATCCAACAAGTACCATGACTCTAACAGTGAGCAATATATATGAGGGAAAAGCGGAAAGTAACAATTGATCGCAGTTATTATTTATTATCGAGCGCTTAAGTATCTAATCAACATTTATTGAACATCAGTATCGATTATTATAAAAATAAATTTGACCTATGGATAGTTCAATATGATCTGGTAATAATGGTGCTATTTTCTAACCATAAGCTTTCACAAATCGATGGTGAACAATCGTGCAATAACTCAGACTTTAAGTATATATATATATATATATATATATATATATATATATATATATATATATATATATATATCCGTGTTGTATAAGAAATCAAATCACATAATAAAACTTTCCATATACCAGATAATTTAAATCGGCTAGATCTACACGCGTTTCAGAGATCATAACGCCCTGTTGTTATTAAATGAAAATAAAATAATACAAAGATAAATGTATGATGTGGTTCAGACTTAAGAATTTCTTTTTATCAGTAATTAGTTGAAATAAAATGCATGTTATATTCGTGCGTCATTAGGTTTGTCTGTACAATGTATTAGTAAAATGTCCATGGGTTTTTGTGAACTATTTCGAAATATGAAATTCCTAATCAAAGTTATGCTTCGATTCCCTCTAAATCCACATACATTTGCTGTTTTAGTAGATGTTATATCGTAGGATAACGCTACAACTTTTAAAAGATAATCGGAAATCGTACCCAAATGCTTGCACAAAAAGTATAATAAGCAGTTAAAGTAAATTAAATTGATTATATAAATTAAAATCGCCATGAATTAGAAACTCTTTATACCGTTACTACAACACATCTAAATCCGTTAAATATAATATATAATCGCACGATGATATATATAATATTATATTTAATTATTCAGTATAATATATGCATCGTTTCTGTGTCCAAAGGAATAAGGTAGTAAAATGAGTGTATCCAACATTTTTTTTACTAATATCTTAAATCGATATGATCTTAATAATTAATCTTTCTTTTGTCTTCTTCTGATGAATAACTGTAAGATTTTTAATGGGATTTGATCTGTAGTAAGAATCTTCTAACAAATCTATTAATTCATATATACAGTTAACACCTCACTCCTAAAGAATTATGACCATTTTTATTTATTTCCATAGTTATATATGTTCATTACTCTAAATATATACTTTAAAATCCCTGGAATTTATCATGATCACTAATAACTGAATCTCCATAGAGAAACAATTATTTTCAGAAAAAAACATATCTATGTTACAGAGTTATTTCCTCTCCCATAGTCTTTTAAGTGATGTGTAAATACCTATCTTCAAAAGAACACAGCCATCCTTAATTTACTAATAAGCTTCATCTGCCTATGCAGCTGGTTGATGCTAATTTATTTAACCGTAATATTCTTTTTAAAACCTGAGAATTTATCTATTCCATTTTCAAATAAATTAGACCGTTTTAGATTATATCAAATATGATGAGGATGAAGAAGTGTATTTCTTTAATGCTGAAACATGTCGACGATCTTACTTGAGTACTACAGACTTTTTTGCATTTTCATCCTTTCTTACCAATAAGTTAAACATTAGTATGTCTAAAACGTTCGTAACCAGCATAATTAAAAGAAAAAACATCATATTTTGGGAAACTGGTATTTGTATAAACTTATTGTTCCTAAAACAGATACTATAACTATTATCGTTTTTTAACCGGCGATAAAAAATATAAGTAGTCTATACTATTAATATTATGAAAATGACTATAAAAGTATTAAAATTATTCTACCTATATATATATATATATATATATATATATATATATTTAACAAGTTATATATATATATTATGTATGTTATATATATTATAATAACTTATGAAAATATATGTATGGTAATTGAGCTACACAAAGGCTTCCGCGTTTCATCCCCGGGGGGATCGCCAGGTTTAAATGCATTGAGTTAAATTTGCCGAGTGTTTTATACACGTCTAGCTAGTTAACCAATCATATTATTTGTTGTTCTTTTAGCCAATCGTTGGGCTTCTCACAAATAAAGTTTCAGTTTATTTTACTTCCTTTTCCATATTCTGTTGTTCGGTTTGTATAGGATGACTCGTCCCTGTTTCTTTGTGATTCTCTTAGCCAATCGTTGGGCTTCTCATAAACAAAGCTCCCGTTGATTTTACCTCCTGTTTTATATGATATTGTTCCGTTTTGTATAGGATTACTGATCACTGTTTCGTTGTTGCGTTTTTAATTAAGACACACAATAACTAAATACTCAAAGAGAATAACAGAGAAAAAATAACAAATTACATAAAAAGTGATCACTATATCTAAAATAACACTAAGAAAAACAAAAATATAAGCACTAAGAATGGTAATACCGAAAACCGTAATAGTAATGACCCAAATAGAAATGAAAAAGTTAGTAATGGAAGAGAAAAGATATAACTGCATAAATCGTACACTTTGTCCATTAAAACATAAATGCTTAACCAAAAGTGTTGTCTAACAAGCCACACAATTTGCAAAAGAAAGACCGACTTACAATAAGTACTAGATGTTAAAACCAAATATCACGACTACAAAATCACATTTAAACACAAAGCACACCGAATTCAAACAGCACTACGATACCGTTATTGGGATATTAGAGAAAACGGACGCTCACCAATAATTGGATGGAAAATAATACAACAGGCCAGTACATGTATAAATTTAGACAACCTGTGTAGATTATGTCTGAATGAGAAATTTGAAATCATTAACTTTAAAGAACCACACTTATAAGTTCTATATAATAAGCACGTCACATTATATTTTAGAAATAAAATATACAGTAACACTACGTTGTCCAGCTACTTCTGGAAATTAATAGATGAGAGAAAAAAACAATAATTAGATGGAACATAATAAGAAAAAGCAAATACACGTACATCACTCAACTTACTCTGTTTTTTATGCCTAGGTGAGAAACTTGAAATTGTAAAATTAAAAGTTAGGGAAAAATTACTAAACGTCAGACAAGAAACGAGTGTAAACTGCAAACATTTCAAAGAACACACACTAAGCAGACTTTGGATTACGAATAACTACTATACCGTGACATATTAATTTAATTGTTATTTTAACTTTATTGTTACTATAAGGCCAACTCATTTTTATTTATTTTTCTTTATTTCTATTTTGGTTTTTACTATTATTTCATTTCTATCTTCATTTTTATTTTTATTTCTATTTTATATTTATTTATTTATTTTCATTTCTTTATTTTATTTTATTTTTGTGTTTTTAAATTCTGTTGTTTTTATATTTGTGCAGTATATTATACAAAATCAGTACACTTCACTCTATAATGGTATGATTTTGTTATAGGTATCACTTGTTTTTATATTTAATTAACTATTGCAATTACATACGCTGTATTTTATTGGTTTGTTTTCCTTTATAATACTTATTTTGTAAGTCCCTTGTATTAATTCTGGAGCAGGTATTAATGTATCAAATAGAATAGAGATTGATAGGATAAATGCTGAATGGTGTAAGCACTTTAGTTTTAATTAGAAAACTATGGATATTTGTGCACATATGTATGTAGGTGAGTATGCATACACATGTCTGTATACACATGTGTATGTGTGTATGTGTATGCGCGCATATACACTGATTTTGCGTATATCTATGTTATGTGTGCATATATATGTGCATGTATCTGTAATGGTGTATATGTATATACATGTATGTATGTGTCTGTGTGTTGTATGTGTGTGTATATGTATACATGTATATATAAGCGTATTAATATGTATATATATATATATATATATATATATATATATGTATATATATATATATACGTAGTGGAGTATATGTATGTAATGCTGGAATATCAGCCTCCATTTGAATCCAACACTAGTAAATGCTGTTTTGATAACTAAGACATCATGGATTATCAAGCCTATTACGTTTAATCATGACCTATAGAAAGATAGTTGCTCCTAGCTTAGACATTATAACATATTCTGTTAAAGTAAATACTATAAAAAAGTATTTTTCTGATGGTCAAAACAATACGATATATAACTATTCTATTTGATACCACAATTTAAAAATAGAGTGTTACAATGCATAAAATAAGAGTGTTACCAATGCATATAATGAGTCTTATTGTTTAATTAAGCATTGTAGTAGAATTTTTTCTGATTGGTGAAATAGTATAAAATATCTGTCGTTTTATTGAATAAACGACTGTACCCAATAACACATTTTTCTAATCACAATCAATCTTGTCAAGAAAAACTCTTAACTTTTCCTAAACATTCTATTAAAGTATTTATTGCCTAAACTTCGATGCAAATCAGCTCTGCAGTGTTGACTCAAGTATAGTCAAAAATAGACTTCATTTTCTCACATGTAAGGCAGCATCCTTTCTTTCGATCATAAAAGTGCAGAAAAACATTGTCGCTCAGATCAATAGGTGTAGAAAATATACATCATCTATTGATGACCAGATGCTGAATCCAAAATATATTTTTTTATTCCTGACAGAGGGAAGATTGTAACATAAATATACAACTATTATTATGTGATAAGTATTTACTTTAATGAAGTGTCTTTTTAATTATAATTCGCTTATTATTATTCTAAAGTCATGGTTTTAATTGTTGAATAGTGAAAAAAGTGATAACTCTTATGTATGCATCTAATCAAAAGAGAAGGAATTAAAACTTACGAAATTATAAAATAAGTTGCAAATTATAATTATGTTGAAGGTAACTCACATATAATAATTTATTGCAAGAAATACAATACAAGTTAACCTTGTTATTACGTAGTTGATTAATCAGAAATTAACGGGTAAATTTATAAAATGAAGGATGAGCAAATACTAGAATATAATTCGAATACTACTGTATTTTCAAAATATGCCAATGCATTGAAACATACTATAGCAATGTATTTTTAATATATGCGTATGTACTATAAAATATGCCAACGTATCAAAAATAATATGTAAATATATTAAAATATGTTAATGCATGTAAATATATTCCAAACTGGTTAAATATGCCAATGTACTTTTGACATTCAAATATATTGGCAAGATCAATGACCGAAAAAATATATTCTATAGCACAGACTCGAACTGGATTTAAATGTACACAACAAAATATGGCAACATATCAAAACAAATATTCTAATAAATTACATATGACAATGTGTTTCAAAATATGACACTACATTAACCAACTATAACATTTTATTAAATAAAATACCATAGTATATGATAATATAATAAATATTCCATAAAACAGTTATTCTTAAATAAAAATTAAAAAGAACAATCAAATAAAACATTAGAAATAGTAAATTCTATTTCATGAACGTGGCAATAAAAACATCGTGAATTAAGTTGGGCTCCGTCTACTGTGCTAGAACACTTCTAACACCTGACAGTAGCTTATATTTCTACAAAACCACCATCTGCCCATGCATGAAGTATTGTTGTCACATCGTGGTTGGTGTACCACCCACTTGTTTCTTCTTCTTAGACAAGGTCCAAAAAGAGTCGCTAATCTAATAGGTCGCTCACTATAAAGCTCTCGATGTAAATACACGCGACCAACTCGACAATCAACTAAATTGTATACATTCACTGTAGAGCTCCCTAGATGCCGAAGAGCCTATTATTCCATTAGCTTCTTTCCTCATGCAGCCGGTCTTTGGAACTCACTCCCTGCTTCCTGTTACCCTTACTGTACCGACATGCAGACATTTTAAACTAATGTCAACAAGCATCTCGCTGCACAGCTACAAATTTATGATAACTTCCTAATATCTCATCCTAGTACTCAATAGTCTCTTACATCTACAGTGGTAACCTGCCTTGTTTGGGCTGAACTCAGTGTAAAATAATTGTCTCACCTGATTCAAAATTGAAACGGAAGCAGTTATCTTCTCTGTGTCCAGCTAGTAAACAAAGGTGAGTTCGATATCATTGTTATGTAAGGCCAAAACACATTTTTTTTTCAAAACGAACACAGTCGAAACCAGCAACCGAAATATCTTGGCATAGTTACGTGTTCGTGTCCCTGTTTTTGCTAGTTTCTCCCTCCGCTTTTCCACAGCATGTGATTCATATGTAGATAACAACTATGTGATTCATATGTAGATGACAAATATGTGTCTAGCTTAGCGACATAAATGTAATGAGTAATACGAACTTTAATTTTTAAAATGCTTGTTGGAACGTCAGCACCTTACTTGATCGTTATGGTTATTAACATCCGTTATGGTTATAACTTGGCAATCTGTATCAGGAACCAGATATATTTGTTAAAGGCTACAGACGATCTGTAGTGGTTCTTTGTCTATTTGGGTAGTGTTATTTCGAGAAACGGGTCGTTGAATGCTGAGATAAATGGACGTATTTAAAAGACTGGTGTGTCTTTTGGTCAGTTGGTAAAACGGGTGTGGGAACCACGTGACATCAGGCTAGGAACTAAGATCTCTATGTATGAGACGTGTGTGGTATGAACTTCGTATATGCTAGTGAGACATGGACCACTTACAGAGGTCATATTCGCCTGCTAGAGCGTTTACAGCAGAATTGCCTTAGACACTTTCTTAACATCCGTTGGTATAGCTTTATTCCTGACAACAAAGTGTTGGAACGAGCTGCTGTGCCAAGCATCGGGTGTCGTATAAGGAGACGCAGACTCTGTTGGGCTGGTCATCTTATTCGCAAGCAGGTTATTTATGGTGAACGAATTGGGAATACCAAATCACAAACCTCGTAAGCGATTCAGAAATTGTTTCAAATTTGATATGAAGTTCCTTAGAATTAGTGTTTCTGGATGGGAAATATTACTGTAGACAGATGGAAGTAGAGAATAGGAATTAATAGAAGCCAGCAAGCTTTATGAAAAGAATATGCTGAAACACCAGCAGCAAAAGAGAGCAGCGAGAAGGAGACGGGACGTGACACCTACACCACATGGATGAACACATGGAACACCTGAGATGCCAAGTTTGCTACTTCGTATCAATGTCACGTAAAAAGTGGTCAAATGACCAACAAGTGAATGTTTTGCAAAATCAAGTACGGTCAAGAGGCGCTTTCATTTCAAAGAATCACAACACCTGCCAGCTCTGTGATATCGTCAGTAAATGTTTTACATGGCCGAAAGGCAATATCCGCGCCTCTAACTCGGAACTTTTAAACTAATATAAAATCGATACGCTAAAAGTGGTCGTATACGAAATCGAGTAGACAGCCGCCATATATATATATATATATATATATATATATATATATATATATATATATATTGTGGTTGGGTGTGTATTTAGGCAGAACATTTTCATTTGGGCAAACGATATTATATAACACGGAGTGTTTTGTTTAGTGAAATGTTGTTATTTTATTTTATTTCAAATGGCCCATTTCATATTTTGGTCAAATAAGTAAATGTAAGTTCTGCGGGTGTCTTGTTCAATTTTTTTTTCATTTTTCGCCAGTACTTTCAATTTGATTTTTCAAATAACTATCAGACGAGGTTAGTTTCCGTGTATAACAGCTATGTACAGCTTTTAAAATAAACGTATGTGGTGATGAGATACCGCAAGCGAAACGTGACGACGTGCGAAACGTTTGCTAAATTCAGCGTGAGACACTATTTTTTACTAGTTTTCTAATTAATATCATTTGATTATGAGAAGTCTTGTTCTTAGGTAGAGGGCTTCAACAATATTTAATTATTTGACGTTGGTATCGTAGTAAATTATTGTTGTATTATTATCTAAGATGTATCTATATCTAGAAGAGGGCAGTCATGTTTTTTAAGGTTTTAAAGAAAATTGATCCAGGGTTGTAAAATGCAAAGTAAGTATATATATTAAACCGCGCCAAACTAATCTCTTCAATCAGAAAATAGTATTTAACGAAATGAAAATCATTAAGCAAGTCGTAAGTAACAATCAATTTCTCAATAACAGTAGACTAACAAATGAAATTAATGATTCAAAACTAAGACTATACTAATGGTATTTATTTAAAAAAACACTTTCATGACCTTGGAAAACGTAGTCAGACTTCCCAGTATTTAAAATACTGGAAATCGGTGTTTTCCCTGTCAGTACAGATCAATTATTCTATTGTGCGTTTTTAGTAAGTTACTAGAATGCGTGCTATATCAAAAATGTGTTAATCATTTCAGCAAAAACAACCTACTCAATGACAAGAATATGAATTTCACTTTGAAGATCAACAGCTTATGTATTGACTGTAATATCACAAAGGATCAGTTAATCTATTGACGTGGGCTTCGTTGTTAGAGACATATCTCTTAACATATCAAATGCCTTTGATAGCGCTTGTCACAAAGGTTTACTTCACAAGCTTGCTAGCTATATAATATCTGGAAATGTATTTTCAACCATCAAACTCTTTGTCTCTGATACGATTTTAAAAGGATTCATTCCATCTTCTTTATCTGAATCAATTATTTCGCAAACAACATTCTATGATTATTCGTTGACATTCATACAGATGATACAGCAATATATGCTAACATTTTCATGATCTTCTGTCTTTCGACCTGTAGTATGTCGTGCAATAGGGTAAAAGGTAGATGCTTACCTTCGATACGTATAAAAACCAGGTTTTATTTTTTCACCATCAATGTCCGGATCCTCACTTTGTCCTGATTGAAATAAACGTTTTTTCCCTCGAAGAAGTCACTCGCTTTGACACGCTCCTCGGATTGAGCTTCATCCAGACTTAAAATTAAATACTTTCATTGACTCAGTTACTAAGGTTACTAGAAAAAGTCATGGTTCTTTCTACAACTCTAGAAAATATTTCACTCTTGACGCAATCTAGTACATATTATTTTTTAATCAAATAACCCCATGTTTCTCGTTGCCTTTGACTTTGAAGTCTAGTGGGATATGTCCTCTCCCATCCCCTACATCCTCGTGCTCACAGAAAGAAAGTTGATTGGCTTTCTTTCTACACTATCGAAATTGTAATGCTTGTTACTCGACGGAGCTGTAATCTATGGTTCCCTCCTGTAAAAAATCGCATTTTCATAATAGAATTTGCGATACGTCTCCTTACTTAAAACTAAACGGAACTTCCATGAGCAAACTGGGCGGTTTCGTAGCTGATAGTATATAGTCATTGTCAAGTCCAATGTTAAAAATGATTGTTGAGCTGTCTTCTCAGATACTCAGGTTATGCCTAGTATTAACTATCGTTACCAATCCTCACATTGTTGTCTCCCGTCTCTGAGTATTCTTTGGCTCTTGATAAGCGGTTTCTCTTTAGTACAGAAAAAAAATCCCCACAATATTAATGTATTCTATTTTGATACAATGTATCTAAACTTTACATTCGATATATAAGTTTCCCAAAATATAATATCTCTCTTCCTCTCTCTTTCTCTCACTCACTCCCTCTCTCTCCCCCTCTCTCTCTCTCTCTCTCTCTCTTTATATATATATATATATATATATATATATTAGAGATGAAAGATGAGAATAAAAAATTGTAAAGATACAATATTTATTAGAACATCAATAGTTCAGAGCAAGGAGCAACTGCATCTCCTGTCAGACTTCCAACCCGGCATCGTCACACTGCGAACCCATACGCACCACACTATTCTTCAGTGCCCCATTGGCTAAACTTTCCCCAGACTTCGTTGGTCCTTTCTCATTTGGAGACTACGTTCTAGTCGCCATCGACTACTACAGCAGGTTCCCAGAGGTAGGAGTACTCACCTCAATATCAACAAGAGTGGGTATTTCTTCGCCTCGATGCAATCTTTGACAAACAAGGCTACCCCAGTAGTGTAAAGTCTGACAATGCTCCAACTTCCATGGGTAGGAATTGACGGATGTTGCCACCCAGGCAATATTCCGTCACGGAAAAGTCCCACCTTACTGGTCTAAGGCAAATCAAGACGTTGAACAGTTTATGAGAACCTAAACAATACATGCACAACACCACCGTGGAGGGCCTCAACTGGAAAACCCAGCTAATCGATTTCCTGAGACAGTGCAGGGCCACTCCCCACAGTACAACAAAACATCTTCATTTGAACTCTCACTGGAATGAAAAAGTATATCGGAATACCTTTTGTTCCAAAGGACCTCATGCAAGAGTCGATCCACGCCCACGTAACAGTGAATGATGCGCGAAGAAAGAGAAAAAAACCTCTACCTATTATCAATATAATGGGTAGCGTGGTGACAGCACACACAATAGATTACCAAATTACCATCTCTCTCTTCAAGCAGATAGATCCGGACAGCTCTCCTGGAGAAGAGTGTACAATTAGAATCAGATTCCGTAGATGAATTCCGCCCAGATCAACAACCGGAAGAATCAGGCTCCAGACGTGAATGCCGTCCACATCTGAGGCCCGAGAAGCCAGCCGAAACTCTCACAACGCCGAGAAATACTCTACAAGTAGTAAAAAACAGTCCATTAGCAGAAACACGAAATCCAATGCAAAAGAAACTGCTTGATTAGATAAATGAATATGTAAGGATAGTTTCTGTTTTGTATTTTGACCCCTTCAATGAAACTGGCGATTTCTTCTTGACTGACACAACATGTCGAATGAATTTATTTAGTTCGGCGAAATGTACTTTAAAGAGTCCCCCTGACATATGTAGATCCCCATAGAATTCAACGCATATTATGCACATCAAAATGATGGGCAATGATGACCTGTACTCCACAACACACACCCACATATGCACATATACATACGCACACACGCATGAACTATATATATATATATATATATATATATATATATATATATATATATATATATATATGTATCTATCTGACTTTTAATAAATTAGGAGACATGGGTAGTGTCTTAGTTATCTCCCTTACTATGCCCGCCATGATTTTATTTTGCCGACAAGAGTTATTTTCCTTTTATAGATTTGTGATATAAATAAAATATATGAAAGCTGACCTGATATTTACGTGCTTCTTTTTTTCTGTTAATACATTGCTACTGTTTCAGAACGATTAAAACTATTTTACACTAGCAAAAAAAAAGAAAGATAAATGGAACAATGAATCCCATAGAACTACATACACCAAATTGACCGAAATATAAATATGACCATTCGGAAAATTGAATAAAATGTCTTACCAAGCAAAACACTCAACGTAATTTAGTAACGTTTGCTTCTCTCTCTCTCACTCTCTCTCTCTCTCTCTCTCTCTCTCTCTCTCTCTCTCTATATATATATATATATATATATATATATATATATATATATATATATATATGTATATATATATAAGAAAACGATATTTTTTATAAATGCTCTACTTGGTATTGAGCACTCTTTTAGAAATTGGTTTTACGTTCACTTTATTAAGAAATGTGTACTTGATCAATATATATATATATATATATATATAGTCTCGGAGGTTTCTCAACCATTAACACTATATAAAGAAAAAAAAAACTTAAGTCCGAAGTCGTTCAGTGGAAAATCACTCATGTAAGTCAATTAAATTTTTACAGTTATTATATTAGTTTGCTTCTAACAGTATTTAAGGGATCATCAGTTGTTTACCATGAAAAACTGTTTCGGAAATTTAAATATTAAATATATATATATATATATATATATATATATATATATATATTTATATATATATATATATATATATACATATATATATACATATATATATATATATATATATATATGTGTGTGTGTGTATATCTAGGCAGCATCTTCTCTTGCAGGCAAGTATTGTTCAATATAAGAGACATCTCGTGTCTAGATACCCTTTGGTAGATCCTTTCAATAGTCTGAATTAGGATCTTAGTTTCGGAGGGGAATTGGCTGATGAATTTGCCATAAAACCTTCTATAAATACTACACATGGTCTAGACTTGATTAACCTCATTCGCGCTGAAGATACCCTAGATGGGTCCGAGAGCACTTGGAAGACAGATGCAAATTATGGCAAATTCATCAGCCATTTTCCTTCCGAAACTAAGATTAAAATCTGGACTATTGAAAGGATCTACCAAAGGATATCTAGACACGAGATGTCTCTTATATTCAACAATATATATATATATATATATATATATATATATATATATATATATATATATATTTATTTTTAGGTACAGACAATTTAGTACTTCATTAGTACCGTCGGTTTCAAGCTCAGAAGGACTTGGCCATCCGGCTCTCTTCAGCTTATGTTGTCACCTGTTTCAGAAATGTTAATTCACGTGTCACTATCGTTTAGATGCGGTATTTGCTTAGAGTGTAATGTATATTTGTTTAAAATTAGTGTTAGGGGGGTTTAATAAGGTTTGAAAAAAATGGGAGTGAATTGTAACAGTTGAGATTTACAAATGGAAAATATTTAAAAATCTAAAAAAATTAAAGAAAATATCTATACAAATCCCGTGAATAAATGTTTATAAAGAGTGTACCGTTTTGAAAGTTACTTATGTGTCTTCCAGGGAATGTTACGTTAAGAACATGGGTTATAGGATAATACTTATCAAAAAATATTAATGGTTAAAACACACACACATTAAATGCAAACTCAAGGCCTGAATTAAAGGAGTTGAAATCAATCCAAAAAGAATTTAAATAAAGATTTAACCCGGGTCCGGTTCTGGCAGCTTGCCAATCGGTCTAAGGGCAGTACCCTTGCAGGGTGGTTGAATGATGTTGTATTCGGGATTTAACATTATTAACTTAGGAATAATGAAGGGTTATGGGAGTAATACTATTGGTATACTGATTAAGTCTGGTTTAAAAATAAGAGCAAGGATTAGGTCGGCAAGATTGAATCTGCTTAGGAAACATAGGAATTTATCATTTTAACTAAGATATAGTGGAGACGTATGGGAGAAATATTAATGTGAAATGAGGAGGTGGCAGGATCACTTATGTATGTATTGGATTTTCTCATTTAGTTTGTGGAAGGTTCTGTGTGTGTTGTTTTTAAGGTTCAGTGTGGTGGCTAAATGTCCACTTGGTCTAAACTAGTTTTAATGGTAATTTTGAATCCGAGTTTTTGAAAGGAGTTTGTTAAGTCGTTTCTAAATCTATCTAGTGTGTTTTTTTTGCGTGACAAGCAAAGTCCGTCATCTCTGTAAAGACCAAAGAAATTGTCTGGGAATTTATTTTGGAGCGTCTCCAATATGAGCAAGCCGACTAAGTCGCAGATGTCTGCACTGTCATAGGCCCCCATTGCAACATCAAATGGGTCCTCGTGGTTTGTTTTCTTAATCCAGACCTTCTCCTCGTCTTAATTTTAGTTATCAATTAATCGGGCACTAGGCTGGGATTTGTCCTACTACATTACAAAAGAAGGTATACACATATATATATATATATATATATATATATATATATATATATATATATATATGTATTTATTTATTTATCCATTTATTAATCAGGTACAAATTTGTTAATAAAGTGAACGTAAAACCAATTCTTGAAAGAGTGTTCAATATAAAGTATGCATTTATAAAATTATAAAATTATGAAATGTTATACATATAAAGAACGACGGCATTGATTTTTAAATTACCTTTAATACATTTCAATAAAGATTAATTAAATCAAATGAATATCTTTGTATTCATTTGAAACATATAAATTTGTATATCGTTATAACAATAGCCTTTTCCTACTAACTGCAATATAGTATAAAATAAACTTCATTACCGGACAAGATACAAGTGAGTTAAGAATGATGATGATACTGTTTGTCTATCTTTTGCGACTATGATCGTGATCATGTAGTTGTTTAGTGAGTCCGAAGATGACTCGTCAGTCCAATGCATAGAGAGCACCTGTTGGATAATTTTGCAGCAGAGGTACTGAGTGTTGTCAGCTCAATAAATATTGTGTAGAAGTCCAGGTAGTCTTCCTGACATTTTCCTGAAGTTGATGAACAGCAAGCACTATGTCTACTATGCCACGCCCGGCTCTAACAACAACATTGACTTTCCTGGAAAAGGAAAACTCCTAGGTGTTTAATTAATGGATTGAACAGACTTTTACCGGCTTTGCTGAGTAGAGAGATTCTTCTGTGGTTGTCATAATTCTGTTTGCTTTCCTCTTTCTTGTAGATATGAACTATGGATGTATCGTTGACTTTCTAGGTGAGTAGGCCTTCGCCCAGAATGAGTGACAGAGCTTATGTAGCTTTTTTGCCAGTGTGGAACCACTTGTCTTATATATCTCTGTAGGTATGGCATAAGAGCCTTCAGCTTAGTAAACTTGCTGTATAGTGGGCAACTCTTAAAGTATTTGGTTTGCTCTGATTTGTAGAAGTCGTGCCATCGTTTCATCATTGATTGAAGAAAAGCTGTTCAATACTGAGTTGAACTGATCATATCATCTGTTTAAGATACTGACAGGCTCTGTTATCATTGTTTTCACGTCAGCATTACACAGTGGGAATGTGCCGAAAGCCTGTTATACGTATATTTCTTTGAGGTCATCGTAGATACTTTTGAATCATGCATATCTTCATTTTTCTGTATATGAAAAGGTTTGTCAGTGAGCCATTTATCTTACATGTTACGCAGCTTTTCGTGAACAATACTCCGGATTTTTTACGAATACTTCGTTTTTAGGCGGACTTGGGTCCTGCTGAAGTCTGATGTGACACATGACTTTTATATGAGTAGTCTTTGTATCTCCTCATCATTCTCGTCAAACCAATCCAAATTCTTCTTCTGTGACAGTCCTAGCACTTCCATTGACGAAGTGTTACAGCTGTCCTGAAGACTTTCCAGTAATCTTTAATGTCGAAATGGCAAAACTGTTGGACAGGAAGCCTTCTGTTGAGATAATTCGCAAGAAGATTTGCATTTGCTTTCACCTTCAGTTTGGAGACGTTCATGCGTTTGGCCGTTTTCCCCCTTGGGGCAGTCGCTTGGCTGCAATTCGGAGTCTCAGATTAGAGATGACGTTAGTGGTTCGTACAGCAATCTGTACAACATATTGACCTGGTAATAAAAACATCTTGATTGTCTACCGTTTGTCAATGAGATGTTAATGCTTTAACAATGGATGCATCCCTATAGCTTTTTTTATTTGACTAACGAAATACAATGTTGGTGATTTTGGAGATCGTGAGCGATGCAGGTCCTTATAAGAAGCAATCCGTAACTCTTACACTTGCCAACTCCATTTCTACCGATAGCTACTTCGCACCTGTAGTAAGCTGCACCAACTCTGGCATTGAAGTCTCAAAGAATAAGTAATTTGTCCCCTTTGGAGACTGCTGCAAAAAGGCTTCGAGTTCTTGGTAGAACCTGTCCTTTACCTGATCAATATGTAGCATATGTTTTTTTGTGTCGCATGACCCTTGCTCCCAGTGCGTAAGCACCGTCGATCATTATTCACTTTATGTAGGGAAGTCAGATTTCGGATGTGCGTGGTTTCAGTTGCGAATCAAACTCTGCGCTCTCAACGTTCAACACAATGTTTGCTTCAGAAGGTATAACCACCGTTGTTAACTGTGAGTGTATCATCTTCAGTACCAGACAGGGCTGCTATGTCAGCATTGTAACGAACAACACGCTCTGGCTAACAGTCTCCAAGGTATGCTTGCTTTCGTGTTGTCAAAACGACTACATACATTCCACGTACTCATGGTGAACAAAGACACCGCTTGTTGTCTTGTAGTTTTCCGATCGTAAAATTAGGGATCGCTGACAGTTGTGGTATACTATACTGGTTTTGATGAAGCAGGCAATTTTCAGGGTACCTATTCTTGCCCCTTCCGAAGTCTATGGAGATGAGCAGTGAATTCATAGAAAGGGGGTGTTCAATAACCCAGAGGTCTACCGGGTTACATCGCTGCTTCGGTCAGAAGGAAGACGGCCATATAGCCTGAGACGTGTGCGCGAAGAATCGCGTTCAGCAGCCATAAATATACCCAACCCCGCTTCGTCGTCACTTCCGCATCGCCATAGGACCCGTTGTGTAGTAAACGCTCTATTACTGCAATGTTAGGACTCGCGCGTGGATTAGTTTAATGTGAGGAGCACTTTCACAGTGTCATCAACACTCTTGCTCAGTAACATAATATTGATCTAATGACAAGACATAGTAAGGACGACTAGAGATTATTTTGAGTGCAGGAGTTACCAGAAACTTTCTAGAGTTTGGGCACAGTAACACCCGAATATTCTTTTACTGTAGTTTCCCTTAGAGTAGACTACCTATCAGGGCTGACGAGCTCCACCTACCCGGGGTAAAAGTCAGAGGTATCCTTCTCCTGGATTCATTACCTACCAAGGCTTACGAGCACAGTCTACCCGCCATTTTGTCTATAGGTGGGAGCCTGTTCGTGGGGATCAGGACATGCCCACATACTGGGTCAAGACTACCAACGAATTCTCACAATTCAACCAGAGACCACAAGGTGTTCAGTGTACGTGTGTTCCCATGGGAAGGTACTTGGTAGGGCTTGTCTGTAGAGAGGTTATGCACTAGTAGAGACAATATTTAATTGGCGACCTTTTCCTATGGTGGCTATCAAGCGGTAGAGAATGAAAGCTGGAGGTCAGAAGCACACAGCACAGTCTACCACACAAGACGTATCAACGGGGCGAGTTCTATTGATGTTAGGAAAAGAAAATAACCTTTTTCTTATCAAAGTTTTTCTTTCGAAATCGGCGTCGCAAATAAACAGTCAACGGTCGTATTAGAATGTAGATCCCAAACTTATATTAACATTTAAAAATTCAAGTGTCTGCTATTAACTCAAACATTAATTCTGAGTAATGATGGGGAAACACGTAACTCATGACACACTTTATATTACATACGTTATGAAGTAAACTAAATTTATTTGCTCTGTATCTACAAGAAAAATGGGAGCAGTTATCTTTCTATGGCTCCTCATAAACGGAAGATACAATCTCATGTATTTGCTAGTCATCTAGTACATTTACTTACTTTAAATTAGTATTTATGAAATTAAAGTTCTCTTTATTCGTATTCATTTCAATCATAAATAGTTATATAAATATTTGCTGTTGATGAAGACAAACACATCTATCATTTTAGATGATTTAGAAAAGAAGTTGATTTCTTTCGGCTTACAAATTACATTTCATTTGAGCACTGACAAACATAGGCAGATTTTTTGCTCATAGAATAATTGACAATAATCGAACATTGCTTATTGACAGTAAAACACTATTCATGTTCTGGGAGTTGACATTTTGCCTTTACCTTTAAGGAAAGCGTTTAAATCAATACTTAGTTGACACGTGTTATGTTTTATTTGCAATATTTCTTAAGCATCGCTGTTCACTTTGAGCTGGCCGATTTGGTAGTTAGAAGCCACACCAGAGTCGTACATCTTAATTGATTTTATATTTCTTGTTCACGCTGACTCAACAATGGCAGTTTGAGAACTTAAGCTGTCAACTCCCAACTCATATGTATCCAATTTAAGCGACAGTTTCTTTTATTCTTTCTTTTTTGTCATATATTAAGTGGAAGAGACATACTACAATCTTGAACTACTCGAGAATAGAGTTATATATGTCTGGTGTATTTATGATGTTTTGAGGGAATATAGTTTACCTTGAAAGCAATATAAATAAATATGTATAAGGTGGATGTGTGATCTTTTATCTTTCTACCGTTATTTTCCAAAAGCCCTGGACAAAAATGTAAATCGTACGGTTTGCCTAGAGTATTTGTAAAGACGTATCTATTTACATATGTTACTCCAATTCGGGCATCTTTCAAGAGAATAAAACATAAATCATGTGAATATGGCAGCGATGTATTATAAGTATTCATTTAAGAGAACCAGCTTTTTATTAGTCATACTCTCTATATATAAATTTCAATTCTAGTTAGCGTATTACTTATATAAAGGTAGGTCTCAAAATCTACCAAAAATAAGAGAGAAAAGTGTATTCAGATGTAAAATTCTCTGGAGAAGACAGTCGGAGTGACCCTAGATCTGTAAGCTTCCCTATGAAGCTTTTAGGGTAAAACTTATCTCAAAACTCAAATATATATTTGCATGTAGTTTAAGTAATATGTATACAATCCTACCAGTGAGACAACTGAAGTCCTCGCAGATCTCTAAGAGCAAACCCTGAATGAACAATGAGCCATCCCTACTCTTAAAATTTTAAATAAATCCTATTTGATGAGATCTAAATCTATAAATGTAAAGAAATCTCCCGGGGAAGACAATGGAAGTTGTCAATTATCTAAACATGTGTCAAATTTCTAAGGGATCTCTTAATGGGGCTATGAGAGCACAACCCCCTTAAAACGTCAAAATATGTATATCACTTTTTCATAAAATGTAATATATATGTATAAAACACTCATTCAAGCCGTGTTCCAAAATGACAAATTTGTGTTACTTTTAATAGCGCGGAAGAAACTTTGGTAAAAAAATAAAATTAATATTGTGTCATAAGGAAGTGAACAATAAACAGTTTTCTCTTATTAAATACCGTGCAACATCGCCCGCTCCTGCTACTTACTTATAATTGTATAGCTCGGAGTATATATATATATATATTTATATATTCTAAATTTAAGATTTCAGGATTTCTCGATATTGAACTAAACAATGTCCAAGTGACGAATAAGTGATTTATTAAGTATTCATTGCATTAATCGTCTGCCATTAAATTCCTTCTTACACTTTTTAACTGCCTTTTACTTGAAGACATCTGCTTACATAGTCGATGGTTCCATATATTAAATCAATTTACCGTGTATGGATACGCGTACACCGAATAAAGAAATACTATCTATTTTTTGAAACTACGTTTTGTATTAATCTTCGAACGCATAAACTGCGTATTCAACGGATCAACTCCAGGACTTCATTATATAAATAACTCATCTACATTTGTAGATGATATCTAAACAAGAATTGTTGCTTATTATGAGCATTTTTTAATTTGTCCATCAATCAACTTTTATTTAAATTTGATTTTATTCCCTAGAAAAATCTATCTTCATGTTATTTGATAATAAAATCGTTCTTTGACTCGAATTTTACATTTTCCGCATTATGATTTTAATAATTAATTTTAATTAGCTCAAGTTGTTTTGTATTGCCTCGAGGTCTATATATATATATATATATATATATATATATATATATATATATATATATATACATATTAGACAAACTTTATATATATTTAACTCCAATTTTAGATGCAAATATAGCATAATTAAACGTTTCTGTAGCTTTGTTTACATTAAACTACATTAACATTTATATATATATATATATATCAATATATATATATCAATATATATATATATATATTCATCATAATTATATAAATTGAAGCAAATCCAAATAATTTAGATATAAAATCGGAGTCGAATACGTAAAGAGTACAATATTGAAGACTCTAATCAATTAGTATTTAATGAAAAGGATACATTCTTATATATGGTGATTCAATGCCCTTTGTCTGGGATCCAACATGTTGTATATGTTCTATTGGTCATTACTATATACGATGCATTTATCTCAACCAGTTCATATCTCCACTGAATAATATATATTTATATATATATACATATATATATATATATATATATATATATATTATTCGATGGATATATATATATATATATATATATATATATATATATATATATATATATATATATGTATATATATATATAGTCTAACTAGCTATCTTTGAGTCTCTCTATCCATATATTGATACTTTTTCATATATAATTTTGTTGTTCTTTAACGTATTTATTAAGCTCGTTTGTCATACCTTTCAATATAGTGTTCGATCTAAGTTTGTGTCCATCTAACTCCATTCATAGCTCTTTCTAATTATGTTACTATGTATTTTATATTTATCTATCTCTTTATATATATATATATATATATATATATATATATATATATATATATATATATATACAAGGCCTGTCTAAAAAGTATCCGACCTCAGACCATAAAAAATATTTCAAATACGTGACGGGTTGCGACTCAAATCCCCTTCAAAGAAGGCCGCTTGTGCTTGCACACACTTAGCCCACCGATCCATCCACTGCCGGAAACATTTCTAGAAGTATTCTTTTTGCATGGTGTTAATCTCCGCTGTGGGGTGATATTCAGCAGGTGCTTGGAGAAGATGCGATCTGTAACACAAATTAAGTAACTGTTCAACCGATTCAAAAATGGCCGCATATAAGCGGAGAATAACTAGCGTTTTGTGCAGGTCCCAAACTACTCGGAGTGCAGCTGTTGTTGAGAGGGTGCGAAATAAGAGATAATGCGAAACGCGACGGCGGAGATGAACACCATTCCAAAAGAAGACTTCCAGAGAATGTCTCAGTGGGCTAAGTGTGTGCAAGCACGAGGGGCTTATTTTGAAAGGGATTAGTGTTCCAACCCTGCCACGTATTTGTAATATTTTGGGGAGCCTAAGGTCGGATATGTTTTAGACATGCCTCGTACGTACATATCTCTCTCTCTCTCTCTCTATATCTCTCTCTCTCTCTCTCTCTCTCTATATATATATATATATATAAAGAGAGAGAGAGAGAAAGAAGGAGAGAGAGAGGGGGGATAGAGAGGGAGATGAAAACAGAAGCTAAAGAGATGACACAGAAGCTGAAGAGAGCCGGATTGCTAAATCTTTCTGTGCTTGAAACCGACGGTACGAATGTTGTAGTCATTTTTCTGTACCAAAATATTTATATATATATGACTTTTCACATATCTGTTTTCTCATATCTATCTATGCCTCTTTCTCTCTGTCTGCTTTCTCATATTTATCCACATGTATGTGTATGTATTTTCATATCTCTCTATCTATCTATCTATCTATCTATCTATCTATATATCTATCTATCTATCTATCTATCTCTCTCTCTCTGTATGTATATATATATATATATATATATATATATATATCTTTCAATCTATATAACTGAACGATCTACTTTCTAATTTAAAGAATGAGTTTGACTAAAATCATTTGATTGTGCTAATTAAACATATTCAGATATTTCTGCGTAGATTTCTCTCTATTTCGGAAGACACACAATAAATCCAAACGCATCACATGTGAATACAGAGGTTTAGCGTCTGTGATTTTTAATTAACTTAGTTTCATTATTCCATTCTTATCGCTCTGCCGGGTTTAAATGATCATAAAAAAACATTTTCATAACGTCTAATTGTCTTTTTAATTGCTGGTTTCAGACATCAAAATCATTAATGCAATTATTGAATTTTGCCATTTTTTCAGGTCGTATGTTGTTATGTTCTAGCATTGAAACTTCTGATTTAAACATCTACTTAATTAAACTCAATGATTATTGTAGATATACATGTATATAAAAGTAGTTGTTGGTTATAATGCGACACTTTTCTAACGTTTATCTCGGTAGAATGAAAGCTTCAATCATATACTAAAAATCACTAGTCATTATTTAATACAGATGTTGCTCCATAATTTTCCGAGTGATAAGCATTGGACTGATACCCGAGTTGTCTCCCTTGAGTTATTCTCGCCAACTTTATGGAAATGCACTGTTCTATCTGGGGATAAAGAAACATTGTTACACTCATGTCTGGAATTTTTCAGGTTGCCCGCTTCTCTTTCTGGTTCGACCTGTAAGGTTAGCGGACGTAATCCCATCGGCTGTCCATCTTTGCATGTCTTTCACAACACCAAACACTGCATAATTCGGGACTCATCAACGGACATTTGCAACATCAATTTTGATAATCTAGGCTGGCGCCAGGCCACTCTTCTTATCTCTTTTGGTGGGATTGGTCTTTGATTAACAACCGATGTTGCATTGCCGGCTTACGCTTCCTCGATATGCGCAAGTCAGAATCTGGTTGAGAGTATTCTACATGAAGCATCGGAATATCCTCTCGACCAACTGATCAATGACCTTTCCACCGACTGGTGGGGAGCTGGTCTAATCATTCCGGACAGGAAGACAGTAGAGCTGGAACACGATCAGGATGAATACCATAGTCGAATCCTTAAAAACATCTTGCTATCAACACTGTCTGGCTTGCCTTACAGCTGCAAGTCAACCAAAGTAAGCCCCTTGTGCTTGCACACACTTAGTATAAACGCACATACATATACATATATATTTACATATACATGTACAGATACACACATATTCACACATACACACATACATAAATACATATATACAGATTTTACAACAACTAAACCTGATATAAATCAAAACCTAGAAAATGAAAAAAGCTCTTTAATCATAAGTAATTGAATATTCTCTCTATTTTTTAGTTAAATTAATGTTATTCAAGTATTGTATATATATATATATATATATATATATATATATATATATATATATATATATATATATATATATATAGTAAGCAATGAAAATATATATGGCAATCAAATTACACAGAGACTCCCGTGTTTTATCCCCGGTGGGAATCGTCAGGCTAAATGCATGGAGTTATTTTTGTCAGGTGTTTTTATACACATGGCTTGCTAGTTAACCAATCAGATTCTTTGTTGTTCTCTCAGCCAATCGTTGGGCTTCCCTCGAACACAGGCTTTGTTTGTGACGCTCCTATGCCTATCCTATTTTTTGTTATAATGGATTTTCCTATATCCTGTTTCCTTTGTTTTGTCAACACAGTGGGCGAATTTATTTTAACACGTGGTTTCTTGTATTTCTGTTTTACATGTAGACGACCCGTGTAGATTATGCCTGAATGAAAAATATGAAATCCTAAATTTTAAAGATCCCCGAAACCTATTAAACTCTAGAAGTGAAATAGCAAACAGCTGTTTACACAGAAATAAATTTACCTTAGGATGATATATAATAAATATATATAAAAAAAAATAATAAATAAAAATAAATAAATAAATAAAAAACTGAATTAGTTAAAATTTAAAACCTAAAATAGAAATACAAAAAAACACGTGTTAAAATAAATTCGCCCACTGTATTGACAAAACAAAGGAAACAGGATATAGGAAAATCCATTGTTAACAAAAAATCGGATAGGCATAGGAGCGTCACCAACAAATCCTTTGTTCGAGGGAAGCCCAACGATTGGCTTAGGGAACAACAAAGAATCTGATTGGTTAATCAGCAAGCCATGTATATAAAAACACCTGAACTAAATAACCCCATGCATTTAGCCTGACGATTCCCCCCGGGGATGAAACACGGGAGCCTCTGTGTCGCTTGATTGCCATATATATTTTAATTGCTTACTACCTAGCTCTGCTTACGTATCGAGCACTGTTGAAGTAAATACTGAAAACTGACACATAAAAAAAAAATTATATCTCCTTATTTTATGTGGATACATGAAGTACTAATATATATATATAGTCTCGGAAGTTTCACAACCATTAAAACTATATATAAAATTTAAAAAAAAACCAAACTTTTAGTCCCAACTAGTGGAAACTCAATCATGTAAGTCAATCTATTTTTTACAGTTATTATATTAGTTTGCTTCTAACATTATTTAAGGGGCCATCAGTTGTTTATCATGAAAAACTGGGGTTGGAACCCTAATCCCCTTCAAAGTAAGCCCCTTTGTGCTTGCACCCACTTAGTCCACCGACCCATCCACTGCAGGAAACACTACTGGAAGTCTTCTCTTGAAATTGTCTTCATCTTCGCCGTCACGTTCCGCGTTATCTCTTTTTTCGCACCCTCTCAAAAACAGCTGCACTTCGTGCAGTCTGGGGCCTGCTAAAACGCTGGTCCCTCTCCGCTGATATGCGGCCATTTTTAATCTGTTGAACCTCTCCTTCATTTGCGTTAGACATCGCATCTTCTCCAAACACATATGGAACACACATTAAGTTTTGTTTTTATTTTTACACCAAAAAGATCATTCGAAAAATCGAAAAAATAAATAAAGTATAATTAACCATTAAATTATTTTATATTTAACAATGTTTGCTTAAATGAAAGAATGCTGCCTAATTTTGCATTCGATAAGTATATAAAGCGTAAATAGCCAACAGAAGACAGAAACTATGTATATGTATATATATATATATATATATATATATATATATATATATATATATATATATATATGATAACATTTTTTATGAATGAATATTAATTATTTATTACCTACAGACATCGATGTTTCATGCTTACGCAATCTTCAGTGCAGGAAGCTCATTCCCGACGGTCGGTGGGCGCGAAATGCAATCACAAATCGCCACTGATTTGCAGTCAAGAGACATACCAGTTGGTAACCACCAATTAGCTTGGAATTTAGGAGGAATTTAAGTTATTGTTTAATTTCTCAATTAAAACAAATTGGATTTACCGCGTTTTGCATTCGAACTCTTCAATGCTGTTGTTTGGACGGGTTTTCTTATGATTTTGTGTGTGAATGTGTATATCAAATATCCATATATCTTTTCATTGGTAAAAACACATTACTTGTTTGCGACCAAGTTTTTTGTTAACGTTGTCGTTTTTGCTCTCTGTAAGAAATATATTGTTTCTCGAAGCATTCGATTCGAATACTGAACACCTGTCAACCGAACATACATCCTAATTAACGTTGTCTTTTTAATTACACCAGATTCGCTTGGCTTTTCATTTTGTAAACTTCTCGCGAACAGTTAGTTTTCTTTTTCTTTTGCTCTTGTTAGATTCGACATTGTTTTTTCTTAGTTCCTATAAAACGTTGTGCCAACGAAGCATTCGCTGTTGCCTTTTCCTTAATATAATTAGTTACACAGACCAAAAATAAATGTCCAACGGCTTCCGGAATAGCGGACATTTACAAGACAAACCAGTGACATGCTCGATAATTATTATAATGGTTATTGTTACTATTTGTATTTGATGTTGGCCTTTTATTAAGCGTCATAATAATTATTATCAATCGTATTTAAACCGGTATCGCATTATCGCTTTTATGACAATTTTGGTTCAATTTTAACCAATAATCTTACAGCCTATTATTAAGACTCGTAGTACCAGTTGTATGCACATTAGTACTCAGGCACACCAAGATCGTTATGCTTAATTCCCTGAGATACTTACCTATATGTCAAAGGCTTTAATTGCGTACTATGAGTAGTATAATTATAAGTAGTAGTAAAAATAACTTCGTATGAATCGACACGGTACAACTTGGTTGGACGGCTTCATTGTGTTTTTGGTATTTTTACAGGACGGACTACGTAATGGTTGCTAATATCATTAAGTTAAATTGCTTCTATGGGACTGACTGTATTCTAACTTGGCACACTCAAATCGTCAGTCCGGATCGATATCACAATGGCCACCGTCACCTACATAGAGTAGTAGTAGTAGTAATAGTAATATTCTTTTTACAATCTATGACATACTCTGTATCTTAATGATTCTTCAATGTTAAATCCTTGGTAACTCTCTCCAGTTGTTTCGGAGTCTATAAATGCTAATCGTATTTATTATTATCAGCCGTAGTATTACGACTACGAGTAGTAATTGTACTAGTAGAACACATTTTTACCTCACTATCATAAGAAATACTACCAATAATAATATGGGAATGTACGCTTATAGTTTCCAGAAATATTTGCACAAAATGTAACATGAGGCATGTTATATTTTGTGCAAATATTTCTGGAAACTATAAGCGTACATTCCCATATTATTATTGGTAGTATTTCTTATTCACTTTCGCAAGTGATATTACTAGTGATCGAACACTGACAAACACGGCTTATGTTCCTTGAAATATGTGTGACATCAAGTCTCCCCAATTACATATTAGTCCCTTCTTTTAATCACCGGGACACACTATTTTGCGTTATGGCAACAGCCGTTTATCATTATCGTTGACTTTCTTATGGATTTGACAGACAATATGCACCCTCGGGATTCAAGTACGCTTCGTGTCTTTCAAATGAAAATCTGAATAGTGCTGTCCCGCCTTGTCTATTCTAGACTCCAATGCTCTACATATATTTTCTCTAAACGATGAGGATGCCATTGAGTATTTTTCTTAGCGGCGGAGGTGGCTTTTTATCATGATTATCTGATTTAATGTTCGCTTGCACTCTCATCATTTCATTTCTCATTCATCTCTCATTTAGATTTCTGACGTCAGATGTAGAGTATCTTTGTTATGATAAGACTCGATTTATGTATGCAGTATCGTTAGTAGTAATCATATAATAGTTTATATTGAGTCTAGGAAATAGAAGCGTTTTTATTTTAACTATTGTCATTGTACTGCTTATCACATGTATCATTTAACATGGTTTGCTACCACACTTGATCCCAGAAAATAATTATTTCTTTCTTTTCCTTCAGAATTAATTCATGAACTCTACTTTCGTCTATGTATTTTATCACTATCAAGTCAGGTCGCCGATACTTTATTAAGCGGTCGTTCTGAAAATTAACATCCCATAGAAATTCTTTTTTTATCATTATTACTATTATTATTAGTAGTAGTATTATTATCATTAGTAGTAGTAATAGTAACAGTAGTAGTAGTAAACTTAGTTGTAGTAGTAGTTATTGTAGTTAATAAATGCAAATCTAATTCATTTTATCATGACAAAGGATTGCTTTAAGGACATTTGAGATATGCACAATACAACAAGGGTCAAGTATTTCAATGCTTCCATTGAACGACTGGAATTCAAAATTAAGAATTGACATGTGAAAATAAAATTTTACGACACGAGGTCAATGATGGGAAAAGCTCGGTTCAATTCCTAATCTTTACGAAAAAGTAAGAATAAAAACAGAACGAAGAAGCAAGCGCTAAAAATGTGGCAGTGAAGACCTCCGCGATGAAATGGTCGCGTTAAAAGATTGGAATTGACGAACAAATTTCCGACTTGATGCGATTAGAGAAAAAGAGATATCGTGAAAAAACACTTAATTTTTAAAAACGTTAATTTTAAGGAATCTCTTCGTATTTCGGAAAGGGGCACTGTCAAAACGACGTATATCAGAGGAAAAAGAATGTGACAAACCTTGTATGATGATAGATATAGCCATTTAATCTGTATCAAACGTACACATCCTTCTTCAAACATAAACGTAGCAGACTAAAGTTAATGGCATTAGTAAGTAATTTTAAAATTATTAAGTCAAACCAAGCTAAACTTTAGATGCATATCATCTATGTTAACAACATCTTAAGACAGTCGAAGACAGTCGTAAGACAACATGCCTCTATCTTACAGCGTAAGCTTCATAGATCACAGTTGCTTCTCTGATAGCAAACATAAGGTATCCAGCGAATATTTATACTTATCTCAAGTAAACGAGTATAATCGACCAATTACTGGTAAATAATTATTAGCAGAACAAACACAAGAACAAGACTGAGAAATAAATGGCCATTACAGGAAATTAGACTAAAATAAGGTGGTATTAGTAAACGAATCCCACATAAAACATCTCATTTTACACATATAGAACTTACTGCCAAGTTTCGCCATCGATTATTGGAATAATATGTATAGTTA
This sequence comes from Sepiola atlantica, assembly GCA_963556195.1. Lineage (NCBI taxonomy): Eukaryota > Metazoa > Mollusca > Cephalopoda > Sepiida > Sepiolidae > Sepiola > Sepiola atlantica. Next base: position 176,129,910 of record OY744523.1, on the reverse strand, counting down.
GTTTCTTAAGTATAATTCAAGAATAATGAAATAACAGAGAGACTGAGATGAGTCCGAGATCAAGAAATATTATTAATGATCCGTAAGTCTTAATTAATTTTATTATTGTAGCCCTGCTATTCATGAAGAAAATAATTAATTGAATATTTATTAAAAAATTAAATCAACCAAATCCTGAATGCCAAAAAAATGTAAACTACTTTATTATAAAGCGATATAATATATACCACAAAGAAAAACCTGACAAAAGAAGAAATAATTCATCCTTGCCAGTATTGAACAACGTTATAATTCAATTTTTTTAAACGTTTATTCACCCAAAACAAGGCACATTGTCCAGCAAAATATCTGTCCACATTACATTTAAATGTCCGCACGTTGGTACTGCCCGGGAAACAGAAGATACTTCCAGAGGCAAGCAGCCCAAGGTAACAAGCTGTTAGAGTAGAAAGTTGGCCTTAAGAGAGATTTAATCTACCCAAGTTCAACTTACAGCTTCTAAAAAAAAACTCTCATCTTAAATTCGTCATAACTTTGGTAATTATCTATTAACATCTACGGGTTATAAACGGGAGATAAACAAGGTAATGCAATGACCGATAATTGTGTTACTAAAAAATTATTAATTTTCAACGATATTTTAAGAATTCTTTTTTAAAATATGGTTGAACTCCTACAACATGCGTACTAATTAGGACCCAAACTACACAACAACTCTACATTTATGCAATTTCTGAATGATAGCAATATGTGTGTCTTTATAAAACTTACCTTATTTTGATCGGTCCATATGGCATAATGGTCAGAATGTTGGCTAATGGGCCGGGATACCAAGTTTAATGTTCGTTCGACTCATAACAAAACTTAAAAATGGTACTTAATGCCCCTTTGTTAAACACCCAGCCTTATAAAGTGAGGATGAATGAGAAGTGCAAGAATTATAGGAAAGGCTTGGCGCCCTCCTGCACACCTCGATGAAGTAGCGAATGAGAACGGAGCCTCCAGATCGCCCTCGACTATAGCCGACAACTTTATTTAAAATTTTACATGATATTTGTTTTCCTGTAATCATCTTAACATATTTTAATTAATTATGTTTTAATACAGACAATTAAATTATTGTTAATTGTTATGTATATTAAAACTAATATTTATTATTTTTTGTTGTAGGGAGGAAATAGCAATTGTTTGGTATATAAAGAATCGAGTATTGCTCTACAAATGAAGCAGACATATTTTTCGAAGGTATCTAAGTGTAGTGTTAGTGACTGTAGTAATACAACTACTCTAAAATGAGTATTCATTCCCAAAGCCAAAATATGTACTGTTATTATTCTGGCGACACATATACAACAACTATTACACTGCTGATTCATCCGCGAGAAAGAGTAAGGCTGAGTATCTCAACATACTATAGTGATAAATCGTGAAGCGTTAAGGAGGATTGAAGGACCGAGGAAGGAGAGAAATAAGCAGACTTCTACTGGATGAGTGCGAAGTGTACTGGAGCCTTGAGAAGGCTTAGTGCCACCCAAATTCTGGTGAAGAAAAATAGTTGTTGCGAGCGAGAAATCAATGGTTAGCGGTTGTTACAATAACGCAAAGTCATTTGCAAATGTTAAGGAAAGAGGTTTAAAAGACTGGAAATCTGGAGAGATCTGTTGTCCCACAGACTCCAAGGACCACCACTGGTTATTATCAGTGAGTAATCTCTGATGATAATTTGTGTGAGGACTCTTATTGAGTACAGAATATAATAATAATAATAATAATAATAATAATAATAATAATAATAATAATAATAATAATAATAATAATGATAATAATAATAATAATAATAATAATAATAATAATAATAATAATAATAATAATCCTCACCCGAGGCACCAACCATAAGCTCCCCCAAACCATCAGCTCCGCTCCACCACCCACAAAAAAATGGTATCAGCCTAGGCTTCTTCTTCTTTCGTGTGAATCAGATGATTCTGGTGTTGGCATTAGTTTCCCTGGTGTTTTTCTAGTAGACATCGGGTACTTACGGGAACGACCACGAGAAGGTTGCTAACGTGACAGTGGTACAGTGGAACCGACTGGATTCGAACTTGCAACACCCTGGTTTTCAGTCCGTGGGGGATAATTGGCTGATGAATTTGCCATAGTTTAGATTTGTGTCCCATGTACTTTCAGACCAATTCGGGTCCATCTTCAGTGTAACGAGGTTAATCAGGTGCATACCATGTTTTATTTAGTATTATAGAAGGTTTTTGCGGGAATTAATATTCATATATATATATATATATATATATATATATATATATATATATATATATATATATATACGTTATTTAATGTAACACAATGTAACGTCCCTGATTTTTCTGGATATTTTAAGAAAAAAGACAGTAAACGAAAACCATGGGGACAGTCAGGGTCGCACTGTACACAAGTCGACAAATCAAAACGGATGTATTATATAAGAACTAAAAGAAATGCAGGCATGAGGAACGATCGTTAAATCGGTGGGGGGCGTAAAACACGTGTGACATAGATTCGGGTGAATGAGTACAACCTAAGGGTTCGTGGGAGATATCACATATAGTGCTCAGTAACGTGAAAACATAAATAGAACTATTCGTTTCTATATTTATAATCGAAGTGAAATAAGCTTTCATCTCAGACAGTTTTACGCTTATTTGACAAGGAATTCTTGAAGATGGAAACATTAGAAAATAGATAAAATATTGTTCCGATAATTATTAAACAAGAGAAATTTAGCTTTGTTATTGTAAGACAATATATGTACAACATTTCCACAATATTATTTCGAATGACTAGATTGTCCGGTGATAAAGCTCGTGCAGTGTCGCCACTTGAGTGAGCTCTTCTGCGTGATAAAGAATTCGAATGTATTAATTTAAAAGATAATAGTGTATAATTATATAATTATGTAGATATTATTGAATTATCTCTATTTTCTGATGAAAGATCTATTTTTTATGTTTGTGGCTGGTACATAAAATTCATAAATACTTATACATGAGTTGAAGTTTAAGGATGTCAGCTAAAGCTGTCTCGAGGTTCGTGAGCTATATGTAGCAAAAGAGGATTTGTTTGTTTTAAAAGACAGGTGGTGGTGATGGTGGTGATAGTGGTGGTGGTGGTGGTGCTGCTTCTGCTGATGATGATGATAGTAGTGTAATAGTAGTAATAATAATAATAATATTAATAATAATAGTAATAATAGGAATACTAATACTACTACTACTACTACTACTACTACTACTAATAATAATAATAATAGGAGTCAAACCTACGTGGGCTAGCTGAACCTTATTTATATTATTCATTATTTATTATTTAAAAACAAATCAAAGAAACCGCCATAGCTAAATGGTATATATAGATGCTGGGTATGGATGACGGGTGACTCCAACGGTTATAGAGTAATAGGAATCGTTTGTAAGATTGTGTACCGGTGATCGCAGACTCAAGATCTGTTCAGTATAGTTTTCCAGTAAGTCATGAAGCAATGTATCAATACCAAGTGTGATGAAGAAGTCAGAGGTGGCTAGTGCTTTGTGGGTTGTTCAGAAGTTATATAAAGTGTACATATTGATACAATTACGGCTATTAGAGGTAGGTTACTGTTTTTTCGATTGAAAATATGGGTAATACTAACGGATAGGTGGGGGATATTCCGATATGTGTCCGCCCGATTTGTAATAAACTATGTTAGGGGTTAGCGGGGGAGTATAGCAATGTGAGCTTCATATTTTGCTTGAGGTATACTTCTATTCGGTCATTTGTTCCGAAGATACATTCTTCTATGTGGACACATTTTGAAATTTTCCGATTGAAATTAAGATAGTTCACCAATACATCATTTATTTCCTGCACTATTCTAAAAAGACGTTATTCTTAATACTCGCCGACGTTTATACTATACGCTGTAAGATTCTGCGAATCAAGAACTACATTTTTAGTTAGACATTGCCAGATATTCTACACCTAGCAAGTTTGTGTGGAAACCATTCTTGCCAGACAAGTCCAACTGCCTTCGATATCTCGTTCTCTATGAGGGGATTATCAACATACACAACATTACAGTCAGCACGTCCGTAGTTTATTTTACATAACGATATCCATATTAAAGTTTACTATGTAGATTACTGTTGCTGAGGTGATAAATAACTTCGCCATTTATCACAGATGTGAGTAGCTTACTCATGACGCAAGGAGACTAATCGGTTGGTAAAAATGCAGATAACTGATCACTAGTATTTACTGGACTGTTTCCATGACAAGTTGACTCGCTGGCATTAAGGTTATAATTAAGTTTTACTATATTCTGGATAGATAGTATTGTGTTCTGATGTCGAAGATTGAAATTTGAAGTAAAGATGCCGAAGAAATTACTTTTCATCTATTGATAGGGGTTCGGTTTAGAAATCAAATATCTGTTCACTACCTTGTTATTCTCGAAAACTTTAGGAAACCAAGCCTCTGCTTAAAAGCTTTGTATTCAACATTTTGTCAATATGACTTATGTTAGTTTTCTTTAACCCAACTATTATGCGGGTGCATATAGTTTTAAAAGCATATTTTGTTTCGGGGCTTCTCTTTCGATTAATAACAATTGAAAAAGTGCTATGTACTATGTACTATGTGTAGCTGGTTGGTTACTATTTAGAATATATGAAATTCTCAATACATGCCATTGACTAATCTGAAATACGTGATACGACACAAGACAATTGTTTCTGTAAATTGAATGCATAAGAATTTCACAGCTTAGAATTTCAAAGCTATCTAAATCAGCCCTTGAGTGTCGATACATTCTGCGATAAGAAATGAGATAGATGAAGTCTCCGTCAACTTTGATTTGTAATGGTAAAAATTGAGTAATCAAAATATCCGAGAAAATATAGAACAGTAGATATGCACTGTTAGAGCAAGTTGTTAGCAAAAACCCAGAATGCTTTTAAAATGCCCGCTAGCATCAGGTACAAAAATCTGCAAAGTACACTGATTTACAATACATTATATTTATTTATTTCATGGAGTAAGTATAGGGATCAATAGACAACGATTGGCTGACAAACTATGTAGATTTTTCACACACACTCACACACACACATATGTATATATATATATATATATATATATATATATATATATATATATATATATATATATATATATGCATGTGTGTATATGAATATATATATGATGTAATGGTTCCAAGCTTAGACTGTGGTTTCGGTAGAAAACGATTGCCTGACAAACCATGTAGATTTTTCACACACACACACACACACATATATATATATATATATATATATATATATATATATATATATATATATATATATATATATATGCGTGTGTGTGTATATAACTATAAACATGATGTAATGGTTCCAAGTATAGACTGTGGTTTCGGTCAGCCGGATTCGCGTTCTGTCCAGGGTACTACATCACTATATATATATATATAGCTATTGATTTAAATAGCTGTACTAAACTCTCAGGTTGTGGTAATAAAATTAGGCTGAACTTAAAAGCCGACTCCAGAGGGGTGCGATCGCGATTGTGCAACCCTTGTTTCACTAAATACTTTCTGAGCATTCACAATCACAGTGGTATCCATTATCTCTCATTATATATATATATATATATATATATATATATATATATATATATATATATATATATATATATATATAAATGGAAATGGTTGTTTTCTTGAAGTATTGCTAGTAAACAATTAAGTATGGAGGTGAGCATTCAGAGGCAGGGGTAATGCAATGTTGAAACCGGGATTGACAAAATGTATACATTTCGGATCAATGCATTTATATTTCAAAGAATTTTAAAAATAAAGACATTAAATTACAAAATAGGGGATTTACTGCTAAATATTTAAACGTCGGTAGGGTAGAAACTTTAATAATTTCGAAACTAGCAACCTCTATGTTTCAACATGGACCGGACGAGTCGGGTGAGGTAAACCAAGATTGGCGCCACTATTCAAAACGTTAAGATTCGCAGAAGAGAAAAAGAAAATTGTTTTAGAGAGAAGAAAAAGAAAGATAGAATTGAATATATATATATATATATATATATATATATATATATATATATATATATATATATATCGAGCCAATCTCTTTATTTGCCAACGGCCGAACTACTTTCACAACAAGGTCTGAATGCTCTTTGTGTGACACCTATTTTGGTTTGAGGTTAGATTAACGCGCCCTTATTTAAGTGCGTTATATCCATAAGTGAATATTTTAACACATAGCAACTAAAATAATTTATTGTTTCTATATATGGAGGCCTCCGTGTTGCTTACTTGCCACATATATATTTTTAAATTACTACTAAGCACTATTAATGTATTGATAACTTTTGAAGTAAATACTGAAAATGTTATATACACACAATATATATTTCATTACTTTGTCAACTATATGCATATATATATACATTAAATAGTAAAATTATATAGATAGATTGAGAGAGAGAGAGAGCGAGAGAAAGCACGATATAGAGTGTTAAGAGATGTAGATGTTGATGGGTGGTTTAATTCTAGGGAAATGGTTAGCATTGTGAGTGAGGAGTGATAATCAACTTGCCATATCGACTTCCATATCATGCCATGTTCGTTGGGTCTTATAGATTAATGAGACAGTGAATATAAGTAGCATTAAAAGCAACGAATCATATTCTTAATCTCTGACGAAAAGATACGCACATAGTTACCACAACCTAGTGACAAGAGATGCGTACGAGGACGGGATAACGCGATTCTCGTCTGAGTACACGAGAACTGTAGTTTAAAAATATGCCTTTTTAATTACTTAAACAAGTGTAGACAGTAGTATAACATAGATACTGTCGATGCCGGGGATGAACAAGCGTTTTGTGAATCTATAACCACCATTTTTTATTTAGATATTTTCAGTTTTCTATCCTTTTAAATCTCGATTAATAAAATTATGAGATGACTTCTCGTGCGTGTCCGTTTTACTCGTACCTACCAAACGTATGTGTCTATGCAATTATTCTTTTTTACTATTACGTTATTTTTATTGAAATAACGAACGCTATAGTGTCAAACGAATATTTATACACTCCTATTTACAAGAATGATTTAATTAGGAAATCAAATGCGCCAGGATTGATTTCTATTTGTTAGTAAAAAAGTCACGCATTTCAATCCTAGTTACATTGAAAGTTGAAAAAAATATTCAATTACTTCGTGACACATCGAAATCTGAAACGAAATTTTAAGTATGCAAACTCTAAAACAATGTGATTCCTTTATTATTTATAATACATCCATTAAATAAATGATGCTATTTAAAAAACAAAAATTCAAACAAGTTTTTCTCAATAAAATTCATTATAATTTAATAACAATTTGTTTCAATTAGTAATATATTGGCCAAAAAATAGCGTATATTTACTCTTTTCATGAAACATACCGATAACATTTCTTTAATACTTAACTCGAAAATAAAAGGCAATGTCTATTTATTAGTATATCTTTTATCAAAAAATATATCCGTCCCGTCACACAATTTGTATTGAGTACAACCATGTATTTTTCTAATCTTCGGACAAAATCATTTTAAGTGGTTAGGAAGCAAGAAAGTAATTACACAATTAGACAACAACCCTTTAACCCTAAAGATAAAGTCGGAGATCTTTTTTATTTTTTTGTTCATCGGAAATGATAATAATTATAATTATTATGATAACATGATAGTGATAATATTAATAATAATGACAATAATAATTATACATCGTTTTTATGTATCCAAGTTTTAAGTTATCTGGGACAAAAGTTCAAACGGTATATAGATGCCATATTTTTTTTTTACATGGCTTGCTGCACTATAAAATATTTTGCAACTACAATTGAATTGATTGATTGATAGTAGTAACATTATTCAGAGAAACCTTCAAAATATGTCGAATAGTTATAGAACATAAATATGACTTACTCTCTGCTCGAATGAAGTAACTGAAATACAAAAAAAAGAACCTATATTTTGGGAACAAATGTCTTCGTATTAAACATTGGTAATTAACAATGATCCGGCCAAACAAACTATCCCTGATATATCGCTACTATTATAAGCCAAAGAACAATGCTCCTCACGACTAGTCGCCGGACTTGTGAGCGTTCTCTTCACCCGATTGTACCACCTTTGGCTATTTCTTCTGGAGCGTGATTGAAACCGAGACCAAGAACGCCAACAACACGGTCAACTCTCTTAAGGCTGCCACCGTCAAGGCGTTAGACGTTATAGAAAAGTACATGGTTGCCAAAGCGCGTGATTCATTTTGCGCACGCTTTGAGATGGTCGTCTCCGTTGGCTGTGGTTACATCAAATATAATCTAGTATGTACCTCTAACTGTTGCTAAATAAACTATAGGTTGTCTGCATATACAAATTGTGTTTTTATATCTGATTTCGCTTTAATGTTGTCAAGTGTTGGATTTTACTGCAATACCTTGTATATATGTATATATAAATTGAAGAAACGTATATTAACACACAAAATATCAACAACAACGAAAAAGAGAAGAAGGAAAGGAAAAACCAAGAAAGCAGTGAAGAAAGAATCAAATATAGAAAATGGAAAGCAAAAAGCAAAGGAGGGAACGAAAAAAAGGCGGAAGGGAAAAAAATGGAAGGCACAAGACAAAATAAAATACAAGAGAAAGAAGAATGAAAGTAAAATGATAAGAGACATGAGGATGGTAGAATATATTATAGGGGCAAATAATAAGCAAGAATACAAAGGAAATAAGTGAGGATATACATAAATAAGAAATACAAAGAAAGGATAGCAAAAGAAAGAATAACAAATAGAGAAGGAAAAAAGAAATAAGACAGAAAATAAAAATAAAAATAAATCAGAAAGACGAAAAACTATGAAGCGAGGGAAAAGAAACAAAGAAGGCAGACAACATTTAGACAGAAAGTAAAAGAAGAGAGGAGAAAGAAACGGATCATTAAAAGTGAAAGGGGGAACTTAGAAAGACGGGAAATAAAATATAAAAAGAGAAACAGAACAAAATACGAACATATGAAAAAAGATGAAAACCAAAGAAGAAAAAAAAGAAGAAAATAGGATGAAAGAGCGTAAGGCAGTGAATATAAAAAATGAAGAAAAAAAGTCTTAAAAAACTAACAAAAAACTAAAGAAAATAAGAGAAAAAAAAAGACAAAACTGAATAATAGAAGAAATAACGAAGAAAATATAGATGAGAGAACATAATTAGAATGTATGAAAAATAAAACATAAAAAAAGAATGGAAATTAAAGAAAATATTTTTCGAAAGAATAAAGTGAAATATTTCTTTCGTTTGCCCGTTTTACGGCGTATCAACCATTTCGCTTTATTTACTGCCACAATACAGTAACTATTGGTCAGAATTATTTTAATGTTTCGATTATATTTTTATTTGGTGTTGATGCCTTTTCCAAATGTATCATAATGTAAGAACTCCACAAATAAGAATGAGTCAATTTCTGCTGACTATTATTAAACCATATATACATGTACTATTAGACCTCTTCAAAATTGACCTTTTTCTTCAAAAATATGGAAACTGCTATTATTCCCATTCTCCAAGGTCTAAATTAGCTAAATATACCAGTTATTGTGATCTTGGACCTTGGCTATGCCTGCCTCAAGAGCCATGTAATTTTATTGTTGAAGTTTTTCAAAAACGCTGCACAATATGGGATATTATGTCATTATTTTCATTGTAGCTTTCCAGATGTTGATGCTATAGCATTGAAAGTGGTACCAAATGAAAGCTAATAAAATTTTATTGCATATGGTAGTAAGCACAATAAAACACATGAAGACCTGTGTAAATGTTAACTAATTTTAATGCACAAACAGCTGGGACACTACAAAAACTCAGTTTGGTAGTATGATAGCACTGCACTGACACATATATTGCATAAGAAACTCTCAGATAGGATGTTACTAATACATGTATTATCACTTGTTCAATGTGGCTTTTTTGAAACTGTCAAATTTCTTCCTGTGGTACTCCAGAACTTGTAGTCAGCAGCTTCTTTGCTCTGGGTCACTTGTGATCTGAGTTGCAAAGTCACTCATTAGTTTCACACCTCTCTCAGCCACATCATTGGTCACTTTCACTGACCTCACAAACTTATGTGCATTCCTGTAGCTGTCATTGTCTTCCCAGGTGTCAGCAGGAGTAGTGAGCCAGTCACATTTCACTCGAAGAGCATCAAACAGAAAGTGAGACTCTGGCCCTACCAGGTCTGTGAGAACTGTAGCTGCATTGATGACAGAAAACACTGGCTTGCCTTTCCTGTAACTCTCAGCTTTCTCTGTTTCTGACAGCTTGACTGCGAGCTTCTCTTTTGCAGACTTGGTCATGCTGGCATGTGAACTGAACAAGGTGAATGGCACTAGTTCCTGGGTCAGATACCAGCGGTGGTTGTTCATTTTCTTGAGAACAAAGGTTGCCAGTTCATAGTCATACTGCTTGTATTGCAGCATGTTCTTCATAAGCTGGAGGTCATGGATAGGTGCATCAGCTGCAGATGTGGTGGTCACCCAGTGGCTGGTGTAGAATAAGGTCAGGAACTTGTTCATCCTCTCCAGCTTGAAGATAGTGTCCGTGTTGTATTTTAGTTCATTGGAAAACATGAGCATCTTCATACAGTAAATGTTCCTGGCCATCCAGCGGGCTTGGTGAATGGCACCTGGCTTGGCCCAGTGGATACCCCGAGGAGGTTCCTCACCAAGCAGGATCAGGCACAGCTCTGCCACCTCTTTGTAATCTGCCCTCGGACTTGCTTCCTCAAGGAAATTGCTTAAGACTGCAATTGTGCTTGTCTTCTTCTGTTTCAAGTCTTGTTCAACTAGGTCCAGAACTCTTGGGCAGTCCTTAACCAACTTGTCCCACTTCTCTTTCACATTGCTGAGCATTGGGTTGTCAGGACTCTTGACCTTGCTGAACACAGCCTCCCATACACTTTCAATTATTACCTCTGATGTGTGATGGCGACAAGCGAATTAGAATACCTTTTTGCCTAGTTTTTCTTCAATAAGCTTCGGTGCACCCTTGTTGATGCCACTGTCGCTTGCTGTGGTATCAAATACCAAGCCTACAATGTTGTTTGTGAGACCCCATGCTTCTATCAGTTCAAATGTAGCATTACACTGTTGGATTCCTGTGGAACTTTCTATGAAGGGCACACCAAGCAGCCTCCCTTCTTCATACTGTGGAGTACCAGAGACGAGCACTGCAAGACTTTCCACTGGGTATCTTTCACCAAGAACATCCCGTAGAAGTTTTCCATCCCAGTGTAGTGTGCAGTAATCTGGCGGACTTTCCTTGAAGTTATTCATGTAACTTTGGCACAAGTTATGACGAGTGTTTATCCTATTTCGTCTTGTAGTAGAGGCTTATATAACAAAGTCATCAAGATCTGCGCCTCCTGCCTTCAACAGTGCAGACACCATGGCTGTAGTCTGGTTGTCAGAGAGTGACAACCGATCTGCAGTGCTACAAATCTCTTCACTGGTCATAACTGAGTGTGGAAAGTGTAAGGTTATCGTACTTGGTTTTGATGAACAGCTTGGTGTTGTCTCAGTGTATTCTGAACCCTCACTAGTACCAGAGCCTTGACTGTTCTCTGGGTCTTCATCACTTGAAATTTTCCCAACTTCTGCTGCTGCAGCAGTCACTAATGATAACATTCTCTCTTCTCTTTCTTCTCGGAAGCTTTTCTCTCTAGACTTCTTCTCAAACACCTTATCATGACCTGACATGTGTGCCAGGCGAGTTGTCTGTTGGTCCAAGTAGAAATTGACGTCCTCTTCCTTAGTCTCCTTTGTGAGCAGCCTGTTGCTTCTTATCTCCTCCACAACATCCTTTGCTCCAATATCAAATAACTTGTCTAAGTCCTTCAGAAAGTTAGCTCGTTTCTCTTCCTCTGGTTTGTTATTTCTTCCCTTGTTTTTAACAATTTTCCTGTACTTTTCATGGAGGATCATGAAACGGTTGACTGCATTTGGTCTAGTTATTTTTTTAATCCTTGCCATATTTCAGAATGGCAAAACGACATCCACTGTATCATGGGCTAAAGACCTATTGTCACTGTTGGGATTATCATTCCTCAAATGCAGGAAATACTGGAACACCTGGCGATTAGTAGGAAGTTGAGAGCCCCTGATGCTGGAGCTGGGTTGCCCAATGAGATACACATCAATGAATGACCTTGTGGCAGGAGTTGCCACCTTTCTTCTCTTTTCAGTTGGTTCATCCCGTTCACTTGTATCGCTGACCACTTTCCCACAGCATAGTTGTCTTCCAGATGCCATGTTGTCAGCAGTTCACAAATCTTAACAAATAAGCTTTAACTTACAATCTGAAATGAAGAGATAAAACATACTTAGTTATGATAAATTATATACATGCATTAAGAGTAACATTTCTGAGATAAAGTTATGTATTATATGATGGCATCCTATCCAAGCATAAAAAATATATATGTTTGTGCATTAAAATTAATTAAAATTAACACAGGTATTCATGTGTTTATTACCATATGCAAGGAAATTTTATAAGCTTTCATTTGGTACAACTTTCAATGCTATAGCATCAACCTCTGGAAAGCTACAATAAAAATAAGGACATAATATCCCAAATTTTGCAGCGTTTTTGAAAAACGTCAACAATAAAATTACATGGCTCTTGAGGCAGGCATAACCAAGGACCAAGATCACAAAACTGGTATATTTAGCTAATTTAGACCTTGGAGAATGGGAATAATAGCAGTTTCCATATGTTTGAAGGTCAATTTTGAAGAGGTCTAATGTACGATATTATTAACAGTAAATAATGACAATATATGAACAGCAAGCGTGAAGTTTTCACGGAATCCTGCTAGTATGGGATATTTCAACTTCATTCTAACCTAACTGTTTCACTAATATTTAAATTCAGGAAGAAATATACCCCTAGTAACTGTTTTCAATCTTATTTAAAATGTGTTATAGAGTTGATGCCATCAAATCTTCGAAAAAATACTAGCTTTTGAAGATGTATTTAGTCGGTGCGTTTGGAATTAAGTCTGTAAGAAATGTATTTTAAAGTTGCATTGTGAAATATATAATACTAGAAAACACATGCTGCGTTGTGTCCGCAAATGAATGAATGAAGACAGGTGTACACTTGCCTCCAGCTTTGGATAATATATTACTATTTTTAATCACTATATTTGTATTAATATAGTGTCGAATTTAATTTTAAAACAAGAAATACACACGCCTGTTCAAGTAAATACATAATCACAACACATATATACATACACGAACACACATACACATATATGTACATACACATACATACGCATGTGTCGAATGTAAACTTATGAATATGATTGCAATAAAGTAAAACTCTGTATTTGCTATTTATGGATGACCGATACGAACGCTAACCCCGCAATGTGAAAATGGTGAAAAATATGTAAGTAATACCACCATTTCATGTTTTAATTTTACTAAGGAAAACCTTTAATTATCTTAGTATACTACTTCTTCTCTCAATTGCATTTAAGTCACAGAGTCAGCGAAATAGAAACCCAATCTCCGGACTATACTTAAACAGATCAAATCACGCCAGTGTCAAAATACGAGTGCGTCAGAGTTATTTTATGCACGTCGGATGCAAGTGTGAATATCATTTAACAGCGATAAAACAAACATTTGGTGGACAAGTCAAGCATATACTGTAGTTTATACGTCACAAATATTGTTGTGTTGAGGAAAGAGTTGTAAATTGTATTAACGAGTGTTGGTTAGCATTCTTGGGAAACTGACTTATCTATATGAAACGTTTATTTGTGAAAATAACACCATCGTCACTTATTTCTATCAAACATATAAACAACAAAAATATGTCGTACGAAGTTCAAACAGGAAACAAAAGTGTGCAACTAAATCTTGAGATAAAAATATCTTATTGAGATAATCTCTATGATAGCAATGCTAGTTAACGTGTGAACGAAAAAAACAAGCACGTGACTCGAATTGTGAATAATGCACTTTAAAAAGATCAACGTCTTTCGATGTTTACATTTCTAAGTTGCTTTTCTCATTCAATATTGGAATTTGATCTAAGATCAACTATCAGTCACTGGATTAACAGACAATACTTTTTAACTGATGGTTCTCTTTTTTACGAGTTCATATAATATTTGAAATGTATTCCCCTAGTTTTAACGAAAGAGTTTCTTATATGACGATTACATAATTATAATACTACAATCGAATAGTGTATTTTCTTTCATATGTGACTGATTAAAAAGTAAAATAATCGGTGTATATAAACAAAGATTAATTGTTTCCAATCGGAATATATCGCGATCAAAAATGTCTAGTCGGCCATTAACGCTGGACTTTACGGAAAACAATTTTTTTAAATAGTATGTATTTAATTTTTCTTAGTCAGAAAGAAAACAAAATATTTTCGTTATTTTTCATGGATTTTTAGATTATAATCGATTGTTAATCAACAATATAAATTATATATATATATATATATATATATATATATATATATATATATATAATATTAATTATTAAAAATAATAATGTGCAATTAGAACGCCATACAATGCATTTTAGTTTTATTAATTTTTTTTTTCCAATTTAATTTTCGATAATATACTTCATCATTAGAAATTCTGATGATGAAGTATATCTTCGAAAATTAAATTGGAAAAAAAGTAATAATACTAAAATGCATTGTATGGCGTTCTAATTGCTCATTATTACTCTTAATAATAAATATTACCATGTAAACAATACTTTCTAAAACAAGGACAACATTTCTTACTGATATACATATATATATATATATATATATATATATATATATATATATATATATATATATATATATATATACAATTATTTATTGATCTTTGAAACGGGGCGGGTATGAAAGATAGAAAATTGGTAATGTTTACTTTAAAGCCTCATCGTGTGACACTCAAAGAGATGATGGCCGAATGACAAATAAAAAGCTAAACACATAATATGGGAAATGAAGGGGAAATTGTTTAAGTTGGATACATCAATTGAGAGAGAGAAAAAAGGTCTGTGTAAATGTGTACATTTAATTATAGAAATTGCGTTAGAGATATAACAGATAGCTACATAATTTAAGTTGCAAGATTAAAGAAATTTGATCCTAGTCTTCAAAACGATTTACTTATTTTAATGCGTATTACGTTGTTAAACGGTTTGATGAATTGGGGTTGTTCCGATCTCGAAAATATGTAAGTAGATTTCTGGTACAACAACATGGAAATATAACTTTCAAGGAAACAGGACGGGTAGAAAAAAAAGAAAATTGCTAAAATGTTATGTAAGGTATTATCTACTGACCAGCTTAGAAGAAAATCAGAATGATGAATTTAAAAATTAGCAGCAAATCACAAAGATTAAAAATGAGAATAGGCCAACATGTATCACGTGATATTCGTTTACACAAAGTTTCGAAATCATCCAGGAATTTTCAAGCACATGAACCTTCAATCGGTAATCAACTCGTTGGTACGAATATTTGCTCTGACTAGTATTCCGATGGGTGGTTTTCTGTTTTCCACAGTGCTAGATCGAATTGTCATCTCAATATGATTAAGGAGTTAGTTATTAATAGCCCTCGACCATGCCTGTTTAGACAAAACATGTTTCTTCAACTTAAACAATTTCCCCCTTATTTATTGGATTGTTCGTAGATATTAATTAAAAAGTAAATAATGGTAAATTCTGATGATATCGTTTGCATAGTCGCATTGTTTCTTATTACCCAGATTACTGTTTATACCAGCATATATATATATATATATATATATATATATATATATATATATATATATATATATATATGTGTGTGTGTGTGTGTGTGTGTCTGTGTGTGTGCGTGTGCGTGTGTGTGTTAACTTGGGTATGTTTATATACATTTAGATTTCTATAAGGAAGATAATTCTGAAACAAATTAACGGATCATTATCAATGTTGAGAATATATATCCTAGGCAACACGGATATGTGCGCGCCCGTTTTTCATACATGACAGAGGCAAATATACCCATTTGAGACACAATGCTATCAGGAACGTTATTTATGAAAACCAGGAACAATCAAGGTCCAAGGATCGATACCTGAGGTACACCAGCTTTTATGTCATGTTGTCGAGGACAACCTGGGTGTTTTTTTTGGTTAGGAAAGATCTAATTATATCAAATATTCGTGCCGTTATATCATATGACTAGACTTTTATGAGAAACTCTTCATGCCAGACCTTGCCTAAGGCTGTGGAAATATCAGGCGCTACCGCCCTAGCTTAACCAGCCTTGCCCATATATGCGTTGGATATCCGCAGTAGATCGTTCTTTCTTAATTCAATACTAACGGTCCGAAAGAAGTTTAACATTATCAAGGGGTCTGACTATCACTAAATTGATTAAGTATTCAAAGATTTTAGCAAATATCGGGAATAGATTGGTTGAGCGAAAATTTAGACGAATCAGTTCTGTCTCTTGATTTCTTGAAGATTGGTAACACACAGCCAATTTTCCAGCTATCAGTGAAGCAAGATTCAGCGAGGCATTTGTTGTAGAGTTTGGAGAAGACAGGGACCAGTTCAGCAGGGTATTTTTTTATTACTATTGCTAATATAAGATCAGGCCCACATTCTTTGGAGGTGCTAAGGATTTTATGATGTTTTAGGCCTGAGATGGAGTGATGACCAAGTTGTCAAGTGTGGCTTCGGTCAGCAATGGGAATTTAGAGAGGGGGTTACTGAGTCCAAAGTCAAGCTTACGGCGAAACGCTAAACAAGTAGTTTAGCCTAAACAGTTGCCGTACAAACGACATCATTCTGGTTTGATAGCGGTTATATTACTAATTGCCAATTGTTCTCCATCCTATTGTAAACATTCCAGAAATTGGGACAACCTGGTGTCTACCACTGAATGCGTTTTCTGGTTATACTTGTATACCTTTTCTTTGCTTTACCTATAACTTCCTTACAATTATTTCTTGACGCTATAACTTTCTGTATATTTGCAATGGACTTATGGCAGCCGAATTGTCGGATTGCATACTGCATCTGTACAAGGGGTCAAAACGTTTAACTCCATGGCAGTCGTTGATGAGATCTCTGGGAAAATCGAAATCCCCATTATCGTTGTTTTGTGACAGTAAAGAGGAACACTCACCGTGAGGAAAAAGAATAAGGTGGCCGTTTTTACCTAAAGAAATAACTATCCTACTAAAGAGAATTACTAGGATGAAGCGACCAGCCACCACCTGTCACTTGTGTGATCATACGATCAGGTGGGAAGGTGACAATAAATCGGAACACTCACCGCCAGGAAAAAGAATAAGGTACTTGGCATGTCGTGTCTGCAGATTAAAAAAGGGCTTCTCTTCATAGGTGCAGGTGTTTATGGTGGTCTCTGATTTGCATATGTAGATATCAGCTAATATAAATGAAGATGACAGCTTGTAAGGGGGGAGTGATTCAGATTGGAAAGAGAAAAGCATTCGGTTGGAAAGTGAATTACAGTCAACACTATTTTTTTATTCTTTTATTTTTCTGGCACAGTTAGCTAACATAATCAGTATTACAAGTACGGGCTATGGACATTCGTCACACAAGCCGTGGGAAGTGAGGCTAAGAACAGGTCGAGAAGTAAGGCTTGCTGGTCTATACATCAGGGAGACGAATCGGAAAAGGGACAGTCTGGAAGAAGGAGTGCGCTAAGGAGAAACTATACGTAGAGTTACCAGTCACAGTGGTGTGCATTAAAATCTTCAAATACATGTATTTGTGCACTCGAGTCAAGTGAAATGTCTGTATCTATACTTTCTGAGACAGATGTAAGCAGGGTACAGTCCGTGGTCGAGAGAGAAGGGTATAAGCAATATAAGTAACTAACGATGTGTTGTAAGGTTTATCTATAACACATGTAGGCTTGATCATCTGATTCTAGCCTATGTTATCTAGTCAAGGAGAGAGTGTTTCGAGCATAAACTCCTAGCCCGTGCATATATTTGTCACAGTCTCACGGTAGAGTAGGAAGTAATCATTCCCGTCAAAATGGTGTGATGACATTGAGGATTGTAGGTTTGTTTCATTTAGTGCTAGGATATCCGGGGAGTAAACTAGGAGAAACGTTTCTACGCCATTAATGTTGGTTTTAAACTCTCGGATATGTGTAGATACTAGCCTCAACGACGGAGACGAATATGTTGTTTATGGGTTTGTTGTATGATTTAGGGTTGTTTCTATTTCTTTATTTTGTCATTTTGTTTTTTAGATTGACGGGGGCAAAGTTGGTGCTGGTTTAGTATGAATCTAGAATATATATACTTGTGTTTATTTTCAAGGTGCCATTTTTCTGTGACTATCACTTGATTTATTTATGATATACATATATATCCGAGTGGTCAGTCTAAATTCTCCTTTCCATTTAGAACGTTGAGTTAGTTAAGCAGTGAAGAAAATTCATTTTCCTCTTTTCAAATGACAAGTTAACTATATTATATTATATATTTACCGGATTACAAGACAAGAATTCATCGTGTATGGTAGAGTATCCAGCTAAGTGTTATTACTTGTTGTGATAGCACTAGGAGATGCTGTACGATTCTTCGTATAAGCCAGTGTATACCCGTGTCACTGGGATATTATTTGTGTTGCGAATACTATGTTATTTTTAATATTTGCTCAGGGTTCACTTTTGAGTAAAGTATCTTCATGTCAGGTTTTCCTGACGAAGCAATGTACAGTGAGACTGAATACACTTCATTTGTTTTATTTTAATTCAGTCAGAAATCCAGTTGTCTAATCCTGGGGCTTACACTTACTCTCTATATGAGATACATAGATATTCGAATATTCCATTCAAGTTCTCCTTTACTTGTCAAACATTGAGTTTGTAAAGCAATTAAGAACATTACTTTTCTGTCACCATTTGATCAGTTAATTATGTTATAGGATGTATTTCCTGTGGTCTCTTGGTCTTACTTGATTCCAGCACAATAATTCATTTACTCTGGTTGAGTATTCAGTTTAGTGCTATCATATGAGATCACATTATTTTATTGTAATGTATCATATACATTTATGTATCTATTGTACTAGTTTTTATAGAGGGAAATAAGACACAATTTAAGCAGCGTTATATATTCCACGCTATGTATATATATATTTAGGCATTAGAAGTAAAATAGAAATATGCAAGGGCGTAAACTATACCGTACTCTGTATATTTCTGTCTCTAGTTTAAGTTGTACACCACAAATTAGGAAGGGGACTGTGGTTAAGTGGATAACGACACGGACTGACAACTCCGGTGTGTCAAGTTTGATTTCAGATGATTTCATGAAACCACTTTCACTTAAGAATGTTGGCGACCATTACGTGATCCATCTCGCACATATTATGGCGTCGTTATAAGCAGACACTCTGTGGTATTAATGTTCGTTATACAAGATAATGGCGGTATTTGTTCGTCATTTTAGTACTGCTAATATTGTTGCATGTCATGTTTTCATGAAATTAGTGACAAACTTTCATAAGAATTTTTTTTTCTGAATAATTGATTATGCCGAATTTGAGTATCCAGTTTTTAAAAAGAGACACACAGTTCTCATTGGGATCCGCACCAGAAGAATAAATAAGTAGATTTAAGGATATAAGAGACGAGAACAGAATTGTCGGCGAGAACACATCGGCGTGAAAAAACGCTGGAGTTCGTCAATGAAGTTCTAGCTAGATACTGATGGCTAAACTCGTGTTTTGAAATATATAGTAAACACCTTGGACTAGTCAGGTAGTTACAAATAGACTGTAGTGTGCCAACATGAATCAGCACCCTGCCATACCATCTGAACTTCGTCGACCACACTTAACCTGAGCAAGGCCTACCACCACACCTTATTGTATCACCCAGAATTCTTTGTGTAAGACGCGATTGAACGAAACATCAACAGATCCAGTTACGACAAGACATACGAGATAATAGTTAAGATCAGCAGATTATTTAAAGGATAAGTCTGGAAACAGTGCTAAAGAGCTGCGACTGGTTTCGATACTTCCGCGAGACTTTATGAAAGCCAAAAGCTGGTTTATGGAGTGAAATCGGAAGAACAAGCTATAAAGACAACAAGCCTAAGTGTGATGAATACATTAAACAGCTTAAACTACTGTATTATTTCCCTGGACAGTAATTTTGCGAACATATATCGTCCGCACGTATGATATAAAACAGACCGTTGGTATTATTGATGAACAAAACAGAAAACGTTATGAATTGTAAATTGAAGACGAACCACCAGGAAAATATTATGTTCCTTGAATTTATCAGTAACAAATTTACATTAATACGTGTGAAAGTATTTGGAAATGATTTGTTTATGCTAAGGTTTATATCATTAAGCACTACGCTATTTGCACTCAACTTTTCGCGAAATGTGGATAATTTCAAAAGTTCGACTCTCGTTTTTGCGTGAAACGCTAACGAAATGTTATGTTCGTTCTTAACTCTAACTTTCTACTCCCTTTCAAAAAAATGGAATCGTTTAGTCGCCGAAGATACATGAATAAACTATTTTAAAGTTTTACTAATGTCGTTGTTGTGTCTAACCTAGAACTTTTTAGGATCAAATGATAGTATCTGTTTTGTCTTACGATGGTACAATACTATCATGTGGTCTACGTCGGCGCCGAATGTGTAGGATAGAAATATTCTACAATGTTTTACAAGTGTTTTGAAGATATGTCTCCATAACTTCTAAAACTCCATTAAACAAAATACTTATATAAATATTTTTTGGTTTGAACAAAGTGGTGCAATAATATCGTGGGGGTTGCGTTCACGCCGGATGCCCATAAAAAGCAAATATATTAAAGCATTACTGTAATATACAACATATGAAAGATACAACTGTTGAATTTCCATTTGTCCAGCTAGGAATAAACAATTGCCTATACTTATATGAGAGTCGTATATAGAAAAATAAAATCTTTAAAACATATTAACTTAAATATATATAGATGAAAAAATGAATTCAAAAGTACATTTTAGAATATATCAAATGCAATCAGTATAGGGAGTATTATCTATATAATCTATATATATCAAACAATTGTGGTTACTTATATATAGTGTATGTATGTCAAACATGCGAGATGCTTTCGTTTGAAATCGAATCTTATTTGAAACAAACTATATCGTAACAAATAATGCGATATATATATCCGTTTTAGTTATGCAGCTGAATCGATGACCGCATGAGAATAGAGTGAATAAGTGGCTAACGTCACATACCGACGACCTAGGAGTTGTATTTTCGAATCCAGCTCGTTCGACAGAAACATTTTCACTTATGATGTCACCAACAATAACGTGGCCCTTCTCTACTCGATTGATTTCTAGAAATAATTATGACTAGAATGATATTTGGGAAAACAATGCCAGCAAGAGACTCATCTGATTCATACGATATAAATGAATGATTCAGTATAAAACACCAACAGGAATTTATAGCAAAGTGCATACATATGAATGGATATTTGTTTTGTTATTTAATTTTGTTATTAACAAAAGGAAATGATGAAATGTTGTGTAGAGATAAACACCTCAGGATACTAGAATTAATTATTCGGGAAGGACTATAAATAGTAAATGTGTTTATTAGAAATTGAAAATCTAGTTGATTTTCAAAAGTAGCTGTCAAAATACGAAAAAGCATGATGGGTACAAGTAATTGTTCTATTCACCTATGTAGTATGAATAAAATTATGAACAAAAATAAAATAGAATTCACAAATTAAAGAACACTGAAGGAGTGTCGCCACGTTGTGTTATGTCGGCATTTTAAACCAATACAAAGAGCGTAGCAATGACGTAGAAGAAAGCAGAAACATTATGGAAAAGAACTTGAACAAGATGAGAAATGTTATTTTTAAACTCTTTGGTATATGCTGAAGAAAAGAAGACGCAGGTAACTCTTACTCTTTTCACACTATTCTGTAACCAATCAGATCAAGGAATGTAGTTGCACACAATAAGAAAACGTAACATTTGCAGAATACTTTCGAAGCTGCGAGGAAATCTTTAAAAAATATTTTACATGATACGACTTGAAAAATGTTCGATTTATAGCTTTGAAAATACGGAACCATTGAACATAAAAAGTATGCTAATTACATACTAGCAAAACACCACTTAATATTATGTTTCTGGAAGACATATTGCTGGTAAAACATATTTGGCGAGAGGAATTCATCTTTAAACGCGTTCGCAAGGTCCTTATTTAACCAGAAATTATACAGGGGATATACTACATTTGTAAGAGTCGTAAATAAGAAATCTAAGAAATAAAAACACAGCCAAATATTTTGTGATATGTTCAAATATCTCACATTCATACAAACACTAACAGCTTCGAAAGGAGCTGAAATAAAATAATGTCTAAAAGAAAAAAAATGTCGCGTAGATTTACGTGTTCGCCATAAATCGATCTAAAAAAACACACAAGTCATTTGATTTTTAAAACCTGCTAATACATAGGTTATGTAATAGCAGAAAAGCAGTCGTAACAAGTACAGAATACTTAAAAAGGTAACTTAAATATATTTCACCAACATTTTATTTGTAAGTTTAAGAATATGCCAAATGAAAAAGCCACATTTTGATTACAAAATAATACGCAACCGATTTTAGAGCAGTACAATAATTACTATTGTTAAATAATTAAAAGAGAACTGGACCGCTTAGAATAAATCAACTTTAAGTTTAAAGTAAAACAAAAGATAGGTCTTAGTTGACTATAACAGTAAATGTAAAAAAGAATAACAACATTTGAGTAAACATAAAATTGCTTAAACATTTCCAACCACTGATTATTTAGTCCTGAAGCTATATTTTCTTAATCAAATGAGAAATATATTCCCAAAGCTCGATTTACATGAAGCATAACTACACATAATTTTTGAATAGAAATGTACAATATTATTCACAATGAAAAACACAAAAAGTTATAATTATTTCAAAAGGTATTTGGTATGAAGTTTACGCATAAAATATTTCAGATAATAAGGGTCTGCATGTAGAGTTACCATATTTAAATACTTGGACAACATTATTAATGAAAAGGTTTGAAAGGCATACCATGCCAGACCTACAGCGATCATAAGTATGTATCCACTATCAAGCTTTGTTAGGATTTACAAGTTTTTAACAATATTATTCCTAAAATGTACGCATTACAATCTCAACTAAATAAATTTCCGCAGAAAGATACGAAATGAGCTCGTATTTTAAATGTGAGAGGACATCTGAAGAAATTACAAAGTGTTTAACATATGACATATCGCTGGCAAATATTGATTGCAATGAGAAAGTATATTTTTCTTACTGATGCTAGTAACTTGATAGAAGATGATAGTATGAGCCCATGTATCAACAAAGTTATTGCAGATTAGACATAATTACAGACAAAGTGAAAAACTGGCACTAGTAAGAAAATACACAACTGTTTACATAGAAGAATATCTATTTTGCAAACGGACCACAGTTACTATCAACATTTGAGTCTGCAAAGATAGAAAACCATTCCTTAACTCTATAGACTAATAATATGTTTTTATCGATGGGCGTAAGACACACATGCGCATTTTAGAGATTAATTATGAACTTCTAGAAGAAATAAAGACTTTTTAATTTCACCATTCCGACAAATATGTTTGTTGAAGTGAACACGTTGCTTCGTCGTAAATAGCCTTAAAGATCTTCTGATTTGTTTACTAGTTCGAAAATTACAACGGAAACTACCAACCTGAACATCTACTATTCAACTAAAAATCGAAACTTTGCACCAGTTAGTTTGGGATTAACTTGGCAAAATTATTCGACCTATGTTGTTGTTACAGACGACAATGCTGATGGTTTTATGAGATTATAGTATAATACTTAAATAATTTGAATAACTTACTTTTCTTCGATTTATGAAATATGCTCCGGGCGCAATAAATGGTGAGTTCCTTTTGTGTTTATGTGTATGTCTGTATCGTCGTTATTCCAATTCGGGTACAGTACTCAGTGAAGAAAAGAATCGTAGAGAGGCTGAGCGCCAGCCTTACCTGAGCTAATATTTTGAGCTAATTTTATTGATTCACATATATTCGCTTCCAATCGGCTTCTGTTCCCCAAATCTTACTTTTTCTTGATCATCAACTTTCCATTTTCTCTTATACGCTAACACTTAAATGTGGAACTCTTGATAATCCATTTTAATCCAAAAGATATCTAATATATAACGGTTTTTTCATATCGAACTTTAATTTTACATTAGAAAATTATTATGCAATATATGTGTGTGTATGAAATCGGACAGTTATGGTATTAGCATTTGTTTTTCACATTTTTCACAGAATCATGTACCTAGAGATGGACGACTTGGAGGTTGGTAGCACTCGTTTGTTAAAGTGGTTTAAAAGTTTGGAAAGACACTCGAACAAGGCACTTAGTTCCCCACTCACATCCTAAAAACGAGAAGTATATTACATTCAACGCTTTATTCAATTAAACTATTTTCTGTTCATTTTACTTCCTTACTATGATTCCGAACACGCTTCCTTGTCTTACCGTGTCGTGTCATTGAGTTTTTGTTTCATTTGCATGAATGGATTCTGCTCGAATACAACAAGACAGAAGACAACTCTTGTTTGCTATTTCTCAAAATATCTTTTGTTCTGTTATCACTCACAATATTCGTTTCTTCCTCACATTGGATGGCTGTCGTTATAGATCCATTGTGTCTGATATGAAAGTGTTTCAATCGATTGGCAACTATTCAACCCAACAAGCAAGGCGAACAGACACCCAAACAGTCAGGCACACTGACACATGTGGTCTGGTAACGACAGCTCACCGATGTATCTAAAATTAAATTAAATGAATAAAATAAGAGACAGTTTAGAATACAAAGTTTACGAAGTTAAACTAAAACTTTTTTGATCAAATATTTTCAATTGTTATGCAAATGGCCAGAGAAAGGTAACGCTGTGAATACCAATACGATGGTCTCTTCCGGTAAAATTGTTGCTAATCTTTTTAAAGATAATTATTATATATTCGGCACGACTTCTATTTTTTTTGTTTTCTCTGTGAGAGTTCGACACAAACATGTAAATAAAAATATATATCTCAGATGGAATCTCTAATGAGTTGACAACAGTTTACAATGAGGTGTCTTATGCTTTTTATCATTATTGGGTGCAACTTGATAAACAGAAATGTGTTTCGTTAGAAAAGCGGAAATACTATATTTATAGCAACGATATGTAAAATGTATCTAGAATAATACACAATCGCCATTTCTAAGCGCGAAAATATCTGCTATCTTGTTAAGAATCTAATAAATAAAACTAAAAAAAAACAAATAAATATATTTCATTTGTTCTTCGTCTGATTCTTGCATGAATTCGTATGTACGTCTCTTGTGAATATACTTATAACTATGTGTAGGTGTGCGAATCTATCCGTGTGAGTGGATATTTGCGCATAAAAATGGAGTGTCGTATTGTTGTGTTCATGTTCATATGTTTGTTTGACGCGTGCGTTTACCGTGGTCCCGACATTTAATGCGAGTTCTCTTTTTATAAATTATAAGTATAAATTAAAAGTGTATAATATAAATTAAAATGAAATAATTTATGAGTTATAAGACAGAAGATATGAGTTATTAATATAACTTACAAATTAAAATTATAAATTAAAATATTAATATTTAATATTATAAGAAGTGTCGGTTGAATTAAACAGAACGAAAGGACGCCAGACAGACGAGGTTACGTGAAAGAAACCTGAGATCAATAGAGAAAAAGACAGCCGTAATACATAGCACATAACAAAATAACATATAATGCATGATATATAATATTAAATACAAAATAAATAATACATAAAGAGACTTATAGTCAAGGTATGAAGGGATAAGTATTTACAGATTGACAATTGGAAAATTTGAAATTGGGCTTATTTATATTAAATCATGTGGTGTTATTTGAAATTACCTCATTTCTAGAGTTAACAATATGCTTCTCCTTAGCAGCAGTTATTATCATCACTGCCTCTGAAGTGCATGGTTTGCAAGATTTTAAGCCTGGGCTATAGGATCTTAATTTTTTTCAGGATAGACCAATTTAAAGAGTATGGGATATTATTTGGTTTTAAATTCTTGATTAGGTTATTTACATAAGTTTTATTGTTTTTGACATTACTATTGAAGATTACATGTGGGTTGAGATGCTATTTTGATTGGTGGCGTGAAGAACCTGTGTAAATATATATCTTAGGGTTAGTTGTTCTTTCAGTATGTAAGTTATTGCTATTAATTGGTCTGATTAACGGTAATCTGATAGTGTATTGGTTAGGGGATTATATTAGATGATTTTTATCATTAACGTCGATGTGTGAAGGAATAATTAGATAGTCAATACCCAGTATTTGATATTGATGAGGGTTGAGGCAATGCCAATTCATTGGTATTAATAAGATCAGTAGTCCTTGTGGATAATTCAGTCACAATGCATTCATAGATAAACTCTTTTTTTATGCAATTATTATTTGGCAAGTTATTAGTAATGACAGAAGGACTAGTGGTGGATGCAGCAGATTCAATTTTATTATTATGAACAGTTATGATTATTCGGGCTATGCCAGGCATAGTAGTGCAATATATGTTAATGCAGTTGTTTTATTTAAGTAGTTCTATATCTAAGTGGAAACTTGAATTAGTGGTGAACTACTTTGAAAGATTCTCT
>OY744523.1:176072985-176097985 GCA_963556195.1 Sepiola atlantica | reverse complement strand
AATCCACAATCAAAATGTAAACACCAAAATATTATAGTTTATCAACTCAGGGGAAGACTCAGAAACCTGCTCATACTGCAGTCCAAACGAATATGTGGAAATAGGCTCGGAAACATTATTGAAGGATAAAAGCACCACGGATGCAATAAAAAAAAACTAATCGTGAGGAAAACTAAAAAAAGCAAATATCGATTAATTATCACGACCATACAGATGCCACATATATATGTATATATATATATATATATATATATATATACACATATATATATATATATATATATATATATATATATATATATATATATATATATATATATATATATATGTGAAGAATGGAAAGAAATTAGAGAAGCAAAAGCCAAATTAAATTTCAATTCAATTGCTCAGAGCCAGGTATATTCCGCAAAAAATCAATTGATTCAAGTTAAATTTTCCCTAAGCCAGGCTTTTCAAAGATCAAAATCTTATCATCAGAGGAAGCGCTGGGATAGATAAGTTGGCAAAGGCCAAGATTTAAAATTTGAAAAAGTAAAATAAAAGTTGTAGGGAAAGAAACACAGGGCAAAACTCTGCCCGAATGCAAGCAAATGTCCGATTGCTAAAAAGTCCGGTGTCGAAAAGTCAAGCGGAGAAAATGAAATGTAGATATGTAGGTCGTTAAAAAGCACTAGAGATGGTGAGAGATGATTCAAAGTGTAATTCCAAAGACCACAACTTCAGGTGCAGCGAAGATAGAATGAATCCAAAGGGTTATCCTGGATATTGAGCTGTATACTTTTCACAATAGGCTTAACTTTCCTAAAAGTTCGCTTTTAGTACACCAATATATATATATATATATATTTATATATATATATATATATATTCATGAGGCGATGGTTATTAACACATCTTGACCTAGCTTTTGTAAACTAAAAGAGTTGAAACAAGTTTAATAACTCGAACATGTAAATATTCACTCTTTTCCTTATTCGTTTGTCTTAGTTTTTTTGTTTTATTTCTGATGTTTTTCGTCTGACGAGGGTAAGATTAACAGGCATTTAATAGATTTTATCGATGTTTCTTATTACTCTTCGAAGCCTCTGTTTATAGATTAATACGCTTATTGTAAGGGTAATCCTATCTTTCTGTTGTACCAAAAATCGTGTTAATGTATCTAAATATATATATATATATATATATATATATATATATATATATATATATATATATATATATATATATTTAAAGAGGTGTACTAAAAGCGAACTTTTAGGAGAGGTAAAATCTATTGTGAAGAGTATACAGCTCAATATCCAGGATAGAGCAGGTAAAATCTTAATCTACAAAGAATTAAATAAATCTTACAAAAGCATATCTTACGATACCCTGGCTAGTATAAACAATGAGGCAAAATCCATACTAACATCTTTGAATGTCCTAAACTACGCAGAAATTTTTACCCCTGCAATACCTAGATTCACCTTGAAGAACCATAAAAATAATTTCCAGGGAAACCCTACCATCAGACTAATCTGCCCTTCTAAATCCGACGTAGGCATCATAAGCAAGAAGATCTTGGATAGAATTATCCCCACCTTAAAAGAAAAAAATCGTTACACTCTTTGGCAATCCTCAGATGAGGTTACTACTTGGTTCCTTAACCTCATTGATAAGTCTAAACCTAACTTGAACTTCATAACATTCGATATTAATAATTATTACCAATCCCTTCCCATATCTTACTTAACAAAGCATTAATCTTCGCTAAAAATAATTCTGACATTACAGACATAGAGATTAAACTAATAATATTAGCCAGAAGATCCCTACTAGAATTAAATAATAAGCTTTAGACTAGGAACGACACCCCCAATAACTTTTATATTACCATGGGGGCCTCAGACTCTGCCCAGGTCACTGACCTGGAAGGTTTGTACTTGATGACAAAATTAGGCTTTAATTTTGGACATTTACAGGGTGGGTTGTATAGGGACGATGCCCTGTTTGTATCTGGGGAGAGATCGAGACAATATAATAACACTATCAAAAACTTGCATAACTTCTTCAAAAACTTTGGTTAGACCATTACAGTGGAACCTGAGAAAAGAATATCCAACTTTCTTGACCTTACATTAGATCTTAACTCGGGAACCTTCAGCCCATACCATAAACCTAACTGAACCCTCTTCTACGTAGATAGCCTATCTAACCACCCTAAATCCATCATAAACTCAATAGTCCCTTCAGTATCTAATAGAATCTCTAAGTTATCTGCGAATAAATCTAGCTTCGATCAAAATTACAGCTTCTACAATAATGCTTTGCTAAACTCAGGCTACAATCACAAAATTAAATATAACTGCAACCCCCTTACTCAAGTTAACAAATCTTCAGGCATTATTACACACAACATGACAACACACAGAAATAAAAAGTTTAACTCATCTGTACCTAAGATAATCAAAACACACGCTAATAAGCCCATAGAAACTAACAATATTGATATTCGGGCAAACCACAGGCGCACAAACAAAGGAAAAAACTAAGAAGAAAGAATAACATCTGGTTCAATCCGCCTTTCAGCAGTAATGTTAAAACCAATATACCTAAAGAATTTTTCCAAATCTTAGACAGATCTTTTTAGCACCCCCACAGATATAGCACTATCTTTAACAAAAATTCTATTAAAATATCTTACTCTACTATGCCCAATATTGAACAAACTATCATAACCTCTAACAATAGGAAAATCAAACATATCCAACAACAACCACCCACCACCCCCCACTACTTGTAATTGCCGTAAACCTAGAGATTGTCCCCTTAACAACAACTGTGTACAGAAGGATGTGATATACGCTTGTACTGTGAAACAATTCCCCCGCTCCACCAATGTTGTGAGTAATCATAGTTCCCATACTCCACCCGAACTCCGCATCTCCCCGCAACCCCAATCCGCTTCTACTCAAGACTCCCACTTATACAGCAATACCTCTAACCAAGCACCCCCAATAATAGATAGTGCCCATGAGCTAACCCACATTTCCCCCATATCCGCTCCACCCCACTTCTCCAAACAACCTTCCTCACATAACTTGGATCTCCAAACCCAAATCTCATCTAATACCATTAGCAATCTCAATGCAACTATAGCACCACCCTTCAAGATACACACATATATTCGGGCGTACTCTTTCCCCATTTAGACCCGGATCTCTAACCATATCTATTCCTTTAAAAATAGCAACGATAACAGCACAGGCACTTCACTTTCCAATCTAATTAGAAACCTCAATCTTAAAAATACTCCCTATTCACTTCACTGGTCAATACTAAAAAAGTCCAAATCGTATACCCCGGGAGCATCCCATTGCCAACTTTGTACTTTGGAAACCTATATGATAGCTACTGCTACTAAATCTAAAAATATTATTAATTCTAAGAATGAACTTATCTCCAGTTGCAGGCATAAACGTAAATTCAAATATAGAAACCATAGTAATCCCCCTGACACCCCTCCCCCATTTGCTAAATACCCTCCCTTCATCTCGGATCTTCCCTCCCTACATCTCGAATTATATTTCCGATAGTTCTAATTCCTGTTGTTCTATAATCCCTCCTTATATTTCCCTCATCCCTTTATCATTCTCTTAACATAAGAAAATCACCCATAAACTCCGTTAGCTCCACAATTCCCTTAGTTCTAACACCTTTCTTCCACTACCCCCTAAATCATTCAAATTAACCTCCTTAACCGTATATCTTTTATATGGCTTTCCATCTTCTTCCCCGTTTTACTTCTTTTAATACATTCGTCCGCTCCCTCTCAACACTTCCAAACTCCATTCATTTCCCTCTCAACTTGATAACTAACCCACCTTATTCACATTATACCTTAGCCCTCTTATTTACTTGCTGACTCGCCTTATCTACCCCTAACCCCCTTTGCACACTTCGATATCGAACTCCTTACTGTTTTCTCTGTGCACTCTAATTATTCTTCCCCTCCTGTTTTTACTTCTAATTAATTCTTCTTACTCTTATAATAGCCTCGATTATTCCCCCCTTGTTTTACCTCGCCCTTCGCACACTTCTCTCAGACCATACTCAACCCCCAACCCGCCCTCGCTCTTCATCGTATAACCCCCATAATATTTACTTTTAACTGAGATCTCCACTCTCCCTCTGGCTTAATCTATTGTCACTTCTTTAACCTTGTATGTCTATTACTTCTTTCTGCTATCATTAACCTTTTTGAAAATTTTCTTAATTAACCTCTATATAACTTTTTCGAAAAAAATTCAAAGTTTAATTTTCCCATCTCCATAAGAAATAGCGTCCCGTAACAGCATATTTTATTTCAACCCATATCTCTAACCACCTTGGAGATTCCCATTCCGGATATCCCTTCGAGGTCTATTTTACTTTTTACTTTTCTTTATTCTAATTCTCACTCTTGAGCTCCAATCTTTTCTACTTTCCCCTCATTCTATTATTATTATTTTATTTTTTATTATTTTTTATTTTTTATTTTTGATCCGTCAATCCTTAATTTTCCTTGCGAGCCTAAGACTAATCTTATTATCTCTTTTTCATTTTTTATTTTCTTATTTCTACTTTTAATACTATTTTTATCTTTATTTTTTATCTTTACTTTTTTAATTTTTAATTCATTTTTCTAGTTCTACCCTTCAAATATATTTTGCCTCATTGTTTATATCTAAGGTCATCTGATTAAGCATCTAAACCCCGAACTCTGTTCATAAACATATTCTGTTATTTTAACTCCCTCTCCGAACTTTCGTTAACTCACCCCCACTCCTTTCTTCCCCTTTTCTAGTTGAATCCTATTCCGCGCTGACATCCAATTTCAACTTCATGCGACTCACCCCCCACATTCACACTCTTAATTTTAACCGCACTCACTCACCGCTTCCGCTCCCTTTCTCCCCCTCGTACCCGTCCCTTTCTCCTCCCCCGCACCCCTTACCCGTTCCTTCCCTGCCTACTGGTAGCATATTAGTTTGTTGCTTTTTCATTTTAAGCCGACTTTCTCAACGGGCTAGCTTTAAACATTTTCGCTGCCTTTTTTTCCCACTTTAAAACACTTTTCCTTGTTATTTCTGCCCAGGAAGTATTTTTAATGGCGAATATTTTCTACCTCAATCTTCTCTGAGCCTACCTGCTTCCACGAACGTACCTCTTATTGGACTTTTTACCCTTTTGGATTTTCTATTTTCGCCGTACCTGAAGTTGTGGCATCTTGGATTTTAACTTTGAATCCTCTCTCATTATTTATTGTGCCGTTAATGACCCACCTATCTACATCTTATTCTCTCCGCTGGACTTTTCGACACCGGACGTTTAAGCAATCGGACATTTGCTTGCATTCGGGCAGAGTTTTGCCCAGCGTTTTCTTTCCCTACAACTTTTATTTCTTTTTTTTCAAATTTTAAATCTTGGCCATTGCCAACTTATCTATCCCAGCGACTTCCTCTGATGATAAAATCTTGATCTTCGAAAAGCCTGGCTTAAGGAAAATTTAACTTGAATAAATTGCCTTTTTGCGGAATATACCTTGCTCTGAACAATTGAATTAAATTTTGATTTGGCTTTTGCTTCTCTAATTCCTTTCCATTCTTCTTCATATATATATATATATATATATATATATATATATATATATATATATATATATTTGAACATAAGAGAAACTCATGTCTAGATATCCTTTGGTAGATCCTTTGAACATTACGAATTATGGTCTTAGTATCGGATGGAAATTAACTGATTAATTTGCCATAGTTTGGATTTGTCTCCCAAGTACTTTCGGACCCATTTTGTCTTTTATATATAGGGTTTCTAATATATGGAATTTTTGTTTGTTAGTACTAAATTCTAAGATTTTGGTATTTTCTACTAGGAGTTTTCTGAATTCCGATTGGGGGCAGGAATGGTCGTTAGTTATGTGTTGGGCTATGGCGCTAGTATCTGACAAATGCATTGTAAATCGTCTCGACAAAGTCGTGGTAGTCAAACTTATGTATATGTTTTTTCCTTTGTTGTCGGAGACATAGTCTCCCAAAGGACATTTAAACTCATAAAAAATGTCAGTCTTTTCCAATACCCTAATCGAGAGGGAAATATACTTTGTGATAATAAGCTTAGTTGTTTTTACATTGTTGTAGAAAATTATCAGTTTTACTTTCTTATTTGGGTCAGTAAGGAATACGTACTTATTAATAATATTTCTTGCAACTTGTTCATTTATTCTGAAAATTCTTAGTAGAAAATACCAAAATCTTAGAATTTAGTACTAACAAAAAGACACTCTATATATTAGAAGCCCGATATATATAAACGAAAAAAAACCCTAATTAATAGAATAATATTCTAAAATGTGTATAGCGCCAGATATAGTTCCGTACTTGTAAATAAGTCCCGCTAAATACCTTCCATAAATACTAACACATTGTCTAGACCTGATTAACCTCATTCACTCGAAGATGAACCTAGATGGGTCTGAAAGTACTTGGGAGACAAATACAAAATATGGCAAATTCATCAGTCTATTCCCCTCCAAAACTAAAATCCTTATTCGAACTATTTAAAGAATCTACCACAGGATATCTGGACATGAGTTTTCTCTTATAATCAACAATACTTGCCTGCAAGAAAAGATGCTGCCTAGATATACATACATATATATAGAGAGGGATATACATACATGACCAACAAATATATTCAAAATATATCAAATACAGGCAAACGTAGAGGTATATTTAAACAAAGTAAGATAATATAGAAGCAAGCAAGATTAAGTTGAAATACTAAATGATAAATGTGTAACTACATATATACACAGATGAAAATTTATACTGATATGCCAACTAACATGTACGCACATATGCTCAAACGCACGCATATATATGTACAAATGCGAAGGTTGATAATAATATACTTGAAGATACATAAATAAATATACATTCATATACAAATATGCGCAATCGTACGAAAGCTAACAAAGATGTACCCATTACTTTTTTCTATTAACAAATGTCAATTAATATTTCATTAAAATATTTAAAGCCTATTAATTATCATTTTCTTGTAATTAAGCGTTTGCATAAAATGTTTAATACAAACTATTTAAAACTGAGTTTAAGTTATTGAAATTATTATGAAATAAACATTATTTGTATCTAGTTGAATAAAAATAGTCAGTGAAAATTCACCAATCTCCTTAATAGATGTGTTTTATGCCTAATTTTTATAGGATATACATTATAATTATACTAAGGTTTAAAAGGTTTGAACCCCCGACTTCTCTCCATCTATTTTGTGAATTTGTAATGTTTATTTAAGTTATCTTATACCATAAGACATATAAAGTAGACATACCTTATTCTGAAAAACAGGAAAAGTCTATAATATTGCGACGTTTTCATGGTGGAAATAAATTCAATTTATAACCCAAAAGTGAGTTAATATGCCGTTAAACGTGTTGACATCGCAAACAAAATAAAATAAAATTTGCTGACAGAAAATATAAAAACACGGTTAGAAGATATGTACGTCTATATACCGTACGCATGTTTGTCTATGGCAGAGTTACATCGACATATGATAGGCATGGCCACCACAACTTGTAAGCTCTCCCAAAAAGCAGACACACGAACAGAGTAGTATAACTTTCCTCCGACGCGAAATCCAATTATTTTAGATCTATTTTCAAGTAAATTAGTAATTCAATCTGATTTTTTGAAATATCAATGATATTGTTGCATAATATATAATCAAAATTCCAAGTTGTTCTCTAGTAAACGTTCCCCATATGTGTCCCAGCCGATAAAGTTCGCATGATACACCGAGCAGCTTTTTCTAAAAAGCCTTCTCTATTTTCCCAAACATCTGAGCTCGAAATTCTTCATTATGTTAATATTTCTTAATGTTATCGAGTCTATTCCAATAAATAACATGTGTTAATATCAGATATCTACTGTGGATTAATATGATTTGATTGCTTAATACTTCACAATTCTTTAGGTTATTGTTGTATAAATCATTCATATCTGTCGGTTTATGGTAATTTTGTGGCACTCTTGTCAGGACTCTTGTCGATGTAGCGGAAATGATTGAGCCAGTTATCGTAGTTTCTTGATATAAATGTTTTCATTGTAAATCTTACAAGTTCAAACGTTCCCCTTCAAATATTTATCAAGGTAATCGCTGTGCAATGATTCATATGCTTTCGAGCGACCATTACGTTAAACCATATCAAATATTTGTAAGGAATTGACACTTTTTCTACGAATGAAACGCCGCACATTCTGACACCCATCCTTTGCTTTACACTTCCCATATCCTTGTATTCTGTTTGAGCTGAATTTATTTAAAAGTGATAGGAGTGTATCTCCTGACGACCCCTATTCAGATATGCTAAAGACAAATTGGATCTTTAAACATTGGATTCGTCTCATCATATCATTTAATTTACATTTCAAATATCTATTTGTTTGAAACTGACGTGTGTTTGAATATGTAAAGACTAGCTTAAGCAACCGTTTATGTCCGATGTCTCGAATAAAACTGAACTTTGAGTCCAGAATTTGTATTAATGGTTAAAGTATCACTCATGGGTCGCGAAAAGCGGGGTTCAAGTCTCGGTCAATCCATACTAAATACGCCATAAATGATATTTGCTTCCTTCTGGCTAAATATGCAGTGTTGAATTAAAGGTAACTGGAGTAACTGGGTAAAAAGCGGCGCCCTCCTACAAATCTTACTGTAGTAGCAAATGTATGGACAACTTTGGGCCGTTCTCGACTACGGTCTATCTGTTTGGTATATATGAAAATAGTCCAGTAATGATGTGTCTTATTGAAACATTGATTAAAACTCTCAGCGTAATATGCGATCACTAAGTTCCTTACATCCCCCATGTATTCCATTGATATCACTTTTGAGTTGTTATCCATGTGACACACCGCCTTCTAGTCTTGTCCCTCTTGGCCACAGATTTGGAATGAATTTAGTACAAGGAACGTTCACGATTCCAAACTTAGACTGTTTTACTGTCACTTCGAACCGTACAATCATGATATGAGTTTCAACATACCAAATAAAGTATTCGTAATATAAAAACATGTATTTCATATGTATAATAATCTTTTTTAGCTATTGATTGTTCCAGCCTCAGTGTCTAGTTATTTTATTGAAACTCATTACCTCCTATGTGTTTCCTGTATGTTTCTATTTACTTTCCTCTCCAGGAGGGAAGAGTTAGACATAAGTTCAGTTTTTAATTTGCTGAAAATACAACTATCCGAAAATGAGAACCGTGGAGTAGAAACCAAGTAAAAATTGCCTCAGTCTAGATCGATATCGCTGACCGAGGACAAACAAGATTAAGTTTAACTTTAGTAACAGAACATATACTACACTTGGCTCCTAGTGAATAGGCCAATGAGCGATTCATCTGGATATGACGTTTTATAATTAGCAGACGAATCAGCTTTTCATAGAATGGGGATCTTACTATCGGATAGATAGATAGACTAACAGAAATTATTGATCTTCTATGTAATATTTTTATTATTGCCTGGTCCGATCCTTGATCACTTACACAAAGTGTGCTGTCTCATTTCACATTCTAATTTTTAATTTAAATACTATGGATTTTAAGATGACACAGTTTTAATTTAAATGTCGCCGTGATGTAGTATACTTATCTGTACTTACCTGTACGTGAAACAGTATTCACTCGGGGCCATTTGAGCCGGCTCCATCCATCCTCGTCACGACGGCTGACCCAGTCTGACGATTTGAAGTCAACGATTATGTTATCTCTAGCAACTCGCTGTTCCAACGGCGAACTTCGTAGATACAAAGACTCTGGTTAGTCTCTAGGCCAGCTTCAGCAGCCTCGTTACTTTCGCCTCACTTCTTTTGTCCTTTAGTCCTCACATTTTATGAACACCTTTTTCTGACAAAGGAGGAAAATTGCTGTCTTCTAAATTAGAATATATTCATCTAACACTTATCGTTGGCTATTTTTTTTTTAACTCAGAAGTTGTATTCTTTTAAGCTAATTACATGAAGTGGCTTAAGGCCTGGTCTCGAGCAATTTCCATAAAAAAAGTTATCTGTCAGCTTTTCCCTTGTCCAGCGGATCGCTTTTTCCAACCCTTTTGTAGAGCTGGAGAATTCCCTTAATAGATGAACTCTGATGATTGAGGGAGAACGGCACGTTTCAGCCAGTGCATACAACTCGCTAGGATGACTTGTCGCAGCGAGTTAATTTCGCAGCAGAAACGTAGGATTGCAATCTACTATTCTACTAAATAACGACGTTAAGAACACACGTGTACCCACTGATGAATCAATATGAAAATAGATAAATATTTTACACGTTTCTTGCATGTCACATGTCACGGCGATTCATGGAATGATGTAGATTATTTGCAAAAAATGAAATTGATATGATCTGCTTCTTAAATACCTTTTCATCTCTCCTGATTGGATAGCAAGTAGTTTCACACTTCCCAAAAACCTTGGGGTATGATCAATTTGTAGTGTCTGTTCTGTCCTTAATCAGCGGCTACGAAATAAATCTCGATTAACCTATTTGTGTCTCAACTAAAGCGAACCTATTTAGCGCTTGATATCCCATCATCAAAACCCACATTGCTTCTAACTTTGCTCTCGTGCAGAGGTAAATTTATATGCACTTTCCCATACATTACGTATGTATTTTTTTATATTTACCACTATAGTCGTTTGATTCTTACTCTGTAAAAGGCTATTGAAATACGGGAAATAAATTACACGATTATTTAAATATGAGTCGTGTTCGAGTAATGCTATACTATAGAATGTTCATAAGTGTACTTGTGCTTCGGTATTAAATTAACTAAAATCGATGTATATTCTGTAAGACAACTTAAA
The DNA here is from genome assembly GCA_963556195.1 of Sepiola atlantica. NCBI lineage: Eukaryota > Metazoa > Mollusca > Cephalopoda > Sepiida > Sepiolidae > Sepiola > Sepiola atlantica. The sequence goes on along the minus strand of OY744523.1, from coordinate 176,087,053 downwards.
CTATTATTTACTAAAGTAGTTAAAAAAACTAGCGGGGCCCGTGGAAATACCACAGTTGTATTTTTGTAGCATTTTGTGACATATTTCCATTCTGGCGCGAACGCAGATGCCACGATATTACTATGCTATCTTTTAACAACACATATAGTACACTTTTATCCAATCTCGAAGGCCAGGTAATGTATTTCAGTTAGACTTTCGACCCAACAGCGACATGAGATAACATTTCCAAGATTACTTTTTTCACATTGCATCTTCGGCGATCAGACGATGCGGTCTATCAAAGAAGAGGAGCAAGTTATACCGTCCGTATGAATATGAAATTGCCTGGGCGTATTATTGTAAAGATAGTAAATCTTATATATAAAGTAAACATAATATTTCCCCTTTATATTTTTTAATAATAGGAAAATAACCGCTATATTACGCTTCTTCACTCGAGCCTGATATAAGTACACTTTTGATTATTTATTCCAACTTTTAATTTTGATCCACCAGCGAAAGCTCTTTCCACAACATACTTCATAGGAGAAGTAGCAAACACTTTTCCCTCTAATAATTTCTTACTTTAATATTTTTCAAATCTACACATTATTATTTGCTGTTTATATGCAATTAACTTATTACAAACTTAAATACGAACCGAACAAATTATATAGACGCTCACTCACTTTTCTGCTCGCTGATTGGCGAGAATATCGGATTACGTCACCACTATCTATTACGAAAATAGTTATTATCAATCCCGTTTTTACAGAATACGTCTAATGAACATATTAACTTATACTTTTCTCCGATTCGAAATTTCTGCGACATTCTTTTCAGCTATTCGACATTACCCTATTTTCTTTTATCACTGTTCGTTTGCTTCATGTAATTGAGCATTTATGTTTCCATTTCACGTTAAGTAGTCATCTCTTTTTATTGATTTATTGGGGCGGCGGTGACCGTAAGACGTTTGAAAAATAAAAGTTTTTACATTTTCACAGTCAATAAGCATTACAAAGATACATAAACGGAAACACACCGCGTACAGATTACATGATTAACATTCTGTTATTCCGTATTCATATATCATTCAAGAGTTAAGATAACGGATTACATTAAAACAAACACAATAACGAAACCCTTTCTGCTATTAGTCACTTTCACGAATAGTAAGTACACTTCATTATTATATAACATTAACAATAAATATAAAACAATTAATAAATATTTCATTGTTAACATGATAAAATATTTTAATTTAAAACAAACTCAGTGTACGGTTTCACAATCGCTAGCAATAACAAATTTTGATAATTTTCTTCTAACTTAACTTTCGTTGTGTTCTTCTAAATTGTAAAACTACTTACCTAAAAGAACATTTCTTTTCGTTACACAAATAATTGTTTTCTTTTTATTGCACCCTCCTAATCGAGCATGGATATTCGTTAAATCTGGCCTGATTTCGTTCACTTTATAAACTAACAGAACATTTAAATTGGTGTTTACTTAATGTTCCTACGTACTAACGTTACTATTTTAAACCCCATTCTTAACATGGCAGGGGGAGCATAGTTAACTATTTTGTACTTGCACCTATCAATTTAATACACTTAATATACCGTTACAATTTAATTGTTAATGGCAAATGTTCTACTATCCTCGGTCAGTGGGAGGCACTATTACCGATTATTTTTTTCTTATAAATTATTTCAGAATATGCTAAACTATAAAAACCCATAAGATATAATCATATATGAATTTGTAAACATCGGTAATTAAACATTACATACTTTTTAAACAGAATTGTTTTACCTACAACTAAGAAAAGGCTGCGAAAACACGAAATCACACTAAAAATTCGACCCTTGACTATAAACAGCTGCACATGAAAGAACAAAAGGTTTACAAATTATGCTATGCTATTCTAATGAATGAAAAAAAGTCATGAGACAAAATCACATATGAATTTGTAAACATCCGTAATTAGAAATTATATAATTTTTTAGACGTAATTCTTTTACCCACAAGTAAAAGCTACGATAAAAAACAAAAACACAAAAACACATCGATCCTTGACTTTTGAAACCCACTCTTAACATGGCAGGGGGATCTTAGTTAACTGGTTTGTACTTTCACCTATCATTTAATAAACTAAATATACTGTAACCATTTATTTTCACTAACAAATGATCTACTCTCTTTGTTCAGTGAGAGAGAAATCATTTTCGACTGTGGCAGTTCTTCATTTGGGGGTAATTAAAACATATTTACATGTTTTAAGGGGATTAGTTTATCTAACAGACCGTGCTGACACCCCATTTAAATAAGTTTACAATATGCTTAACTGTACAAAATCAAAATGACTAATGGCAAATGAATTGGATACAATCAGTACTTGGAAATTACATACTTTTACATGGAAAGACGATAAAAAACGATAAAAACAAAAGAAACATCGATCTCCAACTTTAAACACCGTAAAACGAAAAATAAAAAAGCAAACTTCACAAATTCTGCTATTTTATTGTAATAAATAAATAACTAAATACAAAAAAAACAGTTATAAGAAATAAGAATAAAATATACAAATAAACTTATACACAAACAAATAAACTTATAGAAGGGTAATTAATCTTACCTTAGATTTACTGTGTTGAGAAAATTCCTTCCACGTAAATTTCATTGACAAAAGTAAGAAAACATAAATAAATCGAACAGATAAATATTGTATCCATGGGGGATAATATGAAGACTCGGCGATTTTTAATGATAATTGCCATAAATTGGTTTCTTTTAGTCACGTGAGACATATCCTAGGCAATATTAGTCACGTGAGGCAATATAGGAGGATAGTGGCTGATACAAATATTTACCGAAAAAAACAATACTGTATTCATAGGGGGGCATACAAATTAGTAAACCATCGTATTGCTTAAAACATTACGTGCAGATGATGCTTTTTAATTTTAATTGCTTTCTAGTTTTGTTTAATTTGAGTCAGGTAACACACATCCTTGATTATGCTTGGTGTCGGAAAGTGGCGGCGACGAAAAATGCTGCTCTTATATTAAATACATGTTTTTGGTTTTTCACCGACACTAATTGAGAATAATTTAAACTTACTTAACGCTCGAGCGGAACTTTGCTTAATCGCAGTAAGATCAAACTTAAAGGGTCATTAACTATAAATATTTTTTAAATACAGGGTGTTTCAAAAGTCTTGGGAACATAACGATTTTTAATAACTCAAAAACTATTAGGAGTTGAAAAATGAAATTGGTACCGTTGGAAACGTTAAAGTTTCAAGTTTTGTGGGGAATCTTCCAAGTTGCTCAATATGAGCACCATTCGTCACACGGCAGACATCTAGTCGGTAGTCCATTTCCTGCCAAACGCGTTCCAGCATCTTGACGTCAATGGTTCCCACAACTGCCGTTACTCGAGCCTTTAGTTCGTCAATATCTCTTGGAAGGGGCGGCACATAGACTTGTTGCTTGACAAAGCCCCAAAGGAAAAAGTCACACGGGGTAAGATCTGGAGACCTAGGAGGCCAGGGCATGAGAACGTCATAACCTCGCCCAGATCTCCCAATCCATCTACCAGGTAGCCTTGTGTTAAGAAACTGCCTTACTCTAAGACTCCAGTGTGGTGGTGCACCATCTTGTTGAAAAATGAAGTCATCAGATTCTGCTTGTTCCAACTGAGCCATTAACCAGTCTTCCAGCATGTTGAGATAGGATTCACCAGTGATAGTTGCCTCTTCAAAGAAGAACGGTCCATAGACACCTTTCTTGGAAATTGCACAAAACACGTTCACTTTTGGTGAATCTCGCTCGTGCTCAAGTAGTTCATGAGGATTCTCAGTACCCCATATGCGAGTGTTATGCTTGTTAACTTTGCCATTCAGATGGAAGGTCGCCTCATCGCTAAAAACAAGCCGGTCATCAAAGCCGTTATCTTCCAACTTCTCTTGCATTGCAATGCAGAAGTCACGGCGAAGTGGCTTATCAGTGTCCTTCAACTTTTGGACCAACTTGAGCTTGTAAGGTACCATTTGCAGTCGTTTCCTTAAGACACGCCAGACAGTTGCTGGAGCAAGCTGAAGTTCCCTGCTGGCTCTTCTCACTGATTTACGGGGGCTCCGCTGAAAGGCTGTCCGAACTTGCTCAACTGCATCTTCTGAAGTTGAAGGGCGACCTGTTCGCTTACTTGGGCACAAACACCCATCTTTCACAAATTTAGCATGCCATCTGACAATGGATTTCCTTTCAGGGGCTTCTTTTTTAAATTTCCTGCGAAATGCACGCTGAACACATGTCCACGATTCAGTCTTTGCAAATTGGAGGACGCAAAATGCCTTGTCTTGTTTAGAGAACGCCATTACTGCACCTGGAAAGATAACACGAAAATCATTAGTATGACCAAAAACTTGATTAAGCAAGCTTTAAAATGGCACCAGTTTCATTTTTCTACCTGGAATAGTTCATGAGATATACGCATTTGTAATGTTCCCAAGACTTTTGAAACACCCTGTATTACAGTATGTTATACCTACCGACTGATATATATATATATATATATATATATATATATATATATATATATATATATATATATATATATATATATCATAATTTATTTCAGTTTTCCGCTCACTACGATTACTTCCATTAGTATTTACTGACATCAAATTTGTTTTGCCTATCAAGCTCCATACGGTAATATTATTTACGTGACTAAAATAGTAATTAATGGCTTTCTTCATTTGCTCAATTTATACACATAAAATACATTATATTACATACACGTTTTTTAATAATTAACATTTCCCTTGAAAGCAATACATGTATCAGATCAGAATTTTGTTAATTTAAAATAGTAATTATTGACGATCTTCATTTGGTACATTAACATACATTATATGTGTAAATACATTTCTTTCTTAATTAACATATCCTTTAAACTTTAAACATTGTTCATATAAATGTTGTTTTAATTTCCTGCAAATCAGACGTAACTAACCTGTCACATTTCAATTCATTTAATAATTTATTTCAGTTATATGTATAATATGTATAATTGTTATTTATTTTTACTACTCTAAACACACCATATATTTTTATCATACTTCACTGAAATAAGATTTACTTACGTTACACGAGGCCTATTTTTTAATTTTATTTTTGTTTCAGTTATTTATTTGCAGGCGCTTATTTTTCAACTCATAAGTGTCAGAAGACAAGAGAATCATGACGAAAAACACTTCTATTAGTTGTAGTACAAGACCAGCTGCCTCAAAAAAAAAGAGGTCTACAGACAGAAAATCATGAGCAGTCTCCAGAAGAGCGTTTGGATGATTCCTTCCACGAAACTGAAAGTCAACCTTCGGAATTACAGGAACTAGATCATTTTGCCACAGGCATATGATGTTGAACAAACCAAATTTTAGATATATGGCACAGCAAAACATACATGCCAGATTTGAACCCATGCAGGCACATACATCACTTAGTAATGTTCTTCAAGCAAGTTTATGGTGGCATGAAGGCCGCAATCATGATGGTGTGCGTACTTATCAACTACGCAATATCATTCAAATAGGCACAATGAATAACGGAACAACGTCTACGAAATGTAATGCCAAAAAATAGATTATGGAGTTAGCATGTATGTGGTGTTGTTGTGGCAAAGTTATTATTCCAGATTTAGGTACACACCCGGAACCATTAAAACCCTTTATAAATAACACTTTGCATTATTCAATACATTTCCTGAACAACAAAGTGACCTGATATTTCTTGATGTCCCTAGAGGTACAGGAAAGGCATTTGTTACTAAGGTTATTCTTACTAAAGTTAAATCAGAAGGCAAAATAGCCGTGGCATTATCGAGTATTGCAGCCACTCTTCTTCCTAGTAGTAGGACAGATCAATTCACATTTGAGTTGCTATTATCCTTTACAAAATATGCTGATCCAATTTGCCAAATAGAAAGAGAATCAGATTCATTTCACAGCATTGTTCCTTGATCTTATGGGATAAATGTACAATAGCACATAAAACAAAACGTTCGGGGCTCTTTATAAAACATTGCTTGATCTCAAAAGACGTCATGTTGTGATGGTTGTCATACCACTTTTAATTATCAGGTGACTTCCGACAAACGCTACTTATTGTTTCACGCTTACGAGCTGAATGCGTGCATTAAATTGTCATATTTATGGAAGTACATCAAGACTGTAACGGTATTTACAAACATGCATGTACATCTCAATAGCGACCCAATTGCTAGTGAGTTTGCCTTCCTACTTCTAAAAATAGGTGATTGCAAGCTCGCAACAACCAACAATGGCAAGATTGTTATTACTCCAGGTGCTGTATCAATTGTTTCATCACTCACAGCACTTAGTATCAAAGTTTACCCTAATATAGCCGTAAAGAATATGCATCCTAAGAGAGTAATTCGAGCTCCTAAAAATGATATGGTACATGTCATCAATCAACAAGTGCTTGAGGAAATTCCAGTTAGGAACAAACTTTCATTTCTGTGGATTCTACTCCCGATGAAGACCAGGCTGTACAATATCATACATATTTGTTAAATTCATTAGAGTTGCCTGTTATGCCAGCACACTAATACACGCTCAAATTCGGATGCCCAATTATTATGCTACACCGGAATATTGATGCTCTAAGGCTACGCAATGGAAGGAGGTTGTGTGTTAAACGCATGCAACCTCATGCGATCATAACCGGTGTGGCAAAGGGCAAACTGACATTCCTTTCCAGAATACCCTTAATTCCGTCGGATTCTGCAATTGAATTTAAAAGGTTTCACTTTCCCGTAAAATTGTGATATGCCATGACAATAAACAAGTCCCAAGGACAATCATTGGCAGTGTTTGGTCTAAACTTGACTTTACCTTGCTTTAGCCATGAACAGTTTTTTTGTGGATAGGCATTCCAAAATGTCTATACATATTGGCACCAGAAGGTAAAACATAAAACATCGTGTATCCAAGAGCTTTGTATGAATAACTTTTCCCTCTGTAAAGGAGGAGCCTAGTGGAACAAGCACAACAATGCCAGAACGCAGGGCCATGTTAAATCCTATTAAAATTACCTTAATTACTTACAGTGAAATGACTTCTGTTCTGAATCGATTTATTTAATTAAAACATTTAAATCAGGCTGTTATATTTCCCCCGGGCAACGACAGAACACTGGTCCTGCTGGTGATTTAATAAAGTAATAATTGGAATGCGTGGCCATCATCTCTTATCTAATGGTCTTTTCAAAGACATTAGTTATTGTGTAAACGGGTGGAAATCTTAAAATGGACGTTTAACAGTCATGCCATCGACAACAAAATGCAAAATAATAATCTAAATATTAGAATATCGGTCGAAGATCGCTGAATATGTCGAGTTATGAGCCAGAAACCTGTAGAAAGTTTCGCATAAGTTGTTATATTACTTTGTTTCACACATGTTTCAGTGAACCGAGAACCTCTATTTTAAAAAATAATCAAATACTTTAAGAAAAGTGCATCTCTTAAAATTAACTGGCAAAACATGGGAAAAGTAAAGCAATAAATCCTAGTATTTTTAGAGATTAATCATTTAAAAAAAAATCTGTAAATATCAGCACATTATCATTAATATTCTTGATGCGAGAATGGCCGATAATAATTTAGATCACACGGTGGTATATTTACTAGCGTGTACAGGATAGTATGTTACAGAAAGCATGCGTCCGATACTGTGGCTATGACTTCCACCAATGACTTCCACGACACTTCGTCTTTGGTATATTTATAATGTCTGGAAGTGTAAACATTTCCACGAAATAGGGTAGAAAAACATCACACAACAACAATTATCATACTAAACGACGTAAAAAATCGTTAAATACAATTTTTGTTAATACTAAAATGCACATTTTTCCTAGTCGGTAGGTAAAAATATCGCAAGTAAATTAGAGGTAAGGGGAGACAATATGCAGTTTTGTTTACACAATCGTAACGTGACTAATTTAAATAGAACTGATTCATATAATCCGGTCTAACCGGCACGGCATACATGTATACATTCAAGGTTCACTGTTATTCAACACTTGGTGATTAAACATTAAATTCTGCCAAATTAAACAATTGTTTCAAATCTTTACTGTGTGTTCCCACTGTCGACCTGACAAACACACTCACCCTTATCCTCGAGTCGTCTTCGGCACTTTATAAGCAATTATACGTTAAGACATAAAAACACTACTAACCAAATATTTGTCTACGCATTACTCCTACTAAGTTATGTTTTGCTGAAAAAGTTGAATACATTCTACGTTTGCTTATTGAAGAATAAATGCAAATCATTTAATACAGCTGAATACTAAATCATTTAGAATTATTTTATCTTCGTTATTAACGTTCGAAATGAAATTAATTTTTGTTCTGTGTTATTGTTCTCTATAACAACACTGTTTTCTTGAAGGTTGTTGCTAAGAAAGTAGGCTCCCTCTACGATGCTAAAACACTTCTCACATCTGACAGTATCCTATAGCTTTAAAAAGCCACAATCCGCCTATACCTGCAGTATTATTGTCACATCTGGGCTAGCGCACCATCTACTTGTCTCTCCACTTAAAACAACGTCAACACAAGAGTCGCTAATCTAATAGGTCCCTCACTATCAACCAAGCTCCAGCCCTTTCCTATCGCCGCAATATGCGTCCTTGTGCTTGGGTTTTACAAGTACTTCAATAGAATGTGATCCGGGGAACTTGCTGCTCTGGTGCCCTCTAAACGTAAATACATTCCACCAACCAGGCAATGAGTTACATCCTATACATTTACTGTCGAGGTACCAAGCTATTTAAGAGCCTTCTACTCCAATAGCTTTTTTCCTCGTAATGCCGGCCTTTGGAACTTCATCCCTGCTCCATGTTTCTCCAACTGTACTGACATGCAGAAATGTAAAACTAATGTGAACTAGAATCTCGCTGCACAGCTCCCAATTTAGTATGACCCCCCGCTAAAACAAACAATCACACTAACTCAGAAGCCCGTTACGTCTACAGTGGCACCTTGTTTTGTTTGGGGTGAACTATGTTAAAAAAGAGAAAAAAACGTCAAAATACAGGGTGACTTAATAATGTCTTTAATTTTTCATCGTGTAAAATTAATACTGAAACAAAAGTTGTGTTAAAATGTTCTTTACTTGTATTACGGCAAATATGTGGTTCATTAAATGCCGAAACATTAGTTTTTTAATGTTAATGTATTTTAATGTTATTTTGTTGATGTTGAGGTATTTTAACATCACTTTTAAATTTGATGTATTCTAATATCATTTTTCAAATTTGTATGTATTTTAATATCATTTTTAAATGTTCATGTATTCTAATATCATGTTTGTAAATGTTTATCTATTTTGATATCATTTTTAAATGTTTATGTATTCTAATATCATGTTTGTAAATATTTATCTATTTTAATATCATTTTTAAAATGTTTATGTATTTTAATATATTTTTATAACGGCTGTGTATCTTAACATCATTTTTAAATGTTTATGTATTCTAGCATCATTTTTTAATTTTTTATGTATTTTACTATCATTTTTAAATGTTTATGTATTCTGATATCATTTTTGTAAATGTTTATCTATTTTGATATCATCATTGTTTATAATGTATTGTATTTTAATATCATTTTTTTAATGTTTATGTAGTTTAATATAAATTTTAAAAATATTAATGAATTTCAATATTTTCTTGTGTTTGGCTCGGTTGTTTTTTCTACCGCAATGCCGAATCTGGTCATTTCGGCAAAAGTTCGTTATGCTTCAAGTTCTTTACATGTTCAGATATTCATTCATGGCGTTTGGTTGAGTTGTTTTGTTTTACAGCATATCAATCGTTGTTAGAATGTTTAAAAGTATTTCGAAAATATAGCCCAGCTTTCTAATTTATTTGTACATATATAATATTTAAGTGATCGAAATATTTTAATCATGACAAATAACAACACCTACATATAAGAAAACATCATGCACATTTTATTTTATTCACTTTAAACAAAACACATTGCGACTGATACGTAAGCGGCAATGGTGAATTAAGGACTATGCCTACCAGAACACTCTCAGATGATGAGCGGCGAGATGTTTATTTGGCATTATATTTGAATGTATGCGTGTTACTACAGTCAAGAAAGCATGAAACACGAACGAAATCCCAGTCAAGCGATTCGAGGGAAGAAGCTATTAAAGTAGAAAGCCTTCCAGCATCTAAAGGAGTGAGATCTTGCTGCTTGCTGGTGATATTTACGTCGAACGGTGACCAGTTCTACGAGTTCGTCGGAGCACATTCCAGTGACGTACCTGTAAAACAAGAACAAGGATGCAACATTGCGAAATTGTATAGGGCTTAAAGCTTAGTTTACAATGCCATACATATTAGATAAATACTCTATTTTGGACCCTGTCTAATAGGTAGTTACTTGTGGTAGATGCACTAGCCCAAATGTGGCAATAATATTTTATGCATGGGTGAATGGTGGCTCTGAAGAGATATAGGCAACTGGCAGATGTGAGTTGTTTTTTAGCGTGGTAGAGGGCCCCCAAATTCCTTGCAGCAACATTGACAATGTGGTCTATGAATTTATTTCAATTTCTGTGGTCGGTTCATGTAAGACTGATGACTCTGAATGATGAACTCTCGGATAGAATGCTATTAGCCATAGCAATTGGTAGTTGAAAAGAGTTCTTTTAATTGTTAAAACAATAGAGATTCATCTTAGTAACATTAAATGTTATAATCGATTCAGGACACCATTCTACTACAGACTGGAGGTCATTCTTAATTTTAGGTAGTAAAACACATTTGGTTAGTAATACAATAACATATCTACAAAACGGGCCACATTGTAACTTATGCAGACAATATCACTAATGTATAAATACAATTTTTGTAATATCCTAAGTGCCACATACAGAAGTATTAGTAAAAGTATACCATTTTTCAAACTGTAATGTAAGTCTATTGTATAATGTAAATAAACAGGTTCAAATTGTAAGGAATTTTGAAGAATCGCTTTAATTATGTTTAAAATATATCATCCTCAGTTTATATAACTGTTTAAATTATTATTAAAATTGGGACATTTAGAAATTTAAAATAAATAGATTTATAACACAAAACAAATTGACATTTTATGTCACCGATGTGCTAAATTATGCCTACTATTTGCAATGTGAAAATCGAACAACAGTTATGAGTCGACTGTAACGAATCAAAACGAACTCAATCCGTATACTTCCCTCGTACTCACAGGTGAGATCCTATGTTAAGTTAATATGTTAAATCCTTAAAAATCATTCGATAAAACTGTGGAAATAAAGGTCACACCATTAAAAATATAGGATTAGTAAGTTTTGTGAATGTGAATTATGTTACATCACTTTAGTCAACGTCTAAGTTGAATCAAAAAAGCAGTAATAAACTGGGAAATTGTCCTTAATTAGTGATTCATCCTGTACAGTACAAAACGATCATTTTTTTTCTACGTTAACACTTTCTAAAAAGACCCTTGTTTGTAGTGTGTATGTGATCATGCAACCCTGCATATATCTTACCACGCATAATCAAAAACACCTGCTTTAAACTGGAAACCAGTATCAAGGAAAGCTGGATTCATTTACATTTACGATAAGCTTTTATTGCTTCTGAAGTAAGGAGACTTTTTCGAGAAAGATTTATCGAACCAAGTTAATACGAAAACCTCAATAATTGATCACTTCTAGAAAGAACAATAAGAAAGGATAATAATGAACTGCTAACAAATGATGAATAGAAACACTCAATTCGACGCCTACCAACTCCCAAGAATCAATGATACAGCATAGGAAGTGTCGACGCATCGCTTCTTTTGTACCATATATTTGAATAGTGCACACTATTAGATTTACATAAAGGAATTTGACAAACAATACACAGGTATGGAAGACAACGCTCAATTATAACACTTTTTCAGTGTCTTTCCCTTCGGATTCACCAAAACGCTGACTTCTTGTTAAATATATATAATAACCTAATTCTTTAGAAATAGGCTGATTTCTACGTTTGCTGATGTCAACAATGTGCTGTTTTATGAGAAGGAACTTTTAATCTTATGGAATTAACGTAAGTTAATAAAACACACGAATTAACTTTGTAGCCACTGGTTTATTGTGGACAGATACTGTCACGTCTATCGGATATTGGATCAGTCATGGATACATTGGATCTGATTCAACTTACATTGACCCCCCAAAAAAGACTGCCAATCTCTATAGACAAAGACTAATCAAGGTGTATTGTAACTGTATTTACTTGTCAAAAGAAAATACTGAGATTCTGTCATGTGAATAAACTTTTGCTACCTACTGAGTTCATATTAAATCGAATCTATATCAATCATATTCGCGGTGGTCAATATATGATCTCGCGTATTTCAGTCGAACATGGGTAGACTATCAACCTATTTTACATCAACTACACATAATCCATCGTTATACAGATCAAACGTCTCTCATACCTGACGCAATAATCTACGTGTATGAGATTTATATACGTCATAACATAGTGAAATGCTGTCATATCTGGGAAGAGGCCACTTCGATCACTATTTTCTGTTTTCATAGAGTGCAACATCGACTTTGCGCTCCAGTGGAAATTATCTTTTATTTTCCCTACTACCCTATTCGCATAAAAGCCTCTCTTTACTGTAGTGTTATGATCATGATAGGTGTTAAACAAGAACTTGAATCCTTTCTCCACCGTAAAACATTCACAGCAAACACATTTTCTTTCTATTTCCCTGTACCTAAAACCGACTGGACATCGCATGAACAATCCAATCCGTGGAAATAATAAATACAGGGTTGGGTCAAACTGACTACATCATAGTCGCCTGAAAGTATAATGTTAACAAATACTTTTTGAGCCGCCATCTAGGATAATTAAAATCCTGCCCTTTCAACCTATTATTTCCAATCCTCTCCTTATGTTGTTGTCGCCTAACTGAGACTTTTTAAAACCCTTATTATCGAGTGGCTGACGGTGACCAATTAGTACACAAATACATTGTGTTTCGGCATTGCATTCCATATAAAAAATGAATAGAAGCAAGAAAAAACAACCCAACTCATGACTATTTAACCATTTTCTGTCGATTACAAACTGTTTAGTAAACTTCGGCTATGTTCCTATTTATGACATCGGCGATAATATATTTTCAGTCGTTCCGACATCGCATCTGATACAGAAATCATCTAATTTATAGATTTATCACTTTTCTATCTGTTACACCGGCCGTTCTTACACAGGAGAAACTACACCGGGTGTCACTATAAATAGTGCGAGTCACCAGACACACAGAAGACAAAGCACACCTTGTAACTGTCTAGCCAAGAGATAGCCAGTTTCTTACTTTGTTAATACACTTGTTTAACCAACCATCGACTTGACTTCCTTTATTTATTATTTACTGTGGAACAACTTCACAACACTATATAAAACCTTATTCGATACAGAGCAATCGAAAACGCTTGCGCTTTTATAGCTTTGTAAATAACCTCACTTTAAACCAGAGAGCAATTTGGTCACGATCATATACATAGTTGTTAATTAAGTAGTTTGCCATCATCATAGACATAGTGTTAATTAAGTAGTTTGCCATCATCATAGACATAGTGTTAATTAAGTAGTTTGCCATCATCATAGACATAGTGTTAATTAAGTAGTTTGCCATCATCATAGACATAGTGTTAATTAAGTAGTTTGCCATCATCATAGACATAGTATTAATTAAGTAGTTTGCCATCATCATAGACATAGTGTTAATTAAGTAGTTTGCCATCATCATAGACATAGTGTTAATTAAGGTTTTAATTTCAATATATGTAGTAACAGAAAAAAACGACTCTGATGTATAGACTGTGGAGCCGATATCTCTCGTAAAATATTATCTAAGCTACATCATTCGTTTTACCGTCCGGAAGTTACTGCATTTTCTAACAAATAAACATTTTATTTCAATGGCA